>CP139505.1:228905088-229505088 GCA_021014915.2 Artemisia tridentata subsp. tridentata | reverse complement strand
AACTTCGTTACATTTTGAAACAATTATTCTTTTGTTTTAATAAAATTATTGCCTTTCTAGAAGAAATATCATTATCCAATTTGTTGGAACGTCAGCCATTGTAGATTTATTAATAACAACTGAATAATATTTATAATAAAACAATAATAGATAAATGGAATTAAATCGTTGACATTCTAGCAATAACATGCATGCTATAATCATTAACATAACAACACGTTAACATGGTTTAATCCCCAAAAGTTGTAGGGTACAAGAGAACAACAGGTAGATTTTTTAATAAAAGCTAAAGCAACATTCCAGCTACTCAAGGGATGAGCTTAATCCGATGGCTTGATAATAAAACAAGTTTGGTGAAATGTTAATTATAAAATGCATAGTTATTGCGTAAGCATAACCTTATTTAACTCCAGCAATGTGATCTTTGATACTTAAGAATGAACAAATTGGCGAGGAGCAGGTTTCACAGATTGGCGTGCACTATAAAAATCTTAAACGGTTTATTTAGACTAAAACATGTTCATTTCGAAAGTAAATCTCATTTTGTTTTATTTTGATATACGGGTAGTCACTGGATAGTATTAACGAGTAGAATCCAGCTCGCACGATGTTGCGAGTTTGTAGATGAGCATTTATCTATAGTATCTATAATGCAAAATCCACTAAAAGTGAAAAAGTGAGAAACTAAATCTATTTAAAGAAATACTGAGTCGAAATAATACACTATGTACCTAATAGCGGTACACTACTAGAAACTGGACTTTCAGCGACAGATTTTCCGATGGATACTTTTCCATCGCTAATTACCAACCATATTCCGACCAAACAGCGACAAGTATGCTTTTGTGAGTAATTTCCGACTGAACTCCTAGAGATTGGACCGTTGTCGGAAATCCGTCAGTAATTCACAATAGCTACCGTCGAATTTCTGACGCCATTCCGACATCTATTTTTGTTCGTCGCTAATCCGTTGGAAATGTTTTAATTTCTAATGATTTTTTATTTTTTTTAATATTACCGTCGGAAAACGAAATATTAAAATTTATTATGTACACATATATAATATGTTAAACTATGCCGAGTCGTGTTTCAACCTAACTATTTTTGGGATTACACTATTCGGTGTAAATTCTTTTAGTTTTTGGGCTTTTATTGTGTGTGCGCCCTCAACTCATGTTTCAAGTTAGCCAAGTGGTTGTTACATTACTCGTATTTGGCTCATGACTTGATGAGCCGGTCAAGTGGTTAAGCGATTTTTTTTGAATTAAGCGACTTTTTTCCGCCACATGTCACTCCCAGATTCAGTCGCTTAAAGTGTTGGGCTATTTTGGGAAAGCGACTTTTTTAAGGCCAAAAAAGCCCAACACTTTACTAGACCGGGCTATGTCTATATTTACCCCTTTAGAATAATATACAAACTAGACATAATGTAATATAAAATTTGTGAAGACTACTTTTATGTCAAGCCTATTTTGTATGATATTGTATTGTTTTTTGGAAACCGGAAATGTTTCATATGTTTTTCTTTACGAACTCTTCGAATTTGGTAATTTTTTCATTTGTCATAATACCGGCTTGACCCGGCGGTTCAACTGGTTGAACACGTAACCCGGTGAATCGTTGACTCGACCGGGTCAAATAAAAACCCGGGTTTTAAAACATTGATTATGAATACAGCATGTGATGTTCTCTACTTATCATAAGCACTTTTTCTATTGCTATTTTGGTTGCTTAATTACTTTTATTGTGTATATGTTAGCAAATAAAGGGATTGTGGTGGACTTATCTAGAGTTTGCAATTTCGAATCATTTTGCTTGTGAATGGGTCTATTTAAGATATGTTTAACTGTCAATGATGCTGATGTACTCAAACAGAAAGGTTTCGAAACATTCTTGTCTCATTATCCTCTCTCAAGATAGCTCACGTCTTACTCATGTTGCGTCTTCCCCTGTTATTCCTCTTTTCTTATTATCAGCAGGGAAATATGTTTTAAGCTTTCTAATAGGACTTAATATAATGCAGGTACAAACTTTGGAAGAGACAATAAGAAGATTGCAAGAGGACAACACACAAATGAGAGCACAATTCGAAAGAGATATGCAAATTCAGCTTCAACGACAAGTGGAGCAGCAGGTCCTAGCGCACATGCAACAACGAGAATTGGTGGCGAATGCTCGTGAACAAGCTCGAGAGAGAGAATGGCAACAAAGGATGAATGACATTCACTTAGTCTTAAATAAGTTTATGGATTCCCGTCCCGATCCTTAGTTGGATAACAGCATATCATTTGAATACTTGATTAAATACTCTAGTTTCATCTTGAATTTTTTGAATGCTTCGGATTTGATTTTGATTTGACTACAACTCTTGTGATTTGAATGTTAAATCTTCGTAATGGATCTATTTTGATTTGACTACAACTTTTGTGATTTGTACGTTTATTAGCTCTTTTTAGTTATGTTAGATACAGGTTTATAAATGCAATGTGAGCTTTAATGAGGGAAATTATTTGTATATTTGTGACGGAACTGTGACTGTTTATCGACTACACTTTCCGAAGGATCTCTAACGGAATTATTCCGACAGAAAGTATACCGACAGAGTTCCGACGGGTAAAGTTACCAACAGATTTCTGACGCGTTTTGTCAGTCGGTGTTTCCAACAGATTTCTGACGGATAGTAATTACCGACCAGGATTCACAGACGGCCTATTTCGGTCACAAATCTGTTGGAAACAACTGTTACCGACAGATTTCCGACGGATAAAACTGTCGCTAAAGACCTGTTATGTAGTAGTCGTAACTATTCAATCATCCGAATAATTAAGTTCAAACAAATTATACGTCTTTTTAACTAGATTTTTTTTACATGTCAAATGATTTCAGTAGCTCTAAAATAGTCATAAAGTGTATTGTTTATACATTATTTTATCACATTATCAAAAAAGTATAGTTATTATTATATTTTGGATAAGTGTTTTGTGTAACCAAAATATCACTAAAACTATCTACTAAATTGTTTATTTATAACTCGTAATTATTACGTTCATTGTTTCTACTCTTATCTACTAAATGCTTGTGTGAAAAATTATGCTTGTTTTTCATCTAATTTTTATGGTTAATTTAAACACGTGAATTATTTAATTAAAATGATAATAGAAATAAAACAGCTTTTAAAGTTCTTATTAACAACAAACTTTCAACTTTTTATTCAAAAAATAACGCTTTGTTCAAACAGAATTGGTTATTACCTTCAATTATTCTCAAACACATTTGTACTTCATTTCATTCATTGGTTGTATACGTGAAAAATACTTCAAATGTTTTTAGACATGTCTTAATGTCTATATTGTTTTGCAAACAGAAAAAATGGAGTTTGTTGTTAACCATAACCTTCGAGGGTTGTTGTTTGCATTTCCCTAATAATAATGATAATGTTTGTTCTCCATTAAAGATTCGTTTGTAATAAAGAGATATTAAGTATTTAAAAACATAAAATTAAAACAAGAGGTTAAATAGCAAAGTGAAAGATGTTGGAAAATATGAATCATAAAACTATAAACATATAAACCACACATCAAGTACGCAGCGGATAATATGATCTATTATACATGTAATTAATTAACTAAAATTAAAAGAGATGCGTACCTTTGGTTTCTAGCCAAACAAGAAACCTAATCACCAAGAACGAGATAAACTCTAAATTAGGGTTTGAGTGAATCGACTTGTATGTAAGTCGAATTGGGAAATCACACAAGCTATAGTGAGCTTGTCCTTCGTTTTTGTACACACGTATTACTAGCGTCTCAATGTGAAAAGCTAGGTTCAAGATCACTAAACAAACCCAACACTTAATGTGTATGTTAGATTGATTATTCCCAAGGTGTTTGGGAAGATAATGGATCGGCCAAGACACAAAGAGGAGAGAAGAAGAGAAGTTGGTTTGCTAGGGAATCAAGACTAGAGAATTATGAATACGAAGAGATTGTATTTATAGGCTTCTCAAACTTGGTCACCAAGCTAGGGCAAAACTTTCCTTCTTTTGTGATGGGTCGGCTGAAAATTCAAGCCCAAAGGATTTCTAGAATCTTCTTGACTTGTATTTTCATCCATGGTCCTTTAACTTAATATTTAACGTCCGTTATTCAAACCCCGTTAAGTACTAACGACCGTTAAGTGTTTATTTGTGAAATGAATAATTAAATCATAAATCATTATATTAATTATTCAAACATTGCGACTCATACGTAATGTGTGCAATCTCGAATTCTCGTGTTCGAAACTGGTCATACAAATATTAATTTATATCCACAACTTTAACAGCTCCCACTTGGATATTCATTAATATAGTAATGACATGGGTTAGTCTAGTTTAACACCCTCAATGCCCCCAGATCGACCCTGAGTATGGTTTCCTGAAAAAACCACGTGATGATATTATCATCATACTTATCCTTTTATTTCTAATACCGCGTTAATATGGATATGGATTTAAGTCATTCCATAATTAACTATTTTGTTTCTCGTTATTGATAATTGATCAAGATTACCAAAACATCTGAACGTATTCCAGATAGACTTTGGGTACGGCCGTACAAACATCTTGTCAACCCTACGAGGGGCCCATCAGTATTATACTTCAAAACAAATTTGAAGGAACAAATCCTTTCTTGACTACGAGCATAACCCTTGAACTTTGCATCACCTCCGAAAATTGCCCTTATAACTACCAGTTACGGATAGCGGTAGACTATCTTACAGAAAATGAGCTACATCCTCGGCAGTTACCTGGTATCTCAAGTCTGAGGATAAATATTCAAGATTTACTTAAATGACAACGATCCGTAAAGTACAATCATGTGGTTGAGATCTGTCCTATATTCAATTTATCCAATATTGAATATCATGTGAATTTGGCATGCCCACGCATCAATATACTTAAGTATATTCTACCAACATTCACATTTGCCTTAGTTCAATAATACTCCCATATTATTGATCGACAATGGACTATTTAGAATAACATAAGTTATTCACGGATTTAAACATGCAAATATAGGATACAATTTATTATTAATGAAAACAAACGTACCACGTACTTTAATTCATTGTCAATAATAATTGCTTAACATCCCTTATCCAAATACTAAATAGATCAAGCATGATAATTCCCATTAATGAATTATGCCACAAGTCATGACAACCATACTTGTTGACAAGGCATAAATCAACTAATTTTGATCTATCAGAATTTTGAGAATACTTATTTCAAGAATGAAATTCTTGTATGTGTGCATTCATCCATCATGATATTGCCACATAATATTTTATAGATTGCGTGACATCCTCAACCGCGAATTTATGACAATTAAACTACTAAACCTTTATAGTTTAAAGTATTCTAATTCTTTAATGTATAATGCAACTATGCTCATATTGAGCATAACTAGTATACATGGCCATTAACAAGGATAACCTCTCACCATGACTAGTATTGAGTGTCATCTCAATCTTACTAGCATCATTGTATGCAAACAACAATATGCTCTTTTAAAGTTCTGTAAACTTTTAACATCCATCATGTAATGTTTGATATCTTCAAATCTTTCAAGATTTGTCAACTATATCAACATCTTGCCATATGGTTCATATTTAGAATTTTGGAGCAACTCCAGGATGAGGAAGTTAATTCTAAATTCAACCATATCCATTACACTTAACTATCTAATAACTTACAATTAGATATTAATGTTGTCAATCATCTTTCATTCAAGCATGATACAACAAGTAACATGATGTACATGAAAAATCCTTGTGTCAACCTTAGATTTTGTTCATGTCACATCTTTCCAAATATATGTTTCTATCTAGCCTTTCTAATAGAATCTCATGTTTATTAGAATCCTTTATTTTTACCGCTTATGTTTATAACAATAAACATATGCTCCAAGGTTGAATGTTTATTTTCTGAATTTCCATTTGAAGTTTCATTCTAAATTAAGACTTAACATATAAATGTTAATGGAATGTTACTTCCTATATGTTATACAACATATATGAAATAAGAAAATAAATATAACACTCCCACTAGCTTTCAGGAATATTAAGAAATATCTTATTTAATTATAAATCAACACTAGGATTTAATAACTAAACATAGTATATTTCCTAGATGCATGCATTAATCCATTCACAAATGTTAATGGAATGTTACTTCCTATATGTTATACAACATATATGAAATAAGAAAATAAATATAACACTCCCACTAGCTTTCAGGAATATTAAGAAATATCTTATTTAATTAAAAATAAACACTAGGATTTAATAACTAAACATAGTATATTTCCTAGATGCATGCATTAATCCATTCACAAATGATTTGCACTTTGTATACTGCTAAAGATTATTTGAATTCAAATACTCCTTTCAATTACTTTTTGTCCTCGCACAAGTAATTACCCAAGAAAGAGTTTTGATATTCCATTATTAATTTCATATAAATGAAACTAATAATGACAATCATAATCTTTATACATTTAATGTGCTTAGAAAGAATTTCAATCACATTTAATTGCTTAAGTGTGATTGATAATCTTTTCACATATTAAATATGTATACAAATTTGTCCATTATGATTTCTACACAAGAATTTAAATCACTAGGATTTTCATTTCCTTTGTAGAAATTCATCTCCATTCTATAGTGTAACTATAGAGTTTAAGATCAACTACGTTTCCAAACTAGTTATCTTCTTGGACTGCATCTAATTATTCATAGTATGAGTAATTTTGCCAAATTAAATATTTGCAAATTATTAACAGGTTTATCATAATCCTGTAACTCATAATCCTCAACATATTTTACAAATATTTGAGATATCCTTGAGGATCTATGAAATGAGAATTCCATCATCTTGAGATTTAATATTAACATGTTTAATCCTCATTATGATTTTGCTAGTGTATTTAGAAGATTATGTATCTTGTAATTTTATCTTATCAAGATAAAACTCCCACTTGCTTTTTGCAATTTATAGATTATCTATAAATACTTAGCAGATAGAGCAACACAACATTGTTCTCTTTTGGGATTTTACAAATACATATTGACAGTTCCTCACATTAATTTGTTAATAACCTACTCAAAAGCAATTTAACAAATTCAGAACTTCAATTTTAAGACTTAATGTGATTCATCACATTCCATAATAAATGGTGTCTTATTAATCTTCTAGGTTGGAGTCAAATTGAGTATATCCAATCCATACTCAATTTTCAAACCTTGATATCTTTAGGAAGAAAAGAAGATATAGTCATCTTAATCAAACAATATAGCAAGAGTTTGATTCTCCTCACGGAACATACCATAAACACTATGTATTTCAATAAGATTAATATTGTAAGTCATTCTTACAATATATAAGATAAATATATTTTGTTTTGGCTTACCTATTTACCAACTAAATCAATGAAATGGTATAATAGAATTTCCAAGCCAATTGCATGCTTTATAACATAAGTACTAATTGACCAAGGTACTTCATGTCCATGTCTTACCAAGAAGACATAAACTATTATAATCACTGGTACAAAAACTGGATATCGTCACACCACAAAATGTGTGACTATATGCATATAGTCACACATTTTTTTTGGTGTGTGTGACGAAAAGTAGCGCCACCGTAGGTATCATATGGTCACATTGTTTAGTTTTTTGCCGTTTTCATTGAAAAAGAGTGACTAAAACCCGAATATGTGTGACCAATTAGGCACAAGTTTTGTTGGATTTATCAGTATGTGTGACTATTTCTCATCCTATGGCCACATGAATATATAATAAATGTGACGATTGTGATGATTTAGTCACACAACGTGTGTTGTTTTTTTCGAGTTAGTCACATAAAATTTAAAAAACAGTGGCCAAAAGTGTGAATAAGTGTGACCATATGCTGTTTAAAGTGAAAGAAATGTGTATTTTGTGTGACTATTGATCATCCAATGGTCACATGAATTTTTTTTTGTTTGTGGCCTTTTGTAATATTTAGTCACGCAAAGCATGTTTGTTTTGGGTATTTAGTCACATACAATTAAGCATAAAATGACCAGAAGTGTTAATAAGTGTGACCATATGTTGTTTAAAGTGAAGAAATTTGTATTTTGTGTGACTATTGATCATCCAATTGCCACATGATTTTTTTTTTGGCCTTTTGTAATATTTAGTCACACAACGAATTAAGCAAACAATGACCAAAAGTGTTAATAAGTGTGACTATATACATCTTTTAGTCACATTTAAGAAATCAATATATATCAAAACAAATTCAAATACAATAAAATTGGAATGTATATAACTGAACCACTAATACATATCATATAAGCAGTACTAACTTATAACTAACAGTTGTAACTAATACAATAGCAGTACTAACAGTTGTAACTGATACACTAGCAGTTTCAACAAGGGCTTCATGTTCTTCGTCAACCTTTTTATCCTTTATATGATTCATGAAAGTAACTGAAGTTATTTGCAGAATAGGAAGTAACCATCTTGTTTTTTTTTCCCAGAAAATTCAGCTCGTGGTGCCCATGCTCATCCCTGATTCATGAAAGCAGTAAGCAACATAAGTAGTAATGTAGCATACTAAGGGTAGATGATGTGGGGAAACTTCACCTGAATAAAACCAAAACCTTTACAATTCCCAGTCTCATCAGTAGTTTTTCCCTAAACTTGAGGTAGGCTTGTTGCTTGGATATTGCAGCCATTAACATACACGAAAACACCCAAAATTCGGCAAGTAAAAATGTGTGTTTGCAGCCATTAACATACACAAAAACACTGAAAATTCAGCAAGTAAAACCGTGTGTTTGCAGCCATTAACATTCACGAAAACACCAAAAATTCAGCAAGTAAAACTGCATGTTTGCAGCCATTAACATTCACAAAACACCCAAAATCCAGCAAGTAAAAAAATGCTTGTTTGCAGCCATTAACATACACGAAAAGACACAAAATTCAGCAAGTAAATAGTCGTGTTTCCGGCCATTAACATACACAAAAACACCCAAAATTTAGTAAGTAAAGAGGCGTGTTTGCAGCCATTAACATACAGGAAAAGACCCAAAACTCAACAAGTAAAGAGGCGTGTTTGCAGCCATTAACATACAAGAAAACAACCCAAATTCAGCAACAAAGAGACCTATTTGCAGGCCGTTAACATACACAAAAAAAACCCACAATTCAGAAAGTAATGAGACAACCTATTTGCAGCAATTAACATACATAAAACACCCAAAATTCAGCAAGTAGTGACAATCATTCACATACATAATATTCACTTTGTAAAGTACACCAGTACTAGTCCATACATATCACAAAAGTTTTTCAAATTAAATATCGCGTACCTTTACGGTGGTGGTCTAGCGAACTAGTTGTGGCGGTAGACTAGTAGTGTTGCTGCAGCGACCCAGGCAGAAGTGTACATAGAGCTGTTGTAATCAACTGTGTAAGCTAGTATGTAATTCATTGATAAAAAACAATAGCAAAAGTCAAAATCAAACCAAAATTCATGTCACTCATATTCAAGTCAGCCTCTAAAATCAAAATCATAACCAAAAGTTAAAATCATACATTCGATGTCACCAAACACTCAATATAAACCTAGTCTCATCAGTAGTGTATGTTTAGGGAATAAAGAATTAGTTAGTTAGTTAGACCAAACATATGTCTACATGTCTAGATTCTGTCCAGATTGCCAAAACCTGATTTAAAATCTTCATGAAAGTTGATGCCGTTGTTTGCTTTTCCCTATCTAAATCCTTCAAGTATATGAGCAAGTGCTCCATGGACGCCCTGTGCCAACAAAGATAAATTAACGGGTCAATATCACCACGTATTTTGATAATCAAATTAAATTGCGAACAAGACATAATCACAGAGTTTCAACCTGCTTTTTCTTTTGATTTTGAGAACTGTTAATCACAGCCTCTAGTGCAGCTGCAAGCAGTTTATCGTGAAGAGAAGGCAAATATTCCAAATCCCTAGAGAAGCAAATGGAATCACGTCAACATTATCATCTTATATGACTGCTTGCGGCTTGTGTGACAATCAAAATGATAACATAAAGCTACGATACCTGATAGTATCACCATCATTCAGTAGAGGGATAAACGCCACTTCTGATCCATTCGTCTACATAGAGATATGTGTACCAGCATTTATAAATAAAGAGAGAAAAAAAATGTATGCGTGTAAGAAAGAAAAATAAACAGAAAGAGAGGGGCCTGATTTCCAGTTCTCCAGACTGATAAAGTGATACTAATCCACAAGTTCTATAATCCTTTTTAAAAGTTGAAGTCCAACAACAAGGCTTCTCAAGTTTTACTTTACGCAACGGCTTATAGTTCCCCTAACAAAACAGAACTTATTATTAGCTCTACACCAGGTCTATTTATTAAGAAAATGGATGGCTCAAAGTGCATTTAAAAGCTTACAACCATCATTAGAACACTAGATTTTACTATTCTAAGTAAAAATAATCTGACGGGTCAAACCCCGATCCATTTGACCCATATACGTTTTGTCCCTAACCCATTTGGGCACACCCACTTACCATGTGCATTAAAAAATTGAAAACACATAGTGCTATAGCCATACCTGAACCACAGATTTTAAAGAGTATAAGCACAGAGCATCTTTGAACACCTTAACCTTCGCTTCATCGAGTTCAAGCTCACAAATTTTGGTCTTCTCCACGTTCTCTGCCAAAGAAAACATGTCAGCTACCATTTCACTTAAAAAAGGATGACTTATGCAAAGACACATACATCAAATATAGGAAGTGTTTGTTGCTCTTGCTCTGAATTACTCTCATCACCATTACATTCAACATTTTTCGAAACTAAAATCCAAAACAACAATATATAATTAAACATTTAAACCACAATTACTAGATAAAATTGACAATGAAAGCATAAGTTAACATATGTAACATATACTACGATGTAATGAACTTCAATAGTAGCAAAATCCCGTTTATATAAATTTGGGGCTACATAAACCCTAAATTAGAAATTACAAAGTAAAAAAAATATTTATATAGAAAATCACAAAATCACAAACGCAGAAACGCTTCAAATTGATTCCCTAACTGAAGATATAATACAATAAAGTACCTAATTTTTGGATAAAGGAACTTGAAATTGGTGTCGACGACTCGACTGGCGACTAGTGGATGGTGACTAGTGATGGTTTTCGGTTGAGCACAGAGACGGGTGAGACGGGGCTACTGAAAAGATAGAGATGTGAAGATGAAGATGAAGATGAAGATTAAGAAAAAAGATTGAGATGTGAGACGGGGAGAATATGAAGATGAAGTGTGAGATTGTGAGAAAAAAGATAGATATGGGTGGAGGACAATTTGATTTTTGGGGAAAAATTTAGGCCGGGCTATTGAAAAGTTGAGTGGGAAATTTTACTTTGGAAAAACTAAGTGAAAAGTAGCTGTCATTTTTAAATAATGATGTGCATTTGGTCACACTATTCAAGTGTGTGACATATATTTGTCACTTTTAAATGCATATCGTGACTAATGCTTCAAACTTACTTTTCAGTTGTCACACATTTCAAATTCATATGTGTCTAAATTTTTCAACAAAAACTAATAGTCACGTTTAAATAATGTGTGACAAACTTGAGTATATGACTGAGCCACATACACTATTACTTCGTGTGACCATATATGAATTTTGGTCACACTTTTCAATTGCGTGACATATATTTGTCACATATGTATATATATAGTGTGACTAATGTTTCAACTTTATTTGTATCCGTCACACGTCTCAAATTATAAGTGACTAAAAAATCAATTTTTTTTTTTACCAGATACATATAGTTACGAAAATATTCAAATGTGTGGCTGTATCCACAGATGTAATTCTGAAATGGTCACACAAGTCGGATCAAGTGTGGCTGTTTATTTTATTCTGGTACATTTAGTCACATATAAAAGCGACTGTGTGGCTGTTCGAAAAACAACATGTGTGACTAAAACCCATTTTTGTACTAGTGAATCCCAATATACGTCATAATTACTAATCAACTCAATGACTTCTTGTATACGTCTTAATTAAAAAACATATCAAGTTGACGTCTTACTTTATATTAAGTCTTATCGCAATAAAAGACTTCATATTTATATCTTTACAATATAAACATGTATAACTAAAGTAATCATGAACACCACAATTTGGTTTCAATCGTAATTTCAAGTTAATTTATTACTTCATATATTTATGTCATTCTAAGAATACATAAACATCTAAATTTGAAGTAGTATTAGATTACTTCATTTATTTATGTCATTACAACAATAAATAAATATTCACATTTGAAGTAGTCTTATTATCATATTGACACTTGTTCTAATAGTTATCTAATTTATAAACTTGTAAATTAACATAGTTTCATTACATCAGTTGAGGCTGCAAATAATGAAAGTATGTAATTTACCTTGTCATTAATATCTAGTAATGAAAGTAGATATTAACTCCAAGTGTTCTATTATTAGATGTGAACAAACACATTAGATCATTAATCTCTTACCTTACAGTTAAGAGAATCCTTTTAAATCATATTTCTTTGTGTTGTTGCTTGCACACTATAAATATTTCTCCCACTTGTGCATGGAACAACATAATGTATCAGATAAACAACACGTCAATAGTTTGTTTATGTGATCAATATGATTTGTGTCATAGATATAAGTAGATATAGAATCACCTCGTCTAGTAAGGAAACGTACACGACTATCCTTAATACCACAAGTGTCTATAATTGGAAAGTAATTATCTCAAGAGATTCTAGAGATAATCTGGGTTACTACCAAGATGTCAATGCTTATAGCTCCCACTGAATAACAGATCAAAACATAACTCATTATTCAGTAATTGCAGCACTATACTCCCACTGGATTTGACAACATTATAAATGTTTCAAAACTAGTAAAAGCAAATAGCGTGCTGTTTACTTTCCTACACCTTTGAGTAATCCCTTACGTAACAGCTACCAAGGTACTCAAAGAATGTATTCTACTTTGTCAATGATGGAATATCCATCAATACAATTAACTTGAGAAAACTGGGCATGCAATTTCTTCCTCAATTAGGTCTACCATCACCACTATGGTGTGTAGCACCTTTAAATGGTTAAAGCACAACAACTAGATCAATCATTCTAGTTTTCCTTTTACCAATTTTGCGGTAATTAGTCTAGCTTCTAATTTTAATAACTCCTAAACGTGCAATTTCGTAAAAAATTTGCCATGAGTTATTTCTTGGAATTTAGACAATTCTAATTTTCCTATTATACCTTTCTCATTCATGAAAAGGAATATGATTAAGTCTCACTCTTCTCATGGAAAGTAGACTCGGTTTATTCTTTTCAGTAAAAATTGACTCTATCCAAAACCCCTACGAGTGTAGATCAATTTACTACTAAAAGAATGTCCTACGTTTACGGTTTTATCATTGCATTAATACATTAAAAGAATTTTCAAAATTCAATTTTAGTATTTTCGATAATTTAAACTTTTCAAGAAAATTAAACACCTGATGAACTCAAATAAGTACATTTTATTACTATCATTTATCCTATTAATTTGACTTGTTTTACTATATTATGTATGAGGATTGATACTTAATCGTTTACTTTTGTAATTCTCAGGTAAAAACAAGCATTTGGTGAAACTTAGCGATTTTGGACTAATAATGGAGCAAAACGTGCATAAAGTTGAAGGTCTACTGACATGGACAAGATCAAGTCAATTCTGCTCCAGATGCGCCGCATCTCACTCTCGACATGCGCCGCATCTCTATCAAGATATCACCAGATACGATCCAAGATACAAGAGGACATGCGCCGCATCTAATCATGGAGTTACGCCGCATCTTCTGGCGGTGTACGAATATTCCTGAATATTATAATCTTGGACCCCACGCGAAGTTAAGTACATGCGCCGCATCTACTCCTTAGATGCGCCGCATCTTCCCTCAGACAGAAACTATAAATACCCCAAGACCAGACGAATTTCACAGGCATTATATTAAAAACCGAAGACCGAACAGGAGAACCCTAGGACGAATTCAGTCAAGGAGGCAGCACAAGACACACCCAAATCAAAGATACAAGAGCTGTAAGAAGGTGCTGCATGTGTTTAATTCATTAAGTAGTTTTGTTTTATTGTGTTAGCAAACTTTAATTCATCAGGATTGGTGGCTTGTGTAATGTGACAACGAAAGATTGCACTCCCTTTAATACTTGCTTTCCCATCAATTAAAGTTTATATGTTGATGTCTTTGGTTACTACTTATTAGTGCATTGATAACCTCTGTGTTTATTAGTGGCTTGCGGGCATTTGACTGCGGGACATAATGTGGCTCCCACGGTTATTACTAAATTGATCACTTAGGAATAACTTTTAGACATAAGTAATCATTAAGGGTTTACTCGCCGATAAGATTAGGACCAACGAGAAAGGGTTAACTACATACACTTCATATAAAGCTATCAATAAAACAAGTGACAATCTACTTAATCATAAGGACAGCCCTCTTATTGTCTCGAGTATTTATCTGTGTACGTGTGTGCTACTTGCTGATTCGTGCCTATTGGTTTATTTTATTATTTAATTGCAAACAATTCGTGCCAGTCTCTCAGGCTGAAACCCCCTTGCGTTAGGATATTAAAATACTGATTAGAATAACTAGATAATACGTTCCACTCTTAGTGATCGACACTCTACTTACCATTATATTCATATTGACCGGGTACACTGCTCGTTAAGTGTGTGTGTTATTGATAAGTCGGCTAAATATAAATTTAAAACTTGAGTAGGCATTAAAACTGCTAAAACTATACTACGACACGCATACGCATCAACACCCATGGTAAATAACATTTAACCATTTAATTTTCACTGAAAACTAGGATCCAAATTGACGTCGTTTCATCACATCAGCTTTGGCTGCTAGCAATGAAAGTACTCAATAAGGTACGGGTCGAACCCAATTGCCAATATCCAATTGCAATTCCTAGAATCATGGGACTTACATATTTTTGCCAACATCAGTTGCAAATGTAAGCATGTTTCATCCCCAAATCTTTATGCCTTGTCGCCGTTTCATTACATCAGCTTTGGTCGCTAGTAATGAAAGTGCTCAATTAAGTTAACCAACTTAAGAAACTACAAATTGACGTCGTTTCATCACATCAGCTTTGGCTGCTAGCAATGAAAGTACTCAATTTACCCTTTGACTACCATCCTTTCAACATCACATTCAGCTTTGGCTGCTAGTGATGTAGGATGTAACCTTAGGTGTTTCCGTTTCAGTTGGATGACATATAACTTAAATTTAAGGGTATTAAATTTTTGATGTGTGTAATCAAAATATGTACAAAGATGTCATGCATTCATCTTTGTATCATATGTTTCAAAACCAGTTTACTCATTCGTTACATTAATAAGCTCAAATCATCAAAGTTTTAATTGATGGCGTTGAGAAACTTACAACATTGCCTTAAGATGCTTCGTACGTTTTCATGGTTGTACTTGGTAAGTCTAATATTGACGCACAGGCGAGCGGAGAGGCAAACGTCCGCCTGAAGGCTAATTAAAAACGCGCCCCTTTCGGATGACAATTTAATGTCAAGCCTCCTTATACCCACTTTATAGTTTGTCAATATTAGGTCCGCCTTTCGACCACTTTTGTACAGTCGCATCAATCAATTAAACACTTATGATTTTCTTTCTTAAAACAATGTTACACCATTATTAAGTCACGTTTATTTTTATATTGGAAAATTACCCTTTGTTTGTAATCATGTCTACAACATATTAAACAAATGCGCAATTTAAAAATAAACATAAACAAATTAATAATGAACATGCTAAAATAAATCAATTAATATGTATATATTGGTCTTAAGACTCCCATTGGTTTTCGAGCTCATTGTACCCAATGGACCACAATACAAATTTCTTGGCCGCGTAAGTCTTATGATTAATATATACACTACACACATAATTGATTAAATATGTGATTATATGGGGTCTTCCCCAATTTTAGGTCTTCCCTAAAAACCTAATTAATTAACTTTTAGTAATTTTAATTCGTATTCAACAATATAATTACTAAACCCCTAGTTAATTAATAATCACATAAAAAATAGCACGTAGAACATGTAACATTTAAACATCAATTTTCCATGACAAAACATGCATGTTTTTGTCATGGATTCCCCATATTGCACTTATAATCATGTAGCACATATTATCAAGTTAATATTGTACGCATACTAATTAATGACATCTTAAGGTATTCATTAATTAAACACATAAAATTGCATGCAATCCTAGGGTTTCTACGAATTTTCCAAAAACATAAACCCTAAAATAAAAATTATTGGTAATCGACCAACAAAAAAATTTAGGGTTTCCTAAATTCTAAAAACCCTAGAATACCAAAGCATGTATCTATTCACATAGGTTCAATTTTATGCGTTTTTAGTAATTAATTACACGTATAAACCTGGCTCTGATACCACTGTTGGAAAATATGAATAATAAAACTATAAACATATAAACCACACATCAAGTACGTAGCGGATAATATGATCTATTATACATGTAATTAATTAACTAAAATTAAAAGAGATGCGTACCTTTGGTTTCTAGCCAAACAAGAAACCTAATCACCAAGAACGAGATAAACCCTAAATTAGGGTTTGAGTGAATCGACTTGTATGTAAGTCGAATTGGGAAACCACACAAGCTATAGTGAGCTTGTCCTTCGTTCTTGTACACACGTATTACTAGCATCTTAATGTGAAAAGCTAGGTTCAAGATCACTAAACAAACCCAACACTTAATGTGTATGTTAGATCGATTATTCCCAAGGTGTTTGGGAAGATAATGGATCGGCCAAGACATAAAGAGGAGAGAAGAAGAGAAGTTGGTTTGCTAGGGAATCAAGACTAGAGAATTATGAATACAATGGATTGTATTTATAGGCTTCTCAAACTTGGTCACCAAGCTAGGGCAAAAACTTTCCTTCTTTTGTGATGGGTCGGCTGAAAATTCAAGCCCAAAGGATTTCTAGAATCTTTTAGACTTATATTTTCATCCATGGTCCTTTAACTTAATATTTAACGTCCGTTATTCAAACCCCGTTAAGTACTAACGACCGTTAAGTGTTTATTTGTGAAATGAATAATTAAATCATAAATCATTATATTAATTATTCAAACATTGAGACTCATACGTAATGTGTGCAATCCCGAAGTCTCGTGTTCGAAACTGGTCATACAAATATTAATTTATATCCACAACTTTAACAAAAGATGTATTGAGCTAGTTATGGTTCATTTTCAAGCTTCATCAATCATTAATGGCCCACTAATTCCATTTATAATGTAAATTTTTGGAAAGGATAAGCAAAAATTTAACTACAATCTGAATCCAACCCGTGCCTGTTCTTTCAAGACAAATGCATTTAGCCATTTGAGCTAGCACGCTTTGATTACAAATACTTAACGTTTAATGAATTTATCAATAAACTCAGTTGTTAACGCTAATTTTCTAAATAATGTCGTTACTTCTACTAATGTATATAAGTAGAATACCATGAAACTGTAACTAAGAAAACAAAGATAGAAATACGTATGTACGACATGGAAAAAGATCTTTCATAGCAAAAAGACCGTTTAAGCCGCCCACACACTTACGGGTCATTAACAACGCTTATTTTTTATTTATTATTATTTTTTTGAAAGAGGCAATAATATAAAAGAACCAGATGGCTGCACAAGCCACAACAACAACTGTGACTAGCCCACTCTCACATACTAGGAGGAGCTCAACAAGCAATGCCAACAACTAAAATGGCCAATGGGAGAATATAATACCAACTAGGGGTGTGTAGAACTCAGGTTTGCCAATACCGAAGCAAATCGAATTTATTTGGTTTTTGATTCGGTTATGTCCTTTTTGTGAGGCACTAATTTCTCGCTTTTTCTTTTTTGCTTCAAGGATGGATGAGTACATGACTGATGTGTTATGATCTAGTCATAAATTTATAAATCCAAACTAACCTATAAGATCAAACTAACGACCAGTATACCTAATCAATTATATATATGATGGTAATTACGGGTCGTTCGCAAGGAGTGAATTGAATTAAACAAAACCTAGTGGCAATCTAATTATATAATCTAAACACTTAAAAGGGGGTTCTGTAACCACCGGTAAATTTCCACTTGTATTAATATTCTAACAAAAGAATACTTATCCATTTTTCACGTAAATTTTTTTTAAAGACCAAACATTAGTAGTTCATCTAATCACCACTACACACTAATATGACGTAACTCACATTCTCAATAAACGTGCTCACACGCAGACCGACAACAAAATGCCTCATGTTTATTTCACATAAACATCTTTACATGTCAATTACCAAAGTTTTCAACTTTTATTTGCCACCTTACGTTAATTCTTTAACGTACGATTATTAAACGCTCAACTAAATGTTTGTTACCTATTAAAGTTCTCACAGAAACCCTAAAATGCACTATAACCCCTAATATGCACTAATGACCCCTAAAGTGCACTGAAGACCCTAAAGTGCACTGAGGATCTCTAAAGTGTAAACCCTAAAGAACAAAACCCTAAAGCTAATGTACAAGCCCTTAAAGCACGAAAACCTAAGTTTTACCTTATTTTCCCGTTACAAGCCCTAATTTCACAAATCTATGATTTTATGTGATAAAACCACAAACCCTAATTAATATATACATGATTTCTATAAAATATAAATCTACAAGTCTTTCAAGCACATGTACAACCCCTTAATGCATGTACACTAATTATTAATATAAAACTCATTATAAACCTTAATGTACTCACTCTAAAACACATAATACAAGACCCTTATGTACTAACCCTAAACCTAGTTTTCTTATAACATTCAAACCTAAAGTACAAGCCCTAAAACCTATGGTACAAGTACTTAATGCAATGAAAACTAAAAACTATATTTTTACTACACTAAACATATCTAAACCTAATTAGACTTAACAAGATCTAACAAAGGACCCTAACTAAGTTCCTACATTCCTAAAACTCCATGCACAACACATTAAAGCCATGGTACAAGTAGTTAAAGCTTAAACGCCACCCTTGCTTCTTATAGTTCAAATCGAACCAAAAACCAACCTAAACAAACCTTAACCTAGTTGCAAGATAACTAGGGCTTTACCTTATGCATGTATGAGATCATATTCAAGCCACATCTTAGGCTACATCCCCATGTTCCCTAACCTTCTAACCTAAGTCAAAAATATAAAGCCAAATTTGTGGTTAATTTTCTTACACCATTTGATTTCCTCTACAAACCACAAGAACCCTTACCAACTCAAGTGAACACCTCACTATATTTCTAAAATTCCTAAACATCCATAGCATGTGGCAAAATCCATCAATAGACACCTCACCATGTCTCTAAACTTCATGCCTATATAAATTAATCTAACCTTCCCCATTCTCTTCATCCCTTGTTCTAACCCAAATCACTCACACACACACACTTATAATCTGATATTCCAAGTCCAAGTAAGGAGAAGGAAAGATTGTACTCAAGGTTGAAGCTTGGAAAGCTTTGTTCCACGTTTAGAAGTCACATTGGCCCTTTTTTTCATCTAGTCGAATTCCATAAGCTTGTAAGTCTTACAACCCTTTTCAATTCCTTTTAATAGTCTTAGTTACACCTAATCATAATGATAATTAACTCTCAAATGAAAGCCAAGACCAAAAAATAAGCTAATTAAAAAGCTATCATGTTGTTTTAAACTTTAAAGCCTTGACATGCATAATTAAGTCAACTAAATAAGCTAATAAGCATGTAAACAAGCCACGGAAATAAGCCCATAAGTTTTAGGGATCGAATTATATTTCTTCTTCTTTTTCCTTCTTATCGCTAACCAGCCAAACACCCCTTTTGGACCTGAATTTTTACCCACGAGCTAAAGGTTATAAGCTAAGATATTAAGCCCTATTAATAAGCTCCTAAGTGACTTTACAAAGCCCCTAAGACTTGGCCAAAAACTATACATATCTCATTTATTTTTGTGTTCCTTTAGGGTGTGTCGCTACACAAGAAAACCCAAACAACCCTTTTGAGCCCTAATTTTCGACCATAAGCCAAAGCTTATAAGCCCAGCCAATAAGCCCTTTTAACAAGCTCCAAGGATACTACTTAAAGCCCCTAAAATCCTAGTCAAAACCTTATAGGCCTCGTGTAATTTTTCTTGCTTTTTTCTTGTCGCGAGTACATGATCAAACACCCTTCAAACCATATATTTTTACTAGACACTAAAATATAAGCCTCGAACTTCTTAATAAGACTTTTTAATAAACTACCTAACCTGTTAATAAGCTATAGAAATAAGTCCATAAGGTTTTAAAGAATCAGATCTGGTTTTATTTCTTTTCTTTCTTTACCGAAAACTAGCCAGACACCCTACTTTGATGAATTAATTAACCTATAAGCTACGAAATTTGGCCACTTTAAGTTCCCAACAAAGTTTGCAGAACCACAGAAACGTCATCAAAAGATCATAGGGCCTCGTATATTTTCTTTGCTCTTTTTGGTGTCTCGACCTAAATCTAACCTACCATTTTGAATTTTTTTAAACCTATAAGCTAAGAATATAAGCTAATAAGCTGTTCACAGCTTATTTACAAACTTAACCCAACTTATTTTAGCAAGCCATAATAAACCACACCCTTTTCTAAACTTAAAATGCGATTAAAATGAAATAAGGACTATGTACGTAACGACTAAAATAGTTGAGGGTGAAAACTCTAATATTTTGGAACTTGGAGTTTTCTTGGGCCAAAATTGTCAATATTTATAAGTTATATATAACAAGGGTTAAAATTGTAAACGACTCATAGTTATGGGTATAAAGTGTCATTCTTGAAAGTATAAGGGAATAAAGCGTAACATTTTATATTATTTTGGTAAATATACTTTTGGATCATTTTTTATAAGAACTAATAATCGAGATACTTATATTGCGTTAACGATCAATCAAATACTAAAAATGAAAATATGATATATATATATATATATATATATATATATATATATATATATATATATATATATATATATATATATATATATATATATCACTAACTTTTGAAGATACTTCATGTTGTCTCATTCAACACTTAACCACCAACAAAACACTAGCTATACGAATGCTAAAACTTGACATATTCACCTAGCTTGCGTGTCGGAGCAGTTTATTCACCACACTTGATTTACTTTCCAATCAGACTACTGTATCACCAAGGTGAGTTCATAGTCCCACTTTTATACGTTTTCCAAACTTGTGGGGAGATACATGCTACAAATCTGAACACAAGTATTTTTCTGTATGCAAATCCTGATTGATATTGCCTAAGACACATTGTGGCCCCTAAAAAGACCCTCATATCATGAACCATTAATCACTTGCGAGTGAACGCGAATAATCGTGAATAGATCTATTGGCTGTTGACGCCCCATTTGTACTAGCCGGATAGATAGCTATAATGCTAGCCGGATTGATAGACAAATGCACATTATTTGAGAATTACTAGGAAGTTGGCAAGCTCCTACCCGGGGTCATTGTTAGTTACATCATCTTTATGATGTTAGTAATTTATATCATTTTATGATATCACACACGTTAACGTTTGAGTTCATGAGACTTAGAGCAATATTCTGTACTGCAATATTATTGTTTTACCACTACTTAACTTGTGTTCAAATAATTATTTTATAAATACTATGGATTCACTCAACCTTTGTCTTGACTTTTTAGCATGTTTTATCTCAGGTCCATAATGAACGAGGATGGCACGCAGGGGCACGGATACTGATAGAAGGCTAAAATTCAATTATCATTCGAAACTTATTTAACAAACTATAAAACTATTGGGACCTCATTTGTAAACTCTGATATTTACAAAATTCGAATGATAAATCTTTCAAAATGACTCAATTGTAGATCGTTTTCTATTATTATAACTATTGTGCCATCAAGTAACACCCAGCTTGAATTTCGCTGCATATCTCGAAATTGGGGGTGTTACAAATTAGTATCAGAGCTATAGTTATAGGGAAACGGGTCTGATTGAGACCTGAACTATAACCACTTTTACAAACACAAACATTTTATAGCCTTTCGCTTTCTGTGCCTTCCATCCTCCAGGTAATTATGTGACTTCTAGACAATTTATGCTACATAAACATGTTATATTGATATATACACTGACATACTTTCGAACACTTTATGTAAATGAAGAACTAAATACGTCTGCATATGCCTATTCTAGGTCATTACGGCACAACCACATTTCCCCAAATCATGCAACTACTCCTACACTTTTACGGTCTATGAAACTTTCCCAGGGCATTGTGACTGGATTCAATGATCTCTAAACTTTTCACGACCTTACGTAATAATATTTTACCTAAAATCTGTCGCAATCCATCGATTTTCCTACTAAAAATACAAGATATAGGATTGCTAAGGAACAAACAGATTCATCATCTACAAAAGCTGAAGTTCAGCAACTTTCTCTACATTCATCAAGTTCTCTTCCGAAACTTTCGTTATTAAAAGTCAATGATTCTAGCCCAGTGTAAACTGTTTTAGAACTTCTACGCGTATCTGCTTTATTTACTACTCCCTCATACCACCTTTCACACTTAAATAACTACTCAAATAAAGTCATTCACCACCAACTCCACCATCATCTACAGATTTCACTCCCCCGTCCCAACCATTTGAGCTCGGAGAGAAAGCAAGGGCCGCTATTGTCCGATATCACTCTTTACCACGGTCACCCTCTCCTGATTTCACTCCTCCACTATGACTACCCTCAGGACACATATGGATCGCCATGAGTAACAGGTCGATATCGCTTTGGGTCACCTTGATAAGCTACCCCTCGAGCGCATCAAAGACGATGAAGTATACAACTGAGGACCTAGTTACTAGCCAAACAACCATGCAGCAGAAGTTAGACATCTTAGATACAAGATTTGGAGGAACGTCACGGACAGCCGAGATAAGAGATAACTTTAATATATAATGACCTGAAGTTAATACAGGAAATGATGAAACGGAGAACTGATGATAGCTCAAACTAGGATTACCACACTAGAGACAGTAGTAGGAGACATCCAGGAGTATATACAGATCCTTCTCAGCAAGATTATAGAGCTTGAGAGTCATCTCAGAAGAGCATCTGGCAGCTATTAGACTAGATTCTTTATCTACCCGCTTTTGTACAATATCTCAGCCACGGAGTGTGTGGCGTAAATATGACGCTTGCATCAATTTTGTTGTATAACAAACTAGCAAGTTATTTATGACTACTTGTGGTTGTGATATCTTGCTGTGTAATGATATCGGTTGATGTGGGCCAGAGTTGCTCATTTATATACATGTATGATAGTATTCGGGCGAGTCGTGATCTCATGATCCTTATAGACTCCGTTTGTGGTAATTATGGCAGTGTCGTTATGATTTTTACGCATTCACCTTGTTATTTGTATTATTCAAACATAACATGGTCATTATGCGAATGTTGAATATGTGTTTTATTTCTTGTGGCATTAATAGAAATATGCCTCCTACAAGAAAATCAACTTCAACTCCAGAACCAGTCATGCCTCAAGCTGCTATCCGAAAACTAGTTGCAAACAGTGTTGCTGCAGCACTCGAGACACAAGCAGCAGCAATGGCCCGTTCTGGAAGTACCAGCAGACCTACCGGAGAAAGCGAGACAGCTATAGCTCGCAAGTATACCTACAAAGACTTCATGAACTGTAAACCAACCTTCTTTAAGGCAACAGAAGGAGTGACTGAGTTGGCTCATTGGTTTGAGCGCATATAAACAGTTTTCATGAGAAGTGGTTGTAGGGATGACTGCAAGGTTACTTTTGCCACCGGGACTCTTTTGGATGACGCCCTGTCTTGGTGGAACTCTTCTGCCTAATCTATGGGTGTTGAAGCAACTTATCAACTCACTTGGGCTGACTTCAAAAAGAAAATGCTGTAAAAGTACTGCCCCCGTACCGAGATCAAAAATTTGGAAGATGAATTTCACCAATTGGTTGTGAAAGGAACTGATCTCAAGACATACAACAGGAGGTTTCAGGAACTGACTATACTATGCCCAACTGTTGTACCAGATCTTGAGAAAACATTGGAGAAGTATATCGATGGACTGCCTAGAAGTATTGAGGGTAATGTCACCTCATCTAGACCACAAATGCTGGAAGAAGCCATTACTGTTGCTCAGAGGCTAATGGATAGGGAAATCAAGCATGGTTCCACCCAAGGAAGCAATGATCACAAGCGGAAGCTTGATGACAAGTGTAACACCCCGAAAATCTGATTTTAGCGGAAGCATACATGTTTGGGTGCTACTAAATTGGTATCATAACACAAAGTATAAAGAATGGTTTTACCTCAATTATTTAAATAGATTTCATATTCAAAAGTGTTTTGTTTATAGCATTTCAAAAATGGTGCGGAAATATAAGCCAATAAAAGATTTCATGCGGTCCCAAATATATCAGAGTCTTCTATGACCATGCCATGCCATGCCAAAAGCCTTCACAACTAGATTATCGCCGTAAACCTGAAAATACATGCTAAAAAGTGTCAACACGAGGTTGGTGAGTTCATAGGTTTTAGTGGAAAATGTAAAGCATTTGAATAATGATTTCCCGGCAAAGGCATTGTAAATCCACTCAGTCACAAGTCCCGCCCATACAAGACTTGCAACCTGTGTGTTTACAACCCATTGCCAAATAAGATTTGTTCATGGTAAACAGAGGTAATATATTGCTTGGTTAAGCGGTACACTCGTAATGACCATTACACTTGGTAGTATGTCCGTTACACTCGGTAATGTGACCGTTACACCCGGTCATGTGACCGTTTCACCCGGTCATGTGACCGTTACACCCGGTCCTGTTATATGTGTTCGTCCAGTACCCCTGGTCAATGTGTGTGTTATGTGTACATATAATGCAGTCGAGTGAACATTCAAGTATTTCAGCCAAACAGTCAAATATGGAGTAAATAGTTCCGTACACTTGGTTAATGTGTGTCATGTATTCATATAACGCATTCGAGTAAATAATCAAGTATTTCAGCCAAGTAGTATGTTTGATAAAAACAAATCACGTTTCAAGTAAAAACAAGCATTGAGTTTAAGTAAAAACGAGCATGTATTCTCCCCCAGAAACAGTTTAAAACCAGTAAAAGTAGGGGCCATGAACTCACCTTAGCTTGCAGCAACGCAAAATATCACAATAGTCACATCTGGCATCAAGAGCAATACATAACGATATCGAGGGTACAGGCACAACGGTGCCGGATCGGCACAACCTAATATGTATATATAGTTATCTCAGAATACGTCTCGCAAAATAAAGAGTTTTGAAAAGACAAGCGTTTTAGTTTTCGTGGATTACTTGTATCAAAGTTTGTAAAAAGTTTAGTGTTAACGTTTCGTGTGGTGGTATGATAGCATAGACTCAAGAATACTCACGCCAAATAGGAATAGAAAATCGACACAGTCGAGAAAAATACGGACGAGAACTTGAGTCGAGAATGGAATGACAAACGAAGTCAAGGAAAATAGTGACAAAGGAAAATGTCAACAAAATAAGTCAATTAATACGTTTTCGGTGTTTACCCAATAATTCCAACCAATTCGGAAATAATCAATAAAGTTTTGGAAAGGTAATTTAAGTTTTAAAAGAAAACTTAAACTAGTATATTACATGGTAAATGTTTTCATGTTAATAAAACTACAAGTTCCGATTATTGTCGGGTTTTATAAGATAAAAAAAAAAGTTTGTGAATTATAAAGTGTAAGTTTAGAAATCTTATAAATTATGTTGCACCCTTAAATTGTTTTGGGCTTTTGAGCCCACTAGCAAAATGACCAAACGCATCTTTAAGCCTTAAATAATAGTGCTAATTTAATTTATCTAAAAAAATTCCGAAGACTTGTTTAGGGATGGTGCTGTATGGGTCAAAATGGTTTGGTTGACCTGAAATCACTTTTATTATTAAGATTGGTACTAGTATTTATTTAACTTTACAGTAATAATTTAGGAAGATGTAAATACTTGACTGTACTTTAAAGTTTAAACATCCAACACGTCTGGCTTGTACCTGTTTAGCTAAGTTTTTAATTTATGCGACTTGACCAGTTACACATTCACAATGATCAACATGAGTACATGACTATAACAGTTCTTTGATATAGTTGATTGTTAATAGTTGATGAGAATATGACAAGATTTAATGCTTTCCTTGTAGCATCGTTCATATGGTTCAACCAAACGATTTCCCCATTACGACAAGCTTCGCACTATCTTTGTTAAGGATACAACTAACGGTTCTAAAGCTGATGGTCTTGGAGTTGAAGCTAAAGACGTAGTAAATGAAAACCAAACTATTACGTATTTGGAAGATGAGGAGTTACACGTTAGTGGGATCTTTCTCCATTCTATGGAGTGCAAGAGAGTGAAAGAAGTTAAATGAGTGGATAACAATCAAGTTGTAACAACGCATCCCTTGCGCTTTGGTGTGAGACCGAAGCAACCAAGACACCATTGTGGCATTTTTGAGTCGAGGTACAAAACAGACTAGCCAAAAGTATTTAACCAGCGGTTCCATTACTATTTCGAGCTAAACCCAAACGCAACTGAGATCAAGAAGGTAAGCTAGACCCAAACACAACCGAGACTAAACCATCTAGACAACATTAACAAAAGCCAAAAAAAAAGGCGAGACACAGAACAAGGACAATTTGCGAGTTGGCTCACTCACTGAGTTGACTCAGTGAGTCGACTCGATACAATAACAAACAAGTACCCTCAATCTTTATCTTGCAACAAGTGTTTATATAATCAACTTTAAGCAAATCCAAATGCAATTAAGACCAGAAAAGTTCATATAAAATTCGAGACCCCAAACGGGTTTGACCCGATCCTAAATAGGTTTATACTCGACCCGAATTCAAGACAATCACACAAACACCACTTCAGTACCAATCTTACCACACGAAGACTTTATCAAAAACAGGTTTAGTCGAGTTTTAATATCCACAAGAACTTATAAAATTTTATACTAATCGGTTTACATCTTGAAAACCAACAAAAGATTACAATGTATACAACTATCAGTAACAATGAATCAAGAAGAGAGTTTGAATTAAAACCTTACAAGAAAACTAAGGATAGATCGAATCCAAGAATCACCACGGAAAACCCACTCGGTTCCAAGCTAGCCACACCCATCTTTCCTTCCTTGATTCACTCGACTAAAGTATTGTTTGAGGTGAGTTTGATGATTTTTGGTGTGACATAGCCTCTCCTGGAACCGAGCTTCTTAAAAGGTAATCCATGGCAAATTATTGACTCACTTTCAATCTAACAAAGATAAGGTTTAACCATTTTTGGTTAACTCTTCTTTCTATGCCTCGAATCCAAAAATATTCGACCCCTGTGGAGCGGGTTTGGGTCTCGATGGAGCTTGGGAAGGCAAGAAAATTGCTACAGGGCATCTATTGATGGTGATAGAAGATAGAGTTTATGGCAGAAGAATATTGTTTGCGTGTGGTGTAGATCGAATAGGAGGAAGAAGAACAGTGAAAAGGGAGATATAGATCTCATGTGTTGACTGAAAAGGGGTGGGGGGTTTATTTTATTTGTTTTTAACTTTATATTGTATTGAGTGTACCCCGTGTCCCGTTTAGTTGAGGTAAATTTGTGGTAACGCGGTTTCACGTAAATGTGAGAAATAATATTCTGGAGTCGTTTTTACGATATTATTGTAAAATAAATTTCCCAAAAATGAATTTTACAGATCAACCTTTAGTAAATTGGTGTCGGTTCGCGTGTGATGTCAGTTTTTCAGAAAAACAAGATAACCTCTCGTTTTTTATTTGTCGGAGTCTGAAATTGTAAGGAAGTGATAAATTCACTTTTACTGATAAGTTTAAATAAATTTTGGCGAGTTGTTGTACGCTACTGCGTGCGGGTTTGCTTCCCGAAATAAATACGTAAACATATCATTGTTTAGTTTAACAGTTTGAAAATAATAAATAGACATTTATTATTAAAATATTAGTGGAAAAGTACCGGTTGTCACAACAAGAGAACCATTCCTCACTACAACAACCATCCCAACAGCAACAACTATCAACAAAACCACAATAACCACCATCATCAACAGAATCGCAGGCAGTAAGCTGGAAGAGATTACATTGCCACACCTGCTGAAGGAAGTGGTTATCGTGGGAAGCAACCTTTGTGCAACCAATGCAAAATGCATCACACTGGGCCTTGCATTGCTAAGTGTGGAAAATGTCAGGGAACAGGCCACAAAACAGGAGACTGCAAAGTCACAGGCGTTAATGCATAGCCAGTAGCCGTGGTATGCCACGAATGTAGTGGGAAAGGGCACTACAGGAATCAGAGCCCGATTCAGAATACCAATTAGAACGACAAGGCCAGTGGAAGAGAATAGAAGCTCGTTAGAACCTCAACAACGTCAAAGGAAAACAACAATGTTTAAACAGAAGAAGAAGTTTCTACTATAATAATAAACCATAGTTTAAGCCCTCTAGGGTTGTATTTTTCTTTTTGTACTTTACCTTAGGTGCGATGGCATAACCTAGTTGTAACGAGTACCTTCCTATCTAATGAAATCTCTATCTTTTACTATTTCCACGATGATCCCAACCTTCATCAATTATATTTTCTATTTCGTACACCATATTCATAACCATTTCGTAACAATATACCGCTATCCTATTAGGGATCTGGTTAATTTCATTCCTAACCGAATAATAGATTATTACCATTCTATAAGGTTCTCCCACGAATCTTAGAATCCATTCCTAAAATTTTATTTCAAGGTATCCTGTTACCACCCCCGAAATTGATACTCTATCATTCTACCAACTATTTACTACCGTTATGCGAAACGATTTTTCTTGTTACCTTGAAAAAGTATTTAGGTTGCCATTTTACAAAAAACAACACGTTGAATACCATCTAAAACTTTTGAGAAACATAATACTACTCTGTCTAAGCCGAGCATCACATCATTTGTACTCAATTATACATAGCCTGATCACCTATGTCTAATTCAGGAAGAATCATGTCATGATGGAAACAATCATCTTTTTAAATTCCTAAAAAAATCTTTAATCAAAAGCAAAGATTTGTAACTAGATGAACTGTTCACCCCTGTTGCCAACATTCCATAGATATCTACTGCTTCTACACAACACCTCAATCAACACAGACTGAATCTCGGGAGGAGATTCTGTTTATGGAGGTGAGACTGTAACCACCGGTAAATTTCCACTTGTATCAATATTCTAACAAAAGAATACTTATCCATTTTCCAAGTAAATTTTTTTAAAGACTAAACGTTATCAGTTCATCTGAACACCACTACACACTAATGTGACATAACTCACATTCCCAATAAACGTGCTCACACGCAGACCGAAACCAACATGCCTTATGTTTATTTCACATAAACATCATGTCAAGTACCAAACATTTCAACTTTTATTTGCCACCTTACGTTAATTCTTTAACATACGATTATTAAATGCTCAACTAAACATTTGTTACCTATTAAAGTTCTCACAGAAACCCTAAAATGCACTATAACCCCTAATGTGCACTAATGACCCCTAAAGTGCACTGAAGACCCTAAAGTGCACTGAGGATCTCTAAAGAGTAAACCCTAAATAACAAAACCCTAAAGCTAATGTACAAGCCCTTAAAGCACGAAAACCTAAGTTTTACCTTATTTTCCCGTTACAAGCCCTAATTTCACAAATCTATGATTTTATGTGATAAAACCACAAACCCTAATTAATATATACATGATTTCTATAAAATATAAATGTACAAGTCTTTCAAGCATATGTACAAGTCCTTAATGCATGTACACTAATTATTAATATAAAACTCATTATAAACCTTAGTGTACTTACTCTAAAACACATAATACAAGACCCTTATGCACTAACCCGAAACTTGGTTTTCTTATAACATTCAAACCTAAAGTACAAGCCCTAAAACCTATGGTACAAGTACTTATTGCAATGAAAACTAAAAACTACACTTTTACTACACTAAACATAGCTAAACCAAATTAGACTTAACAAGATCTAACCAAGGACCCTAACTAAGTTTCCTAGATTCCTAAAACTCCATGTAAAACACATTAAAGCCATGGTACAAGTAGATAAAGCTTAAAAGCCACCCTTGCTTCTTATAGTTCTAATCGAACCAAGAACCAACCTAAACAAACCTTAACCTAGTTGCAAGCTGACTAGGACTTTACCTTATGCATGTATGAGATCATATTCAACCCACATCTTAGGCTACATCACCATGTTCCCTAACCTTCTAACCTAAGTCAAAAATATCAAGCCAAACTTGTGGTTAATTTTCTTACACCATTTGATTTCCTCTACAAACCACAAGAACCCTTACCAACTTAAGTGAACACCTCACTACTTTTCCAAAATTCATAACCATCCATAACATGTGGCAAAATCCATCAATAGACACCTCACCATGTCTCTAAACTTCATGCCTATATAAATCAATCCAACCTTCCCTATTCTCTTCATCCCTTGTTATAACCCAAATAACTCACACACACACTTATAATCTGAGATTCCAAGTCCAAGTAAGGAGAAGGAAAGATTGTAGTCAAGGTTGAAGCTTGGAAAGCTTTGTTCCACATTTAGAAGTCACTTTGGTCCTTTTTTTCTACTAGTTGAATTCCATAAGCTTGTAAGTCTTACAACTCTTTTTAATTCCTTTTAATAGTCTTTGTTACACCTAATCATAATGATAATTAACTCTCAAATGAAAGCCAAGACACAAAATTTAGTTTTCATTCTTTCTGTTCTTATACTAAACAAACAGACAACACTAATAAGCTATCGTGTTGTTTTAAACATTAAAGCCTTGACATTCATAATTAAGTCAACTAAATAAGCTAATAAACATGTAAACAAACCACGAAAATAAGCCCATAAGTTTTAAGGATCGAATTTTATTTCTTCTTCTTTTTCCTTCTAATCGCTAACCAGCCAAACACCCCTTTTGGACCTGAATTTTTACCCACAAGCTAAAGGTTATAAGCTAAGATATTAAGCCCCATTAATAAGCTCCTAAGTAACTTTACAAAGCCCCAACTACTTGGCCAAAAACTATAAATATCTCATTTATTTCTGTGTTCCTTTTGGGCGTGTAGCTACACAAGAAAACCCAAACACCCCTTTTGAGCCCTACTTTTCTACCATAAGCCAAAGCTTATAAGCCCAACCAATAAGCTCTTTTAACAAGCTCTCAGGATACTACTTAAAGCCCCCAAAATCCTAGTCAAAACCTTAAAGGCCTCGTGTAATTTTTCTTGCTCTTTTCTTGTCTCGAGTACATGATCAAACACCATTCAAACCATATATTTTTGCTATACACTAAAATATAAGCCTCGAACTTCTTAATAAGACTTTTTAATAAACTACCTAGCCTGTTAATAAGCTATAGAAATAAGTCCATAAGGTTTTAAAGAATCAGATCTGGTTTTATTTCTTTTCTTTCTTTATCGAAAACTAGCCATACACCCTACTTTGTTGAATTAATTAACCTATAAGCTAAAAGCTTAAAGCTACGAAATTGGCCACTTTAATAAGCTCCCAACAAAGTTTTCAAAACCACAGAAACATCATCAAAAGATCATAGGGCCTCGTATATTTTCTTTGCTCTCTTTGGTGTCTCGACCTAAATCCAACCCACCCTTTTGAATTGTTTTAAACCTATAAGCTAAGAATATAAGCTAATAAGCTGTTCACAGCTTATTTACAAACTTAACACAACTTATTTTACCAAGCCATAATAAACCACACCCTTTTCTAAACTTAAAACGAGATTAAAATGAAATAAGGACTATGTACGTAACGACTAAAATACTTGAGGGTGAAAGCTCTAATATTTTGGAACTTGGAGTTTTCTTGGGCCAAAACTGTCAATATTTATAAGTTATATATAACAAGGGCTAAAATTGTAAACGACTCATAGTTAAGGGTATAAAGTGTCATTCTTGAAAGTATAAGGGAATAAAGCGTAACATTTTATATTATTTTGGTAAATATACTTTTGGATCATTTTTTATTCACCTAGATTGCGTGTCGGAGCAGTTTATTCACCACACTTGATTTACTTTCCAATCAGACTACTGTATCACCAAGGTGAGTTCATAGTCCCACTTTTATACGTTTTCCAAACTTGTGGGGAGATACATGCTACAAATCTGAACATGACCGGATCTACACACACTCCTTGTGTTAGATGTGATACGTAGAATTATACTTAGTCTAGCACGCGGAATTTACTAGCTAGCACTTAGAAGATCTTGTGTGTTTTGTATGATTAGATTTAAACAAAGAACACAGAATAATAACTTCCAACGATTCAATATTATTAGCAAATAATACGAGTGATCTTCCTATCACTAGGGTTTACAACCTTGAATCTTTCTAATACGTATGAACTCTATCGTATTTGTGTATCTATCGTGTATTATATATCTAAACCTTAACCTAGGCAATCGTTTTATAGACTAAGGATTCCTGTACAAGATAACTATCAATCTATTCTTATACGATATACACAATATATTTTCCATAATTATCTACTTTACATAAATCATAACCAGTCTTAACTTCTTCTCTCAGCAGTCTTAACTGCTCATGTCTTCAATACTCTTCAGCAGTCTTAACTTCAATCTTCAACAGTCCTAACTGTTACCTCTAACTGTCTTAACTGCTTAAGCTTAATTCCTAACAATCCTCCCCTAAACTTATGATTTCATCCCAATCATTAAGTTTCTTCAAATTAAGCTTCTTCTCCTTAATGCTGAAAATTCTTTCAAATACCCATCAAGCAAATCTCTTAGATCTAGCTTTCACTTCTTGTGCAAGGTTGAATATCTTCGTTACCAGCATATTAGCCATCTCAGATTCTTCATTAGCTTCTAGTTTAGTAAATACCAGCATAGTCAAAACACCTGGTCTGAGTGGATAATTCTTTTCAACCAACATATATATCTCTAATCCATCCTTTGTAGATACTCTGTGTACTCCACATGTACCAAATAACTTCCAAGAAATATCCTTGACTTGAGCTTGAAATCTCCAAATCGATTCTCCACCATCTGGTTCATACAATCTCTTCAATTGAACCCATAGTTCTTTGTCTTTATCTTCAACTGGATCAATATCTCTGAACTTCTCTTTCACTAAACTCCGAAGTTGATTTAGATCTTCTCTGTCAAAGCCTTAAGAAAATCTTCAAACAACTTATATCTTTCAGAAATATCTCCAAGTCTAATAATTTTCCATCCCTTCATTCTACCATCAGTAAACACTTCCCAGTCAATAATTGGATGTTTGACCTGCAAAGGTTTAATGTGAGAATACTCTGGAATAATCACCATCATGCTTTTGATCTTCTCATCAGTTAATCCTTCTTCATCAGACTTTTGTTTCTTAGCAACTTCTGATTCCATAGACTCTGCTTCCCTCTTTTTACCTGTTTTGACACTTCTTTTTGGAGAATTCAAAATAGCGTAAGTTTTACAGAATTCTTTTTCAATAATAGCATAAGACATTCCCTTGAAATCTTTCATTAAGTAATTTGCTGAGTTCTTCAAATAATGCTTCATATCCTCAACAAGTTCTCTCTTTGTAGGTAACTTTGTCTTGTACCATGACTTCTGGCTTTCTCTTATTCTATGAATCAGATCTTTCCACTTTGTAACTCCATTCTTCTTGAGTATAAATTCCTTAAGCTCCTCTGTCTTCTCATCTTAATTCAACTCTTGATCTCTAAGAACCATAGAAGCTTGTGCTCTTACCATCACATCAGAATCCAGAAAATATTGCAACTGTTCATTGAATTCTTTTTCATCAACTTCATTTGATCTTTTTCTTTCCATGAATTCAGCTATATTCCTTATCTCATCAGCAGCCAATTTCCTTGCAAATTCTTCATCATGATCCATCTGGGCTTGTTTAGCTTCCTTTTCAGCTTCCTTATCAGCCAAATCTTCTTCAAACATTTGCCTTGCAACCTCTGTATCATGATCTATCTGTTTTTTAGTTTTTGGTTTCAACCTTTTAAGCCTTTCAAGTTCTTGAACAGCAGCCACTTCTTCAGATTTCATAGGATTCTTTCCTTTATCTTCTCTTCTCCTTTCATAAACTTGTTCATCAGAAGTTTCTTCAGTTTGAACTGCTTGTTGTTCAGACTCAGCAGTTTGAACTGTTACTTGCTCTGTCTCTTGCTCTATCTCAGCAGTTTGAACTGCTTCTTCATTTTGAACTGCTTGATATGTCTCAGCTGTTTCTTCATGAACATGACCAGAACCTGAACCAATATCAAAACCTTTATCTTGTTCAGAACTTTCTTCATACCTCCCCTGAGATCCTAATCTATCCTTTTCTTCAAATTTCCTCTCTTTACCAGATTTCCTACCCTGTTTGGAAGAATTTTCATCATCCCCTTCAGAGTCATCTGAATCATCATCATCAGAATCATCTAATACCACTCTTGCCCTTTTCTTCTTCAACTGTTCTTCAAGTTTCTTCACCCTTTTTGTTAGCTTTGTATAAACTTTGGCAAAAGTCTCCTTGTGAGCTTTAAATTCCTCCTTGGTTTGCTTTAGCTCCTTCTCCAAAGTATCAACTTTGTTTACTAACTTGGTACATAAAGCCGTCAATTCAGTTTGTGAAGAACTACCCTCATCACTTCTAGCTGTATTACCTGCTATGAGAGGTGAATCTTTGGGCAAGGATTCAGTCACAACCCTAGTTAGACTAGGTATAAGTGATAGGTGGTTGTTGGGTTGTTTCAAATACTTGAGTGGATGTGTGATGGGGATCAGTTGGAACTGCTGAACCTTCACCCAACTCAGTTTGAATCATTTGAGGAAATAATGGAACTGGTTCCCCTTGAAAAAGTTTACTAGCCATAGTCATATTTTGAAAAACCTTTGATTGTAGACTAGGCGTAGGAAAAATTTCAGTTGGTTCTGTAAGCAGGTTTTTCTTTTTATTTAAAATTGTTTGAACAAACCTGGGATACATTAAAAACTTTGTTTTACTATCAACATTTGATGCCATACCCTCAAAAATATATTTTGACCAGTTAAAAACTCTGTTTGTAGACAAGCAAATGAGAGCAATAGCAATATTGCTACTGAATTGTTCCCAAACAAATTTAATGCCATCTACTTTAGTATGAATTTCTAAGTTTCCATCATCACTTGTCAAGATAGATGAATTCTGCCAGAACTGTGTGATGTGCGAAACATAAAGAGTAGGAGAAACAGTTAGAGCATACCTTATGTGAGAGTGGTTGAGAAAATCCACAACCTCATAAAATTTTGGCCCATCTCCTTGCTCTGTTTTCTCTAAAAACGCAACCTGGTTGTGACGCTTAGCAAAATCCAATCTTGCCATTCTTAGTAGAAAATGTTAGTTAACAGCCGTGAATAGTAATAATGGTGAGTGAAAAGATAGAAGATGAAAGTAATATTGAGAGTTTATGGAGAGAGTTAGGGTTTCAAGTTGACCGACTTAAAGAATATGGTAACTATTTATTTTAGTATAAGAATATAATAAAATAAAAGTTAAAAATATCTATAAGAGGATCCCTCGAAATCCGTAATTCATCCAGTAAAAATCGCAACAAACCGCCAACGGCTAGTTTTTACTCCAAAATTAATTACCGACACGTCAGTCATAACGGCTAGTTTTTACTCTAAAATTAATTACCGACCATACAATTTTTGGTATGGTGAGCTGATAACGGTTTGCTTTGGACTAGCCAACTCTTCACATTTAGATATGGTGAGCTGATAACCATACAATTTTTGGTAAATTGTCAACCATAAACGGATTTGATTAGTCTTTACCAGAAACCGTTTGCTCTGGACTAGTTGGTTCTTATGTGGATAAGACATGGTGAACCAATTACCATTTGTTGTATGCAAGAATCACATACTAATCTCCAGAACACCATTTAGTCCAAAACATCAAGCATTCATAATCCCTTGGTGTTTACTCTCCAATCCTGCAATTGTTAGTCCAAAAACAAAATACAAAATACAAGCATATGACTAACAATGCATATAACAAGAAAAATTAGTTTTCTTGTTGAACCCAAGCCAAAACAGACTTAGGCTTTCTTCTAGCATCAACATAATTCATTCTTTTCAAAACAGTCTTAGCACCATTAGGTTGAATTGGTCTCCATACCCAACATGCTGAAGCATTCACCCTATTACCCATGTTTCCCTTAGCAGTGTTTTTATTTACACCAGTACCAATTACCCTGCTAGCAGTTGGAACTGCTGGCTTGGCAGTTGTTACCTTAGGTTTCCAAACTTGGTTTTTCACCACTGCTTTCTCATAAAAAGTTCTTTTACCAGTTTTGTATAATGGTTTAAAAACATTTATTTGATTTTGAACTGGTGGCCTTGGATGAATCTGTTTCATAGGTCTGACAGTTGGAACTACTGATCTAGCAGTTGGAACTGCTCTAGGTCCAGACCTCAAAAGAACTGATCTGGGTATCATCTTGTCATTCCTAGGAGGAGTTTTAGGTCTCTCTAGACACATGCTTTTGTTTGAATACCCTCTAACATACTTATCACAAAAAGCTGCAAGATGATCAAAGCTACCACAAGGGTAACAAGCTTTCCTATAGCAAATAAAATCCTTTCCTAATTGGTGGGATTTGAGGTCATTCCAATTCCTCTGGTTACCACTTGGCTTGTTTGTGGTTCTATACATCTCTGCATACCTAACTGTTGGTCTAAAAGGTTTGGCATTTGAGCTAGGCCTAACAGTCTCAGGTTTAACCATCTTTGGAACTTTTGGTTCCTCCACTTTATCACTAACAGGCTTAACCACAGCCTGATCATCCTCATCATCAGAAGTCCATTCCTCAATTGTTGGAGCATCTGAGTCCTTAGGTGAGGACCTATCAGAAGACACTTTGTCCTCAGATAGTGATTTATCACTTGCACTAACAAACACAGGTTTATCAACTACATCCTTCTTAGGTTGAGGACCATAGTTAAGTTCAGGTAATTGAAATTCAGGAAGTCCTGTGTGTTCTAAGTCTATACCTTTAGGTTATGGAATTCCTCTATAAGGAGGTGGGACAGACTTATATCCTAGGCCTGACTTAGCTTTATTTTGAATCTGACTCTCAATTATCTTTTTAACACCTTGTGATGTGTATTCAAGTGTATCTACACTCATCTAAATGTTCTCCTTAGCCTTCTTAACCTGTTATAGCTCATGTTTTAAAACAGTGATCTCATTCTCTCTAAACATTAAGTCTCTCTTGACAATAATCATATCATCAGAAAACTTAGACTCATTGTTTTGATAATGAATAATTTTCTCTTCTAACAAAGCTAAAGCTCTCTTATGATTTGCTAAGCTAAAATCAGTTTCTTTTAATTCTTTCCACTGACTCTCATATCTTGTTTTAAATGTTTCCAATTCTTTTAAAGATTCACAAGATTTAGAACATTTTGAAACTTGTACCTCAGAATCAGAAAATGCCATGAGAGCAACCTCTGTAGATGCTTCTTCTTCCTCCTCTGCAATATAGCTCCAGTCAAATCCTAAGCCATCAATAGCAACCATGGCTTTCGAGCTTGAATCAGTAACCTCCAAAACTCTTGACTTGTTTCCATATGCTATACTCTTTCCATCTTGTTGACTTGGTAATCTGCATTCTCTTGAGTAATGACCTTTCTTGTGGCAATTGTAGCACTCAATCTTAGATTTGTCATACCCTGCAACATCATTACTGTTTATGACAATCTTCTTGCCAGTCTTCTTCAAGAATCTTCTTGCTCTCAAACTGAGAAGAGAGAGCTGCCACTTAATATCCATCTCTTCAATATCATCTTCATCAATCTCTTGAAGATCTGAATGAGTCAACATACTTCCATTGTGCTGAGTAGTCAGAAAAGCACAATAAGTATCATCATTCAAAAGTCCACTAGTACTGCTCGAGGTGCTAGCAGTACCAAGATTTGCACTAGCAGTTCCAACTACTCCATTAACTTGGACTTCTTCATCAAGACTTGATGAACTAGGAGTTGATACAAACGCCAAATTCCCTGAGCTTGAGCTTGAACTTGATCCAGCAGACTTCTTAATCTCATGTTCAACTATCTTGAAGTTGCTATATAGATCCATTAAGCTCATGGAATCTATATCAGGCTTGTTTTTCCATACTACCACATGCATAGCCCATTCAGAAGGTAGACTTCTCAGAAATTTAGAGTTGAGATCTTCCTGAGGCATCTCAATCCCTAAAACAGCCAATTGACTCACCAGTTTTTGAAGCCTATTGAACATATGATCCAACGACTCATTGTTTGTTGTAGTAAAGTTCTCAAACTGATTCTTGAGAAGGGTCTTATGAGTTTTCTTGGTGGCTTCATTCCCACCATATCTTGCAACAATAGCTTCGAAAAGAGATTTAGCACACTTGAACTTACAATAATTCAGCAACTGATCATTGGGAATAGACATCAGAAGCAAACTTCTAGCCTTAATATCATTCTTGTACCTTGCCTTTTCTTCATTAGTGGTTGGCTTTGTCTGCACTATAGTCTCAGATTTACCTTCAACAGCAGTTGTAACACCCCGACCCGAGAAGGGCAAAGATGTCACAATGCTATGGTTTCACATCAGAACAAGTAATAATAAAATAGCGGAAGTCTTAACATTAAACCAAAAGATAATAAGCCGATAAGACTTATATCAAGTTCAACAAGACAATGAAAAGAAATAAATGAAGTACTAAACAATCAAGTGCCAAACGAAGGCATAACAAGTCAAATTTCAAATGGTAGAACTAAGGTACTAAGGTCCATGCTTCACTCAAAGTTGCTCTCTTCCCAAAGCAAAACCCAGCTTCCTAGCTTAAATACCTGCCATAGGAAAAGAAAAATGCGGCTGAGCTACGAGAGCTCAGTGAACAGATATAACGATAACAAGCAGTAATAAAGGTTTATGAAATGTAAATGTAGTAAAGGTTATCAAGAGTAAAGGCATAGGAAACAAATAAGGAATAATGTACAAGTGAAAAAGGTAAGGTAAACAGAAAGATAAACAGATACATCAATCCTCTACGAGCCCAGAACATGTCATATCAAGTCAAGTAAACAAGTATTCATGTATACGGAGGGGTGACCTCGGTATGACAAGTATAATATGAGGGGATACCTCCAAGGGTTGGAGTCGCGGGCTCCCAAGAGTGAATGACGTGTATCGCACACACCCGTCATGTCACTAACAATACAAGTAATCAAGTCAAGTCAAGTACAAATCCAAATCCAAATCTAGGATGCATCCATGCGCCCCTGTAGGCTGCCACAATGTCTTCATCTACGTGTACAATTCAATTATCAAGTCATGGCAGGGACGAGATAGGTTATCACTTTCCTACCCAAAAGTCAAGTCATTGGTGCATCAATGACAAGGACATGAAACCCTCATGCCTAGTATGGCTCGTAGTCTCAAACTGTGGTCAAGGTCAAGGTCAAGTATCAAGTGTACAAGTCAAGTTCAAGTTTCACGTTACATATCAATGGGTTCAATTCACATGCTCAAAACAAGAGATCGTAGCAAATGTTCATAGTAAAGGTTTAATCTAAAAGTTCATTTGAAAACAATCCTTTAAACTAGTTTCCATAAAATAATCTTTTAAAATGGTTTTCATAAAAATAGTCTTTAAAATAGTTTTCAATAAGATAGTTTTAAAAATAGTCTTCTTAAAACATTTTCATAAATAAATAAAAAGGTTTTCTCATCCAATTACAATGTCAAGCATATTTGGGTTCAAGTCAAGGTTTTGTGGCAAGGTTCATATCAAGGTTCATAGCAGGGTTCAAGGCAAGGTTCAAAACAAAAGATCAAGGCAAGGGTTCAAAACAAAGGTTCAAATCTAAGGTTCACAAACAAGGGTACATAGCAATGGTTTGGGGAATCCTAAACGAATCAAAACAAGAGATCAAGGGAACGAAGGCACCTTAGAAGAAGGGCAGAATATCTGTACCTTATTAGCAAGCAAGAACAAAGACAGAAGGCTGAAAGAGATTGAGTTACTCCTTCTTCATACCTAGAGGAGTAGAAGAGAATTACAAAGTACTCTTAGTTATCTTTCCATTTCAAGTAAGTTTCCATTTTTAGAAAGCGTCCTTATTTAGTAAGTTCCCACAATTAGAAAGATTTAAGTATCAATTCTTGTTAAGTCATTAATTAATACTATTATGGAAATAGGGTACATTTTAGCAAGTTAAGATAGTTCAGGGTTCATTTATGACAAGTTTCTATAACTTAGGGTTTTAAATGTAAATATATCAAAGTTAAGGGTTTAAAATGAAATATCACAAGTTACTAATTTTAAATACATCTTTTAATCAGAATTACATCTTTAGTCCTTTAAGTTTCATTATTTACACTTTACACCTCTTTAGTTACTAAAGTTATAAAATAGACCTTGTAGTTACTTAATTACAGAATATACCCTCACACTATCATATGGTACGAATTACACCTCCATGTTTTACATATTTACATAATTAGTCCCTTTAGTTTACAAATATTACAATTTACATCCTTACTTTATTTTAATTACACCTTGACCCCATAAATACCCAAAATTACATATTACCTCCCTACTAATATTATTTACACAAAACAATCATAAGTTTCCTGAATTTACACTTTTAGTCCCTCTAATTTATTAATTTCCAATTCGAACCATAAATAAACCAATAAATTATTATCTTGCATATTTTACACATAAGGACCTCATCTTATAATTTTTACACATTTATACTGATCTAATTAACATTATAAAAATAACCTTTAAGTTTCAAAGTTGGCAAAACAAGTCCTTGTTATTTATTTTACAAATCGTATATACTTTTATAATAGCAAATACAAACCCTAGTTCATATAATCATCAAATAATCATTACCTCATCATTAATTTGCATTTAATGACCAGAATTAAAGTACCAAACCCTAACCCTAATGTGCCCTAGGGTTTTCTTTCTATTTTTAATCCATTCGACATACCATAAGACTAACACAAAATTAACTACGATCCATATGAGCTTCCAAAAATTGAACCACTATTTTTCCCAGACCATATATGTCGTATAGTGTCTAAAATAAATAATTACATGCCCTGAATAATTCGTATTAAGCGTATTGTATTTTATTTTCATTTTAGCTCTCAAAATTCGTACGACTTATATAGCTTGCATGATTTGAGTTATACATTTTATTTAGGTCTTATATGATCATACTATCATAAGAAAAATATAACATGCATGATTGAATGTGTCAAAGGGATATTTGGGAATTATACCTCTCGGTTAAGCTTATATCGACAAAACAATTCACTAGCGATTAAACAAGTGAATCCCACGACCTTCAAACAATTTTATAAGCTTCTTTAGGTTATGTAGAACTCTGGAAAAATGGCACACGAATTCTCCTTGGTCGATTTGAGGTTATACGATTTTTGGCAAAGGTTTTAAAGGTTTTGACAATATTATATATATACATAAATTATAAAAACGTGTATAAGTGATAAGGATTCAAGAATTTCGGCCCAAGCAAGCCTAATTAAGGTCAAATACTGATTGTGATCTTTTCCTAATTTTATTAGTAATTATCTTGTACTTATTTAATTTATTTTGTATTAATAATAATAATAATACACGAAATAATTAAAAACCGGCCATAATAATTATTTGCATATTTTTGTACTTTTTAAAATGTTGAATTGTAGACACAAAAATTATTTGGCTTCATATCTAGTTCATTCCCGAAGGTTTGGGATTTATTTGGTGACTTAGATGTATTTTAATCAATTTTTAAAATTGTAAGGGCATTTTGGTCATTTTGCATGTTTTCAAATTTCAGGTATTACAACTTCTTCCCCTCTAACAAAAAATTTCGTCCTCGAAATTTGCAAGAAAACGGAAAGGAAATAGAACGGAAACGAAACAATTACATACCAGACGCCTTGCCTGCCTGGTCACGAGAAAGCATGAAAACACGACCGTTACTTGAAGTAGGAGGAGGAGGGTCAAGATATTTTTCAAGTGCCGACGGATTCTTAGGGCAGTCCTTCACCATATGTCCAGTGGATCCACATCCATAGCAAGCACCCGAAGCCTTACGACAAACTCCCGAATGATACTTCCCACAATAAGCACAACTAACTGGAGTAGGTAGGTTCTCAGCTGATCCCTTCCGAGTATTCGATCTAGAAACCCGATTCTGCTGGTAATCCTTGGAAGACTGATCCTTCCACTTCTTCTGACTGTCGCTGCGCCCGTTACGATCACCACCCTGATTAGAATTTGACTTCGAATCCCTACCTCTCTAATCATGACCACGATCCACCTGATCTCGTGACTCAAAACTCCTATTAGACCGCCTTTGCTGCTCATATCCTTGGTCCAGGCGACTTTGCTCCTTAGAGTTCACACAGTTTCCATCCCTATCCCGTTTATTAGAACCCTCGTCCACATGTAGCAACTCAATGTTACGCGCAGCATCCTGAACCGCAGCCACATCCTCGTACTCAAAGTTTACAACACGATCTAGTACCCACCTCTTCAATGCCCACTTGAAATGACAAGCCTGACGATGAGCATCCCTAGTAACCTTCGGCCCAACAAAGTTTGCCAAGCGCAAGAATCGCTGCATAAACTCACCCGAACACTCACGATCCCCCTGACGAATCGTCGCATACTCTCTCTCGTATCTCTGCTGCTCCGATAATGGAATATACTGCCTATAGAACACCTCAATGAAGTCCGCCCAAGAACAGGTCTCAGCATAATCATCTCCTTTTGCTTGAACAAGAGCACTCCACCAATTAAGAGCGTCACCCTCCAGCTTGAATGTGGCCAAACGAGTTTTAAATTCGTCAGCACATCCGAGAACTCTGAACAACTTCTCGACATGGGTAATCCAGTCCTCTGCCTCATGGGGAGTGGCAGCGGACCTGAAGGAGAGAGGCTTGAGTTTGTTGAACCTTTCGATCCAAACATGAATACCGACAGGTGGAGCAGTGGGAGGAGCAGTGGGTGGAGCATCGCCACCACCACCACAAGAAGAACTTGCCCCATTTCTGATGTTGTTGGTGACTTGGGTCACCAATTGAGGAAGAGCAGCAGCCATAGCAGCAGCTATCATGGCCTCGAAATCAGGGCCATCATTCCCATCAGTGTACTGGGTAAAACGCGTATTCACCATCTGAATGATTGTAAAAACGACTAGTAAGAGCAAACAGAAATGACAGAGCAGGATAGGAAAAGAGAGTGCGCGAAAGGAAACCTAATGTCTACCCAATCCTCACAGGTCAATGGCCTAAGCCTAAGGGTTTTCCGGAAACCTAAGGGTCCAAACCTGTCACTGATACCATAAATTGTAACACCCCGACCCGAGAAGGGCAAAGATGTCACAATGCTATGGTTTCACATCAGAACAAGTAATAATAAAACAGCGGAAGTCTTAACATTAAACCAAAAGATAATAAGCCGACAAGACTTATATCAAGTTCAACAAGACAATGAAAAGAAATAAATGAAGTACTAAACAATCAAGTGCCAAACGAAGGCATAACAAGTCAAATTTCAAATGGTAGAACTAAGGTACTAAGGTCCATGCTTCACTCAAAGTTGCTCTCATCCCAAAGCAAAACCCAGCTTCCTAGCTTAAATACCTGCCGCAGGAAAAGAAAAATGCGGCTGAGCTACGAGAGCTCAGTAAACAGATATAACGATAACAAGCAGTAATAAAGATTTACGAAATGTAAATGTAGTAAAGGTTATCAAGAGTAAAGGCATAGGAAACAAATAAGGAATAATGTACAAGTGAAAAAGGTAAGGTAAACAGAAAGATAAACAGATACAGCAATCCTCTACGAGCCCAGAACATGTCATATCAAGTCAAGTAAACAAGTATTCATGTATACGGAGGGATGACCTCGGTATGACAAGTATAATATGAGGGGATACCTCCAAGGGTTGGAGTCGCGGGCTCCCAAGAGTGAATGACGTGTATCGCACACCCCCGTCATGTCACTAACAATACAAGTAATCAAGTCAAGTCAAGTACAAATCCAAATCCAAATCTAGGATGCATCCATGCGCCCCTGTAGGCTGCCACAATGTCTTCATCTACGTGTACAATTCAATTATCAAGTCATGGCAGGGACGAGATAGGTTATCACTTTCCTACCCAAAAGTCAAGTCATTGGTGCATCAATGACAAGGACATGAAACCCTCATGCCTAGTATGGCTCGTAGTCTCAAACTGTGGTCAAGGTCAAGGTCAAGTATCAAGTGTACAAGTCAAGTTCAAGTTTCACGTTACATATCAATGGGTTCAATTCACATGCTCAAAACAAGAGATCGTAGCAAATGTTCATAGTAAAGGTTTAATCTAAAAGTTCATTTGAAAACAATCCTTTAAACTAGTTTCCATAAAATAATCTTTTAAAATGGTTTTCATAAAAATAGTCTTTAAAATAGTTTTCAATAAGATAGTTTTAAAAATAGTCTTCTTAAAACATTTTCATAAATAAATAAAAAGGTTTTCTCATCCAATTACAATGTCAAGCATATTTGGGTTCAAGTCAAGGTTTTATGGCAAGGTTCATATCGAGGTTCATAGCAGGGTTCAAGGCAAGGTTCAAAACAACAGATCAAGGCAAGGGTTCAAAACAAAGGTTCAAATCTAAGGTTCACAAACAAGGGTACATAGCAATGGTTTGGGGAATCCTAAACGAATCAAAACAAGAGATCAAGGGAACGAAGGCACCTTACAAGAAGGGCAGAATATCTGTACCTTATTAGCAAGCAAGAACAAAGACAGAAGGCTGAAAGAGATCGAGTTACTCCTTCTTCACACCTAGAGGAGTAGAAGAGAATTACAAAGTACTCTTAGTTATCTTTCCATTTCAAGTAAGTCTCCATTTTTAGAAAGCATCCTTATTTAGTAAGTTCCCACAATTAGAAAGATTTAAGTATCAATTCTTGTTAAGTCATTAATTAATACTATTATGGAAATAGGGTACATTTTATCAAGTTAAGATAGTTCAGGGTTCATTTATGACAAGTTTCTATATCTTAGGGTTTTAAATGTAAATATATCAAAGTTAAGGGTTTAAAATGAAATATCACAAGTTACTAATTTTAAATACATCTTTTAATCAGAATTACATCTTTAGTCCTTTAAGTTTCATTATTTACACTTTACACCTCTTTAGTTACTAAAGTTATAAAATAGACCTTATAGTTACTTAATTACAAAATATACCCTTACACTATCATATGGTACGAATTACACCTCCATGTTTCACATATTTACATAATTAGTCCCTTCAGCTTACAAATATTACAATTTACATCCTTACTTTATTTTAATTACACCTTGACCCCATTGATGCGTGGTTTTGTAACCTTACAACAGGTTTTACCTCTCGAGGGATCTCAAGAGGCTTACAACCCCACCAGGCAGTGTACCTGACCGATGTAGTATAGTGTAGTGGTAAGTACGGGGGATTGATCGTTCTCTACAGGGAATAGTGTTCGTTAGGTATGAAAGACTACTCTAATAGGTCTAAGGGTTGAGGAAGATTCTTTTTGTGTTTTTATAATTTTTTATGAAAGCAAGTAAAATCTCGGGTTTGAAAGAGTGGGCGGAATTAGTTGCTAGTCAACTAACCCAAAATTACTACGGATGCAAATAAAATAAATAACTGAAAATAAAATGTGGTGAGAAACTTATGTGTAGAGAAATGTGTTTACTTAGATTTCCTTACTCCCTAACTATCTTTTACCGGTTAATTAGTGTGTATTAGTCGCGTGGATGACGGGTGTATTCCTTAATACCATTCGTGGGGTGGCGTACTTACTTCCCCAACTCTACAAGCTCCTACTTCACTCCTATGTCGAGCCGGCTAGGAAGCTCCTAACATGGGATCACTAGAATTCGCTTGTGCATTAAATACAACCATAAAAACCTTTAGTACGCATTTGGTTCATGTTTCTTAAGACGTTCAAGCAAGTTACCGAATAGGAAGTTAGCCAGTTTTCTTAAGCCTAACATAGATAAACAATCATCCAATACAACTAATAATACACTAATAACCAATAATCAATAGCTAGGTTTCATTAGATCTAAGCAAACACAAGATAAATTTAGCCTAACATGTTAATCAAAAGACAAGAATAAGATAAAATCAAACAACACATACACATATTGAATGATTAATTGATAACTTATCTTCAATGTAACATGGAAGATCTCAAGGCAAAAAGCCTTGAAAAAGAAGCTAAAATCGTCTTAGGGTTTTCTCCCAAAATTCCACACACTAAGTTCTCCCCTAATGACAAAAAATTAGAAAACTATATATAGATTTTTGGATCTGACGGCGTCACCTTATGGAGTGTGACGCCGTCACCTCGCCGCTTCTAGGGTTCCCGGATGACATTCTTGACGCCGTCCCTCTTTAGCTCTTCAAAAATCCATTCTGGCTTATCAAGGCTTGACGCCGTCGAACCTTGAACGTGACGCCGTCCCCTTTTGATTTAAGCCGTGACGCCCTTGATCAAGTTAAAGCGTGACGCCGTCAGAATTCACATGCTATTTTCACTGGCTTATCATGAGTAAATTTCACGTCCAACTTTTCTTGCCAAGGCATGACGCCGTCCAGGGTAAATTGTGACGCCGTCAAAGGTAACTTTTAGCCGATTTTTGAGACTTTGCCGTTTTCTTCACTTTTATGCTCCAAAAACGTCCAAAATGCCTCCTTTTCCAGATTTCTCCTCAAAAGTACCTAAAATGACAAAAGGAACGATTTAGGGTGATATTTGATCAAATAAATACAATTTAGGGCTTAAATGACCCCTTAAAAGCGGTACACTTTTCGCTTCATCAAATACCCTTACACTTGAGATTTGCTTGTCCTCAAGCAAATGCGCTTTTATTCTAATCAAAATACAAGTTAGGGGTCATTTAATGCTAACATAAAAGTAATTACAACAAATAATCGTTACACTTCAATCATAATAAGCGCGGAGATTACAAACTAGCACCTCACAAGTAGTGTTTAGATACTCACATCTCTCAAGTGTCATCAAAATAAATCTCATAAATGAAAACGGATAATATCTCTCACTACCTGTCATAGCAAATAGATTACCATAGGCTTGGGAAAGGATCGAAAACCTCCTCCACTAGGCGTAAGCACCAAAGATAAACTATCAAAGAGGGCTTTTAAATGGGTTATAACGTTAGGTGTAGGGAAAAGGAAAACACGGTTTTGTTGGATAAGGGATATTTTACTGGTGGCGAGTTAAAGATCTTGATCAATTACATGTACTATACAATGTTGCTAAGCCAAGACTAGACTCGATCTTAAGCTAGAAATGAAATAACAAAAACAAAAACAAAAACATAAAACAAACATAAAATGAAACGGGATAGTAGTCCGTATGTTTTTTTTCTATTTTTCTTTTTCTCATTTTCATTTTTTTTTTGTGTTTTTCTTGATTTTTTGATTTTTTTTTTCTTTTTATTTATTTATTTATTTTTTTTTTTTTTTTGCATACACTTTTGCCCTACCATCCAAAATAATACATCATAGGGGCATTGCATCCCCCTTACACTTGAACTTTTACATAACTTTACAAATACTAATCTAATGACTCGAATTAAGATAATCAAAACACTTGGAGTACTTTTAAAATATTTAGCACATATGGGGGTAATAAATGATGTTCTTCCCCATTACTCTATTACACTAGTACTTTACCCATGAGTCCCAATCGTCCCAAAACAATATGTACAAGGATATGACTCGACTTAGCAACCATGTAATCAACTAGATAATTAACTTGGGTTTAAACAAATTTGTAACAATAATGCACTAAAAATGAGTGCATACAAGGTAGGCTAAGGCGATTTGGGTGTACATTTAAGTGGGGTGTAACAAATTCTTCCTTTAAGTAAAATGCTTAAAGGTCGAAACGAAAAGATAGGCTCTGAGGGGTGTACTAGGGGTATCGTGTACTAAAAATGAGTACAACGCAAAGGGTGTGGGAGAATTACTTGACCAATGTAGCCGAAGTAATTATAACAAAAACACAGGTGTAAAACAATGGGTTAATCCTAATGCCTCTTATCATGTAGTAAATCTAACTACACGAATGTAGTCTCACTTGTGGCCTTGGAATGGTCCTAACGCAAGTTCTAGAATCTAAGTCCTACCGGTACACACATCATAGCATAAATGCTTTTCCTACCAATTCTAGGGGCGAACCTCACATATTTGGGGGTGGAAAAATTTTTAGTGGTACGGTTTTTTGTGCTAGTCATATAACTCCTATCCGTGAGACGCTCATTAAGATCAAAGTTTCACTCCTATATGTTGTAAAAAATTTTAAATTTGGCACTAAAATTGCCCTAACAGGTATTTCTCTCAGTTTTATTACACATCTACTATTAAACAAACAAAAATCAAGCGTAATAGTATTCTCTAAAATCGTACTTTTACCCTCCCCTTACACTTAAGATGAACATTGTCCCCAATGTTCAAATAACAAGATGTAAAAGAAAAAAGTAAAAGAATGAAATCAAATACTCCCCTGATTCGTTCGGTGGGTAATGAAGTTACACGGTTAGATCTTCCTCCAAGGTAATGTTGAAGCTCCATGACTAATGCATCGCCATAAGCTTGATTCCATAAACATCTCCTTGTCCAAAATAACCTGTTAAACCTGAGAAAACAAACACGAAAACCTGCATAACATCGGCGGGATAAAATCTATATATAAGGATATAATGCTTGTGGAATGATAATTTTGCAGATTCCTGGAGATTATAAGTTGGAGATTTTAATAAAAACTTTTTAAAAACAAAACTTTCAAAAATTTCTGAAAATTAAATCTGACGCCGTCAGGTTATAAACCCTGACGCCGTCAGAAATGACCTGACAAAAATTTTCATTTTAAGTTTCCGGAAAATTTCTGGAAAAACCTTTACCTTACTTCCTGGAAATCCTGCAAAACATCATTATGACTCGATACAAGCATTTGACTCAAACAAATACGAATATGTATGTTAACTTATTATTATTATGATTCATGTTCATTTGTGTTCTAATAAACCGATTTAGATTTCCCTTACACTTGTCTTTTGCAAAATACCTTTATATGTAGTTAAGACAAAGTTAAAAACAAAATAAAGCATTTTCAAAAATTACTTTTGAACATGAATCAATACTAATAAAAATTAAACACACATACGGAAACAAATAAAATCAAACAAACAAATAAATAAACACACAAAGCAAATAAAACAAATAAAGCTTGGGTTGCCTCCCAAGAAGCGCTTTTCTTTATTAACGAGTCTTGTAGCTAGACTCAAAGTCACGCTACCCTATATAAGTGAGCTCGTCATCGAGGACGTCTTTAGGGTTAAGCTTGGATTGAAGTTTCCTATTGGTCCGCTTAGTACGATATATCTTCTCAAACTTCTCTCCATCCGGGTCATACAATGTCATCTTGATATGCCATGACCCATCTCCATCTTTGGGTGGTTTATCCCAATTCCACTTATGATCATCTTCCTCACAAATCCACTTATTCATTCCTAGGTTAATTGGCAAAACTCCTAGGAAATCAATCATCTTTCTAAAAACTAGAGAATCTTCAAATGGATCCAATTCGGTGTCCCTAGCCAAGAGTTGCTCTACCGAATGCGTTCGGTTAACAAAGTCCTCTTCTAGGTAAAATGGGCGTTGGGGTCCTATGAAGTCTCTATCAATCCAAGGTCCATATCTAGATGGTCTCCTATTTGATTCTAGCCAATGTGGTGTTGGTTCCTCACTAGTATCATAGGCATGTTTCTTAACATCATAGACTGACCAAGTATCTCCTTCTCCTACCGCTATCTTGGATTCCTTACAATCAATCATAGCACTAGCGGTCGCCAAAAATCCTCTACCTATCAACAAGGGGCATGTAGGGTCGCTAACCATATCAAGGACGTGGAAATCGGCTAAAATGGTTAGTTTTCCAATGTGCACTAACACGTCCTTAACTACTCCAACCGGGTAAGCAACACTCCCATCCGCTAAACCTATTATCACCTCGGTTTCTTCAAGTTTTCCTAGTTTTAGAGAGGTGTAGAGAGGTAACGGAAGTAGGTTAAGGCTTGATCCAAGATCGGCTAATGTGTCATAAGCCTCCGAATTACCGATCTTGCAAGGTAGAACAAATAAGCCCGGATCATCTAACTTCTTAGGTAGTTTGTTTTGAACGAAGGCGGTCCCTTTTTCGCCTAACTTGAGCTTCTTCTCATCCAACACATCAACAACCGGACTTTCAAGGTGGAGCTCCTTGAATTCTTCGTCAAGGTTTTGAGTGGGAGGTGTTTCAACTATGTTGTTGACCAATTTGGATGTCATAACTTCTTGGTCATTTGGAACGACTTGGGTTTGTTTGAAACATGTGCTCATGGAATTGACCGAATAATATTGTGGACAAGAACTAGGGGATGAAACCGATGAAATAGCGTTGACGTTTAGTTTCGGGTTCTTGACCGTGTTGCTAGGGAGTGCTCCCATTTCTCAGTCATTGAGGGCTTTCAACAAGGTGTCAATCTTATTGGTTATCTCGCTTTGTTTTTGTTTGAAATCGGCTTCAAACTTGGCTAAACGAGCTTCTTGAGATGCCATAAATTGAGACATCAATCCTTCAAAGTTATCGGTACTACCATTGCCGGAAGGATTGTTGTTGAAAGTACGGTTCGAGTTGGAACCGCTTGATTGGAAACGATTAGGTGGGTTGGAAGAATTGGTTTGTTGTGCGTTTTGGTTTTGTTTCCACCTAAGGTTCGGGTGATTTCTCCATGAGGGGTTGTATGAATCACCATAATGGTTTGGCTCGGGTTTGAAAGTGTACCACTTGTCTCCCGCTCCGTCGGTACGCGAGGATGCGTAGTCCACAAAAGCTTGTTCGGGGAGTTCCATGCAATCACGAGTGTCGTGGGGACCACTACATAATTTACATGAAGAAGTGATTTTGTTCACTTGGCTTGAAGGGTTAGGAGCCTCGTAGGATTTCATGAGAAACTTGACTTGGTCTTCAAGTTCTATGATCCTACGGTCGGAAGTGCTTGAATTTTTCGAAGGCAAAGATATTGCCTTGACCGTTTTATTCAAATCACGGGGATCACTCCAACTTTCGTTGTCATAAAGAGCAAGATCCTCTAGGAGAGCCCATGATTGTTCCGCACTTAGATCACGTAGCTTGCCACCGGCCGATTGGTCAATGGTTTGCCTCGTGGAGAGATTGATATGGTCATAGAAGATTTGGACTTGGAGCCAAAGTTCTATGCCATGGTGGGGGACTTTTTGGAGTAAGTCCTTGAATCGAGTCCATGCCTCGTATAGAGTTTCGCCTTGACGTTGTTGGAACATCAAGATATCATTCCTTAGCTTGGTAGTTCTTCCCGGTGGGAAAACTGAGCAAGGAAACGAGTGGTGAGATCATCCCAAGAGGTAATGGATCCTGCGGGTTGACGTTCTAGCCACTGGCTAGCTTGATCCCGCAGAGAGAATTGGAAGAGACGCAATCGGGTCGTCTCTCGAGTGGCAACATCAAGGTCTATAGAATCAACGATTTTGAGAAAGTCCTTGAGGTGTTGATTAGGATCTTCGGAACGAAGTCCATGGAATGCGCATCCGCTTTGCACCAACCGGATGGTGTCGGATCGCAAGGGTGTGATATTGGCTCCTTGAGTGAGCTCAATGGTGTTTCGATAGCCATGGTGGCTAGGACGGGAATACTCTCCTAAAGTACGGGCTCTAGGAGGTGGTGGTGGTTGTTGTGGTGGTGGGTTGTGGGGGTTAAGGATATTACCATCTTCCATGATGTCGAATGGTAATGGTTACGAACAAAGACACGAAGAAAATAGATAGACTAAAGAAAACCTAGAAAAATAAAATAAAAATCTCACTAGAAAGGAATTTAGTGAGTAGACCTAATAGAAATAAAAATTCAACCTAAACAATAACTATTCCCCGGCAGCGGCGCCAAAAACTTGATGCGTGGTTTTGTAACCTTACAACAGGTTTTACCTCTCGAGGGATCTCAAGAGGCTTACAACCCCACCAGGCAGTGTACCTGACCGATGTAGTATAGTGTAGTGGTAAGTACGGGGGATTGATCGTTCTCCACAGAGAATAGTGTTCGTTAGGTATGAAAGACTACTCTAATAGGTCTAAGGGTTGAGGAAGATTCTTTTTGTGTTTTTATAATTTTTTATGAAAGCAAGTAAAATCTCGGGTTTGAAAGAGTGGGCGGAATTAGTTGCTAGTCAACTAACCCAAAATTACTATGGATGCAAATAAAATAAATAACTGAAAATAAAATGTGGTGAGAAACTTATGTGTAGAGAAATGTGTTTACTTAGATTTCCTTACTCCCTAACTATCTTTTACCGGTTAATTAGTGTGTATTAGTCGCGTGGATGACGGGTGTATTCCTTAATACCATTCGTGGGGTGGCGTACTTACTTCCCCAACTCTACAAGCTCCTACTTCACTCCTATGTCGAGCCGGCTAGGAAGCTCCTAACATGGGATCACTAGAATTCCCTTGTGCATTAAATACAACCATAAAAACCTTTAGTACGCATTTGGTTCATGTTTCTTAAGACGTTCAAGCAAGTTACCGAATAGGAAGTTAGCCAGTTTTCTTAAGCCTAACATAGATAAACAATCATCCAATACAACTAATAACACACTAATAACCAATAATCAATAGCTAGGTTTCATTAGATCTAAGCAAACACAAGATAAATTTAGCCTAACATGTTAATCAAAAGACAAGAATAAGATAAAATCAAACAACACATAGACATATTGAATGATTAATTGATAACTTATCTTCAATGTAACATGGAAGATCTCAAGGCAAAAAGCCTTGAAAAAGAAGCTAAAATCGTCTTAGGGTTTTCTCCCAAAATTCCACACACTAAGTTCTCCCCTAATGACAAAAAATTAGAAAACTATATATAGATTTTTGGATCAGACGGCGTCACCTTATGGAGTGTGACGCCGTCACCTCGCCGCTTCTAGGGTTCCCGGATGACCTTCTTGACGCCGTCCCTCTTTAGCTCTTCAAAAATCCATTCTGGCTTATCAAGGCTTGACGCCGTCGAACCTTGAACGTGACGCCGTCCCCTTTTGATTTAAGCCGTGACGCCCTTGATCAAGTTAAAGCGTGACGCCGTCAGAATTCACATGCTATTTTCACTGGCTTATCATGAGTAAATTTCACGTCCAACTTTTCTTGCCAAGGCATGACGCCGTCCAGGGTAAATTGTGACGCCGTCAAAGGTAACTTTTAGCCGATTTTTGAGACTTTGCCGTTTTCTTCACTTTTATGCTCCAAAAACGTCCAAAATGCCTCCTTTTCCAGATTTCTCCTCAAAAGTACCTAAAATGACAAAAGGAACGATTTAGGGCGATATTTGATCAAATAAATACGATTTAGGGCTTAAATGACCCCTTAAAAGCGGTACACTTTTCGTTTCATCACCCATAAATACCCAAAATTACATATTACCTCCCTACTAATATTATTTAAACAAAACAATCATAAGTTTCCTGAATTTACACTTTTAGTCCCATTAATTTATTAATTTCCAATTCGAACCATAAATAAACCAATAAATTATTATCTTGCATATTTTACACATAAGGACCTCATCTTATAATTTTTACACATTTATATTGATCTAATTAACATTATAAAAATAACCTTTAAGTTTCAAAGTTGGCAAAACAAGTCCTTGTTATTTATTTTACAAATCGTATATACTTTTATAATAGCAAATACAAACCCTTGTTCATATAATCATCAAATAATCATTACCTCATCATTAATTTGCATTTAATGACCAGAATTAAAGTACCAAACCCTAACCCTAATGTGCCCTAGGGTTTTCTTTCTATTTTTAATCCATTCGACATACCATACGACTAACACAAAATTAACTACGATCCATATGAGCTTCCAAAAATCGAACCACTATTTTTCCCAGACCATATATGTCATATAGTGTCTAAAATAAATAATTACATGCCCTGAATAATTCGTATTAAGCATATTGTATTTTATTTTCGTTTTAGCTCTCAAAATTCGTACGACTTATATAGCTTGCATGATTTGAGTTATACATTTTATTTAGGTCTTATATGATCATACTATCATAAGAAAAATATAACATGCATGATTGAATGTGTCAAAGGGATATTTGGGAATTATACCTCTCGGTTAAGCTTATATTGACAAAACAATTCACTAGCGATTAAACAAGTGAATCCCACGACCTTCAAACAATTTTCTAAGCTTCTTTAGGTTATGTAGAACGCTGGAAAAATGGCACACGAATTCTCCTTGGTCGATTTGAGGTTATACGATTTTTGGCAAAGGTTTTAAAGGTTTCGACATTATTATATATATACATAAATTATAAAAACGTGTATAAGTGATAAGGATTCAATAATTTTGGCCCAAGCAAGCCTAATTAAGGTCAAATACTGATTGTGATCTTTTCCTAATTTTATTAGTAATTATCTTGTACTTATTTAATTTATTTTGTATTAATAATAATAATAATACACGAAATAATTAAAAAACGGCCATAATAATTATTTGCATATTTTTGTACTTTTTAAAATGTTGAATTGTAGACACAAAAATTATTTGGCTTCATATCTAGTTCATTCCCGAAGGTTTGGGATTTATTTGGTGACTTAGATGTATTTTAATCAATTTTTAAAATTGTAAGGGCATTTTGGTCATTTTGCATGTTTTCAAATTTCAGGTATTACAGCAGTTGTTGTTTCAACAGGGGTAAAAGAGTTTCCATCTTCAATGATCTCCCATAGTGCATAGTCTTGCACTTGGAAAAACTGCTCAATACGAAGTCTTCACATGTCGAACTCATTAGGTTTAAGCATAGGAAGCTTAGCAGCAATGTTGGTTGTGGATGGTTTTGTTTCCATGTCCATCTTTGTTCTTCTCAGATCTTCTAAATCTATGTATCAGTAACCTGTCTCTGATACCACTTGACCGGATCTTCACACACTCCTTGTGTTAGAGGTGATACGTAGAATTATACTTAGTCTAGCACGCGGAATTTACTAGCAAGCACTTAGAAGATCTTGTGTGTTTTGTATGATTAGAATTAAATAAAGAACACAGAATAATAACTTCCAACAATTCAATATTATTAGCAAATAATACGAGTGATCTTCCTATCACTAGGGTTTACAACCTTGAATCTTTCTAATACGTATGAACTCTATCGTATTTGTGTATCTATCGTGTATTATATATCTAAACCTTAACCTAGGCAATCCTTTTATAGACTAAGGATTCCTGTACAAGATAACTATCAATCTATTCTTATACGATATACACAATATATTTTCCATAATTATCTACTTTACATAAATCATAACCAGTCTTAACTTCCTCTCTCAGCAGTCTTAACTGCTCATGTCTTCAATACTCTTCAACAGTCCTAACTGTTACCTCTAACAGTCTTAACTGCTTAAGCTTCATTCCTAACAGAACACAAGTATTTTTCTGTATGCAAATCCTGATTGAAATTGCCTAAGACACATTGTTGCCCCTAAAAAGACCCTCATATCATGAACCATTAATCACTTGCGAGTGAACGCGAATAATCATGAATAGATCTATTGGCTGTTGACGCCCCATTTGTAATTGCCGGATAGATAGCTATAATGCTAGCCGGATTGATAGACAAATGCACATTATTTGAGGATTACTAGGAAGGTGGCAAGCTCCTACCTGGGGGCATTGTTACTTACATCATCTTTATGATGTTAGTAATTTATATCATTTTATGATATCACACACGTTAACGTTTGAGTTCATGAGACTTAGAGCAATATACTGTACTGCAATATTATTGTTTTACCACTACTTAACTTGTGTTCAAATAATTATTATACAAACACTATGGATTCACTCAACCTTTGTGTTGACTTTTTAGCATGTTTTATCTCAGGTCCATAATGAACGAGGATGGCACGAAGGGGCACGGATACTGATAGAAGGCTAAAATTCAATTATCATTCGAAACTTATTTAACAAACTGTAAAACTACTGGGACCTCATTTGTAAACTCTGATATTTACAAAATTCGAATGATAAATCTTTCAAAACGACTCAATTAGAGATCGTTTTCTATTATTATAACTGTTGTGCCATCAAGTAACACATTCCGCTGCATATCCCGAAATTGGGGTTGTTACAGGTTCAATATGAGAGATTGGCACGGTTTAACTACTTAAACTAATAATTAAACTAAAAGAAACAATAAAAGTAAATATTTGGTTGTGGTCGATGGTAGAAGAATGTGCTAACCAAGTTCATCCTACTACGCTTTCTAGATTCGTCTAGAAGTACAATGTTTTAATTATGCTTCTATCAAGGAATCAACTGCAGGCTAGGCCAGATGGTCACGGTTACCTAATCCTATGAATATTAACCAGCAACCCTCAATGGTGATGAGGTTGAGTAATCAATACCACGCATTAAGTGTGTCAACTAATCTTTATGATTTATCTGAGTAGCCTAAAGGTCATAGTACAACCAATACTCCCGCAATAGACATCTATGGGAAAACACACTCTAACTTACTTGTTTTAGTCATAATTCGCCTAACCTAAAGCTTGGTCCACCTCTAGTCCTAATGGTAAACTAGCAAATACTGATTTTTGGCAAGGCGTCTCGTATGTGATTGTTTCGTTTCCGTTCTATTTTTCCTTTCCGTTTTCATGCAAATTTCGAGGACAAAATTTTTTGTTAGAGGGGAAGAAGTTGTAATACCTGAAATTTGAAAACATGCAAAATGACCAAAATGCCCTTACAAATTTAAAAATTTATTTAAAAGCCTATAAATCACCAAATAAATCCCAAACCATCGGGAATGAACCAGATATGAATCCAAATAATTTTTGTGACTACATTTCAACATTTTAAAAAAATACAAAAATATGCAAATAATTATTATGGCCGGTTGATATTATTTCGGGTATTATTATTATTATTATTAATTCAATATAAATTAAATAAAATACAAGATAATCACCAATAAAATTAGGAAATTATTATATTCAGTATTTGATAAGTCTTGGACCGAAATCCTTGCCAAAAATTAGTATTTGAGTCGGTTTATAAATTATTCCCTATATATATATAATTTCCGAAAACCCTAAAACCTTAGAAACTCTAAACAAAATTCGATCTGCTACAATTCGACTTGGAAAAATTCGTGGGTTATTTTTTGGCATTGCTTGACATCTAAGGAAGCTAGAAAAATTGGTTAGAAGGTCGTGGGTTCATTCATTCAATCGCTAGGATTTTTGATTTGTCGAACTTTGCATTCGAGAAGGTATAATTTTATATATCCCTTTCACACGTTCGATTCTTCATGAAGTATTTTTATTATGTTATTAAGATCATATAAGTCCTAAGTAAAATATATAACATGGATCATGCAAACTTGAATGGTCATACGAATTTTAAATAGCTAAAACACACTTAATTCCCAAATATTAGTATACGATTTTTCTGGGTTGTTTTCATAATTTTTACATGTTCTATGATGATCATATAAGTCTTGAAAAATAGTTATTTGATTTGTGGAAGCTTAATTCATGTGTTCTTGAATTGTTTGTGTAATCGGATTTTAGTGAAAAAGAAAGAAAATATAGAAAACCCTAGTAGCGATTTAGGGTTAGGGTTTGTATGTATAGATCTGGTCATTTAAGGCATATTAATGATTGGTAATGATTATTTGATGATTATATGAGCTAGGGTTTGTAATTGCTATTACAAAAGTACATACGATTTGTAAAATAAATAACAAGGACTTGTTTTGCTAACTTTGGAACTTAAAGGTTATTTTTATAATGTTAATTAGATCAGTATAAATGTATAAAAATTATAAGATGAGGTCCTTATGTGTAAAATATGCAAGATAATGATTTATTGGTAAATTAATGGTTCGAATTAGAAATTTATAAATTAGAAGGACTAAAAGTGTAAATTCAGGAAACTTATGATTGTTTGGTGTAAATAATATTAGTAGGGAGGTAATATGTAATTTTGGGTATCTATGGGGTTAAGGTGTAATTAAAATAAAGTAAGGATGTAAATTGTAATATTTGTAAACTAAAGGGACTAATTATGTAAATATGTGAAACATGGAGGTGTAATTCGTACCATATGATAGTGTGAGGGTATATTCTGTAATTTAGTAATTTTAAGGGCTTGTGATGTAATTATGAATATTGGTGAGGGTTAGATTGTAAATTAAGTAACTATAAGGTCTACTTTGTAAACTTTAATAACTATAAGGGTGTAAAGTGTAAATAATGAAACTTAAAGGACTAAAGATCTAATTCTAATTTAAAAGAGGTATTTAAATTAGTAACTTGTGATATTTCATTTAAAACCCTTAATTTTGATATGTTTACTTTTAAAACCCTAAGTTATAGAAACTTGACAAAATGAACCTTGAACTATCTTAACTTGCTAAAATGTACCCTATTTCCATAATAGTATTAATTAATGACTTAACAAGAATTGATACTTAAATCTTTCTAATTGAGGAAACTTTATAAAAATGGAACCTTACTTGAGATGGAAAGATAACTGAAACCCTTGTAATTTTGTCCTCTACTCCTCTAGGTGTGAAGAAGGAGTAACTCGATCTTTTTCAGCCTTTTTTCTTTGTTCTTGCTTGCTCATAAGGTACAGATATTCTGCCCTTCTTGTAAGGAGCCTTCGTTTCTCTTGATCTCTTGTTTCGATTCGTTTAGGATTCCCCAAACCATTGCTATGTACCCTTGTTTGTGAACCTTAGACTTGAATCTTTGTTTCGAACCTTTGCCTTGATCTTTGCCTTGAAACACTATGAACCTTGATTTGAACCTTGCCATAAAACCTTGACTTGAACCCTAATATGCTTGATGTTGAAATTGAATGAGAAAACCTTGTATTTAATTAAGAAAATGTTTTAAGAAGACCATTTTAAAACTAGCTTATTGAAAACTATTTTAAAGACTATTTTTACGAGAACCAGTTTAAAAGATTATTTTATGGGAACTATTTTAAAAAGATTGCTTTCAGATGATCGTTTAGATTGAACTTTGACCTACTTATGGATATGACCTACTTGAACTAAAGTGAATTGAACCTATTGATATGTAAACACGAACTCGAAACTTGAACTTGACTTGTACACTTGATACTTGACCTTGACCTTGACCACAGTTTGAGACTACGAGCCATACTAGGCATGAGGGTTTCATGTCCTTGTCATTGTTGCACCAATGGCTTGACTTTTGGGTAGGAAAGTGATTACCTATCCCGTCCCTGCCATGACTTGATACTTGACTTGCGCGTAGACGAAGACAATGTGGCAGCCTACAGGGGCGCATGGATGCATCCTAGATTAGTATTGTACATGACTTGATTTACCTGTATTGCTTAGTGATATGATGGGTGTGTGCGATACACGTCATTCACTCTTGGGAGCACGCGACTCCAACCCTTGGAGGTATCCCCTCATATTATACTTGTCATACCGAGGACACCCCTCCGTATACATGTATACTTGTTACTTGACTTGATATGATATGTTCTGGGCTCGTAGAGGATTGCTGTATCTGTTTATCTTTCTGTTTACCTTATCTTTTTCCAATTGTACATTATTCCTTAATTGTCTCCTATACCTTTACTCTTGATAACCGTTTTACATTTACATTTCGTAAACCTTTATTGCTGCTTGTTATCGTTATATCTGTTCACTGAGCTCTCGTAGCTCAGCCGCATTTTCTTTTCCTGCGGCAGGTATTTAAGCTAGGAAGCTGGGTTTTGCTTTGGGATGAGAGCAACTTTGAGTGAAGCATAGACCTTAGTACCTTAGTTCTACCATTTGAAATTTGACTTGTTATGCTTTCGTTTGGCACTTGATTGTTTAGTACTTCATTTAATTCTTTTCATTGTCTCGTTGAACTTGATATAAGTCTTGTTGGCTTATTATCTTTTGGTTTAATGTTAAGACTTCCGCTGTTTTATTATTACTTGTTCTGATGTGAAACCATAGCATTGTGACATCTTTGCCCTTCTCGGGTCGGGGTGTTACAATTTATGGTATCAGAGACAGGTTTGGACCCTTAGGTTTCCCGAAAACCCTTAGGCTTAGGCCATTGACCTGTGAGGATTGGGTAGACATTAGGTTTTCTTTCGCGCACTCTCTTTTCCTGTCCTGCTCTGTCATTTTCCCTTTGCTCTTACTAATCGTTTTGACAATCATTCAGATGGTGAACACGCGATTTACCCAGTACACTGATGGGAATGATGGCCCTGATTTCCAGGTCATGATAGCTGCTGCTATTCCTGAGTTGGTGACCCAAGTCACCAATAACATCAGAAATGGGGCAAGTTCTTCTGGTGGTGGTGGTGATGCTCCACCCACTGCTCCTCCCGCCGCTCCACCCGTCGGTATTCATGTATGGATTGAGAGGTTCAACAAGCTTAAGCCTCTCTCTTTCAAGTCCGCTGCTACTCCCCATGAGGCAGAGGACTGGATTACCCACGTCGAGAAGTTGTTTAGGGTTCTCGGATGTGCTGACGAGTTTAAAACTCGTTTGGCCACATTCAAGCTGGAAGGTGACGCTCTTAATTGGTGGACTACTCTTGTTCAAGCAAAAGGAGATAATTATGCAGAGACCTGTTCTTGGGCGGACTTCATTGAGGTGTTCTATAGGCAGTATATTCCATTATCGGAGCAGCAGAGATACGAGAGAGATTATGCGACGATTCGTCAAGGGGATCGTGAGTCTTCTGGTGAGTTTATGCAGCGATTCTTGCGCTTGGCCAGCTTTGTTGGGCCGGAGGTTACTGGGGATGCTCATCGTCAGGCTCGTCATTTCAAGTGGGCATTGAAGTGGTGGGTATTAGACCATATCGTGAACTTTGAACACGAGGATGTGGCTGCTGTTGCGGATGCTGCCCGCAACATTGAGTTGTTACATGCGGACGAGGGTTCTAATAAACGGGATAGAGATGGAAATCGGGTGAACTCTAAGGAGCAAGGTCGCCTGGACCAAGGCTATGAGCAGCAAAGGCGGTCTAATAAGAGTTTTGAATCACGAGATCAGATGGATCGTAGTTATGATCAGAAAGGTCGGGATTCGAAGTTAAATTCTAATCAGGGTGGTGATCGTCACGGGCGCAGCGACAGTCAGAGGAAGTGGAAGGATCAGTCTTCCAAGGACTACCAGCAGAATCGGGTGTCTGGATCAAATACTCAGAAGGGATCAGCTGAGAACCTACCTACTCCAGTTAGTTGTGCTTATTGTGGAAAGTATCATTCGGGAGTTTGTCGTAAGGCTTCGGGTGCTTGCTATGGATGTGGATCCACTGGACATATGGTAAAGGATTGCCCTAAGAATCCATCGACACTTGGAAAATATCTTGACCCTCCTCCTCCTACTTCTAGTTCCGGTCGTGTTTTCATGCTTTCTCGTGACCAGGCAGGCAAGGCGTCTGGTATGTGATTGTTTCGTTTCCGTTCTATTTTTCCTTTCCGTTTTCTTGCAAATTTCGAGGACGAAATTTTTTGTTAGAGGGGAAGAAGTTGTAATACCTGAAATTTGAAAACATGCAAAATGACCAAAATGCCCTTACAAATTTAAAAATTTATTTAAAAGCTTATAAATCACCAAATAAATCCCAAACCATCGGGAATGAACCAGATATGAATCCAAATAATTTTTGTGACTACATTTCAACATTTTAAAAAAAATACAAAAATATGCAAATAATTATTATGGCCGGTTGATATTATTTCGTGTATTATTATTATTATTATTATTATTATTATTATTATTATTATTAATTCAATTTAAATTAAATAAAATACAAGATAATCACCAATAAAATTAGGAAATTATTATATTCAGTATTTGATAAGTCTTGGACCGAAATCCTTGCCAAAAATCAGTATTTGAGTCGGTTTATAAATTATTCCCTATATATATATAATTTCCGAAAACCCTAAAACCTTAGAAACTCTAAACAAAATTTGATCTGCTACAATTCGACTTGGAAAAATTCGTGGGTTATTTTTTGGCATTGCTTGACATCTAAGGAAGCTAGAAAAATTGGTTAGAAGGTCGTGGGTTCATTCATTCAATCGCTAGGATTTTTGATTTGTCGAACTTTGCATTCGAGAAGGTATAATTTTATATATCCCTTTCACACGTTCGATTCTTCATGAAGTATTTTTATTATGTTATTAAGATCATATAAGTCCTAAATAAAATATATAACATGGATCATGCAAACTTGAATGGTCATACGAATTTTAAATAGCTAAAACACACTTAATTCCCAAATATTAGTATACGATTTTTCTGGGTTGTTTTCATAATTTTTACATGTTCTATGATGATCATATAAGTCTCAAAAAATAGTTATTTGATTTGTGGAAGCTTAATTCATGTGTTCTTGAATTGTTTGTGTAATCGGATTTTAGTGAAAAAGAAAGAAAATATAGAAAACCCTAGTAGCGATTTAGGGTTAGGGTTTGTATGTATAGATCTGGTCATTTAAGGCATATTAATGATTGGTAATGATTATTTGATGATTATATGAGCTAGGGTTTGTAATTGCTATTACAAAAGTATATACGATTTGTAAAATAAATAACAAGGACTTGTTTTGCCAACTTTGGAACTTCAAGGTTATTTTTATAATGTTAATTAGATCAGTATAAATGTATAAAAATTATAAGATGAGGTCCTTATGTGTAAAATATGCAAGATAATGATTTATTGGTAAATTAATGGTTCGAATTAGAAATTTATAAATTAGAAGGACTAAAAGTGTAAATTCAGGAAACTTATGATTGTTTTGTGTAAATAATATTAGTAGGGAGGTAATATGTAATTTTGGGTATCTATGGGGTTAAGGTGTAATTAAAATAAAGTAAGGATGTAAATTGTAATATTTGTAAACTAAAGGGACTAATTATGTAAATATGTGAAACATGGAGGTGTAATTCATACCATATGATAGTGTGAGGGTATATTCTATAATTTAGTAATTTTAAGGGCTTGTGATGTAATTATGAATATTGGTGAGGGTTAGATTGTAAATTAAGTAACTATAAGGTCTACTTTGTAAACTTTAATAACTATAAGGGTGTAAAGTGTAAATAATGAAACTTAAAGGACTAAAGATGTAATTCTGATTTAAAAGAGGTATTTAAATTAGTAACTTGTGATATTTCATTTAAAACCCTTAATTTTGATATGTTTACTTTTAAAACCCTAAGTTATGGAAACTTGACAAAATGAACCTTGAACTATCTTAACTTGCTAAAATGTACCCTATTTCCATAATAGTATTAATTAATGACTTAACAAGAATTGATACTTAAATCTTTCTAATTGAGGAAACTTTATAAAAATGGAAACTTACTTGAGATGGAAAGATAACTGAAACCCTTGTAATTTTGTCCTCTACTCCTCTAGGTGTGAAGAAGGAGTAACTCGATCTTTTTTAGCCTTTTGTCTTTGTTCTTGCTTGCTCATAAGGTACAGATATTCTGCCCTTCTTGTAAGGAGCCTTCGTTTCTCTTGATCTCTTGTTTCGATTCGTTTAGGATTCCCCAAACCATTGCTATGTACCCTTGTTTGTGAACCTTAGACTTGAATCTTTGTTTCGAACCTTTGCCTTGATCTTTGCCTTGAAACACTATGAACCTTGATTTGAACCTTGCCATAAAACCTTGACTTGAACCCTAATATGCTTGATGTTGAAATTGAATGAGAAAACCTTGTATTTAATTATGAAAATGTTTTAAGAAGACCATTTTAAAACTAGCTTATTGAAAACTATTTTAAAGACTATTTTTATGAGAACCAGTTTAAAAGATTATTTTATGGGAACTATTTTAAAAAGATTGCTTTCAGATGATCGTTTAGATTGAACTTTGACCTACTTATGGATATGACCTACTTGAACTAAAGTGAATTGAACCTATTGATATGTAAACACGAACTCGAAACTTGAACTTGACTTGTACACTTGATACTTGACCTTGACCTTGACCACAGTTTGAGACTACGAGCCATACTAGGCATGAGGGTTTCATGTCCTTGTCATTGTTGCACCAATGGCTTGACTTTTGGGTAGGAAAGTGATTACCTATCCCGTCCCTGCCATGACTTGATACTTGACTTGCGCGTAGACGAAGACATTGTGGCAACCTACAGGGGCGCATGGATGCATCCTAGATTAGTATTGTACATGACTTGATTTACTTGTATTGCTTAGTGATATGATGGGTGTGTGCGATACACGTCATTCACTCTTGGGAGCACGCGACTCCAACCCTTGGAGGTATCCCCTCATATTATACTTGTCATACCGAGGACACCCCTCCGTATACATGTATACTTGTTACTTGACTTGATATGATATGTTCTGGGCTCGTAGAGGATTGCTGTATCTGTTTATCTTTCTGTTTACCTTATCTTTTTCCAATTGTACATTATTCCTTAATTGTCTCCTATACCTTTACTCTTGATAACCGTTTTACATTTACATTTCGTAAACCTTTATTGCTGCTTGTTATCGTTATATCTGTTCACTGAGCTCTCATAGCTCAGCCGCATTTTCTTTTCCTGCGGCAGGTATTTAAGCTAGGAAGCTGGGTTTTGCTTTGGGATGAGAGCAACTTTGAGTGAAGCATGGACCTTAGTACCTTAGTTCTACCATTTGAAATTTGACTTGTTATGCTTTCGTTTGGCACTTGATTGTTTAGTACTTCATTTAATTCTTTTCATTGTCTCGTTGAACTTGATATAAGTCTTGTTGGCTTATTATCTTTTGGTTTAATGTTAAGACTTCCGCTGTTTTATTATTACTTGTTCTGATGTGAAACCATAGCATTGTGACATCTTTGCCCTTCTCGGGTCGGGGTGTTACAACTAATACCCGTGTACTATTCACCATAGCTTGGGAGTAGGTCCTTTAGGGGACCAATAGGTCTAAACCGTAAAAATAACCTGATCTTTATTCGGATCTAAGCAGGTGTCTCTCACATATCTCTCTAAACTCGTCTTTAGGTCCAAGATCCGGCACCCAAAAAAAAATCTGATGGACCAAAAGTCACTGATCCGCCTATGAAGAGCCCATAGTGATTTATGTGTGTTAGTGTACAGTGAAATGAATAGGAACTAATTTTTAAATGGGGAAACAGTGCCTTAGTGGGAGGATCCGGATTTTCTTTGGTGATATGTGGTTGTGTCCCCGTTTTTTCCCAGGTACAATCACTCTTATTTCAGCCACATCTTACTTCTTTCTTTTCATCATCCGGATCTGGTTTTTTGAGCAATTAATCGTTGTTACTTAGTCTTTAATCGTTGTTGCTAGTCTTGCTCAAATCAAAAGAAGAAGAAGAAGAAAAAGAAGAAGAAAACTGATGAACTCAAATAAGTACATTTTATTATCATCATTTATCCTATTTATTAGACTTGTTTTATTATATTATGTATGAGAATTGATACTTAATCATTTACTTTTGTAATTCTCAGTTAAAAACAAGTATTTGGTGAAACTTAGCTATTATGGACTAAAAATGGAGAAAAATGATCAAGATTGGAAAAGGTTGCTGAAATGAAGAGATTGAAGACCATTGCCTGACTTTGAAGAATGCACGCATGCAATTCTGTCATACGTTGCATATGAAACTTTGGTCAACGAAGAAGAACCAACTTGTTCTACTCCAGATGCGCCGCATTATACTTCTTACATACGGCGCATCACTATCAAGATTTCACCAGTTTCGATCCAAGATACAAGAAGACATGCGCCGCATACAGTTATGAAGATACGCCGCATCTCAAGGCGGTGTACGAATATTCTGGAATATAATAACCTTGGACCCCACGTGAAGTTAAGTCAATGCGCCGCATCTACTTATTCAATGCGCCACATCTTACCTCAGACAGAAACTATAAATACTCCAAGACCAGACGAAATTCAGAGTTGGACAGAGTTGGACAGTTTTAGAAGACCGAAGACCACAGAAACCCTAAGGCCGAATTCAGTCGAATAGGCAGCACAAGACACACCCGAACGAAGATACAAGAGCTGTAAGAAGGTCCTGCATGTGTTTAATTCATTAAGTAGTTTTGTTTCATTGTATTAGTACACTTTAATTCATCAGGATTGGTGGCTTGTGTAATGTGACAACGGAAAGGTTGCACTCCCTTAAAACTGCTTTCCCATTAATTAAAGTTTATATGTTGATGTCTTTGGTGACTTTTATTAGTGCATTGATAACCTCTGTGTCTATTAGTGGCTTGTCGTATGTGACTACGGAAGATCATATTGCTCCCACGGTTATTACTAACTTGATCACTTAGGAATAACTTTTAGACATAAGTAATCTTTAAGGGTTTACTCACCGATAAGATTAGAGCCAACGAGAAAGGGTTAATTACATACACTTCATATAAAACTAGCAATAAAAAAAGTGACAAGCTACTTAATTATCAGGACAGGTCTTCTTATTGTCTCAAGTATTTATCTGTGTACGTGCGTGCTTATCGCTGATTCGTGCTCATTAGTTTAGTTTATTATTTAATGGCAACCAAAACGTGCCAGTCTCTCAGGCTGAACCCCCTTGCGTTAGATTAGGTTGTATAATTGACTTAAGATATTAAAATACTGATTAGAATAACTAGATAATACGTTCCACTCTTAGTGATCGACACTCTACTTACCATTATATTCATACTCACCGGGTACACTGCTCGTTAAGTGTGTGTGTTATTGATAAGTCGGCTAAATATAAATTTAAAACTTGAGTAGGCATTAATACTGCTAAACCGCAACGACACATAACACTCCCATCAAGTTTTTGGCGCCGTTGCCGGAGAATGAATTGTTATTATCTGTTAATTTGATTAGTATTTTAATTAGGTTTTTCTTTTTAATTTTTAGATTTTAACCGCTAACCGTGTTGTGTATTAGATTAATTGCATTCATTGTATTATTTGCATATTTTCTGTTTTGTGTGTTATTTGTTTTCTTTTATTTTTTGTTGCTTTTCGTTTGTGTTTTTTTTTTTTTTTTTTTTAATTTTTCTGTTTTTCTGCATACTGCTATCGTTGTACTGAGCTAATTCAAACGATACGGCGCATCTATTTTCATAGATACGGCGTATTGCGTTTACTTTTTATAAAATACAACGCGTTTAATTAATTCGAATACGGCGCATCTTTCCCCAAGATACGGCGTATTCTGTTTTTAATAAGAAATTTTTCTAAACGTTAACGCCATACGGCGCATCTGTTTTTGCAGATACGGCGTATCTATTATTTTAATTGAAAACAGTTTTCGAATTATTAAACAGATACGACGCATCGATTTTTATCGATACGGCGCATCTTTCTGAATCAAAAATCTTGTATTTTGAAACGTAACGAAAATACGACGCATTAACTTTTGTTAATACGACGCATTTAATTTTAATAAGTATATTGATTTTTGATAATTTTAACTGATACGGCGCATTCTAAATTTCTAAGCGGCGTATCTATTTTCTGAATAAAGTCTGATTAAATTTTAACGATTATAAGATACGGCGTATCCACCTTTTTGGATACGGCGCATCGTCTGCAGATATCAGTTATTCTTATATCCGTTTCTAAATTCATTAATTTCTTTTCTAGCGAGCAAATCCTACTGACGATTTTACCTATGATGACAGGTTTTGCTATGGAAGACATGTCAATGAACGGATATCTTGCTAACGAACTCTTGCTTTCGGATTCATTCGAAGTGAAAGTTTTTGATGATGTCAACTTCAATGTGCTCATGATTGATGCCGATTTATTTTCTTGGGAAACCCCTCTTGAAGCTACTTATAAGGAATTTAAACGCTTATGCAATATTGAAGATGGGATATTCTGTTATGATTTACTAATGAGCTACACTGAAGATGAATTGCTACTCTTATGGCCCATCATTGAATCTAAAGGATTGACTTGGACTACTATTGAAGAGAATGATGGGAAATTCCAAATTGAATACATGAACTCAAGCAATAAAAGCTGTGGTGGAGGCAATACCCAACCTATACAAATCTCTTACATGCCTTATTCCGAACAATACTGGGGATTAAATGAGAACTATCTGGACGATGAAAGAATTTATGCTATGTCGGAGTTACTATTTCATGGCAGGTTGGTAAGGTTGATGGACATCTCCCTCGAAGAATGGCTTGAACTTAAATACGGTAATCCTAAATTTGCTCCTGTGAATGAAATCAAACGGATTGTGACCTCATGGTTGACACGGAGTTTTAGGGAACAATTTAACGAGTTCATGGAGATAAGGAGGAAAATGATTGGAAAAGCTTGCTTTGACATTGACCACGATCCTAACAATGTTGATTTTTCAGATTGGTTGGCTAGTAAGTTTAATAACCATAAGAGCATGGATCGAGCTACTAAAGATGCGTTATGGGTATATTGGATGAGAGGGGAAGATGAAGAAGTAGAGAGCGACTATGGGTCGTCACTTAATGATTCAACAATCAATGAGGGCATTGAAGAATTATTCAACGTAGACATTGATCTGTTCAATTATGAGACACCTTTGTGCAAACAATTCAAAGAATTTAATTACCTTCTTCAAGTCGACGATGATGTGCTAACTGGAGATCTACCAGGATTCAAAACTTTTGATGATTTCAAAAACACCTGGTACTACGAATGGAATGACCAAATACCATGGGTTTGGGATAAACCATGGGCATTTGAGCACATTAATCACACTTGTACACCTTTCTGTTTCAAGGATGGGAGTAGTGTATGGCCGACCTGTGATTATAAGAATGATGGAACCTGTAATGGGGGAAGTATAATTGGAATGAAACGGGTTGGAAACGATGTATACTTTAATACGATGCCACATAATTCGTATTGTATTCCATTATTGATCTAATCTAATGTCATCTGTTGACCATTTGCAGATACGCCTTAGGTTGTATAATTATTCTATAGCTTATTAGGCAATTAATAATTGTGACTCATTATTTATGTGTTGACTGTTTTCAGGAATTAGCAGACGTGTCCGAAAATCGACCAAATTGGAACTATGCGGGAGGTTGGATATACCATCGCCCGCCTTTTTGTTTGGAAAATTTGGGATGCCTGTTCAGCCTCATAGCATGGTTCAGTCTAGACTGATATCCGGTTTCTATCTTTATCGAAATAGGTAATCTCATACAACACATTTTTCCAGGGCGTTATACCCAACACCCCATAACATCCCCTAACTCATGCTCTAGCCTATGTGATAATGAGTACTGAATAGGTGTTAAGGGCCTGTTTGGGACTGCTGACGTAAACTATTATGGATTGTTATGGCTGGTAAATGACACTATTATGGGTTGTTTGGGATTGTATTGAAATTCCTTCGAAGGATTTTTTTTTAAAACAGTTGTCCTCGGCCTTTATAAAACAACATGTGTAAAACTATCGTGTGCCTGCAAATACTTTAAATGATGCAAACTTGAGGTTTTACCTTGGTTTCATGAGGCAATGATGAGTCTAGGGGTGGAGAGGACTATAGACGAGGTCGTTTTCATCTTCGCGCGGCAACTTACTAAAGTTGCAGCCATGGCGGATGTTCTATCTCATCATTTCGCTCCGCTGTTGATGTTATGTATAATGAGAATGGTGGCAGTGCTGATTATCAGAAACTGTCATGAATCTCTGCAGGTATGACTAAAGTTGTGATTGTCCGCGCGTTGGCGGGGCAAATCAGTAGATTTGCAGCCATCACGGATGTTTATGCTTTTTTCAGTTCCCACCCTGTTTGAGCCTCATAAACATTTTTGTCTGATTTTCCATCTTCTTGAAGGTTGACCTGCTATTGCAGATGTTTGTACTCAATTTTGAAACAATAGAAACTCTCATTGGCATGCTGTGATTAGCGCTTCTTGGCTATTTTGATTTATAAAGTCCACATAAAATCCCGCTATTTGTCTGATGTGAGTAGATCGTATTGCTTGTGTCGTATCTCTTACATAGTAACGGAGAGAGTTATACGCTATACACACAAGTACATCAGACAACCTAATAGTAGTTCGGTGCATATATATAAGGTTATTGGCACTATGGGGCGGATTTCTATTAAAGCGGCGTTTTGACCCTTATTTATTTTGTACTAGCAATGGATGTGTTGTGACTGTGTGTTGGTAACTACATGCTGCACATAAATCATCTAATTATAGTTCTATGTAGATATGTTTTGTATCTAATTATGAAAGCATGGTTCATATGTAAATTAGGTGGCTTGATATTAGCCTACTGGTAATTTAGTTTAGTTTCCGTTAACTGAAGATTTTCCATGCTTAGTGTCATTAAGTTTTATATTCGTGCAGGTATATCTGTATGGAGCTCATGTGACATCCTGGAAAAATGAGCATAATGAAGAGATGCTTTTTTTCAGTAGTAAGGTACTAGCTATCCATAAATTATGTTTCGATGAATGCTATCGTAATCCTGCTATACTATATAATGGGATGGGTCACCTGTACTATAGATCTGCAGCATGCCAGTGGTTGATTCTTATTATAATTGTTGTGAGAACTGCGTTTTATTAACTTTCATGTAGGACTACTTAAGAGGCTGATAATGGTATTAAACAACGGGTTACAGATGTAGTGGGTTTCTTGGCTGTGTTGTGGCAAAATTGTTCTCTTTTATAAATTAAAATTGAAAACGGTTGATGTGAGTAATTGTTATATACTTGAATTCTATTTCTATGGTAGTATCCTTTTTGACAAATTAAATGGAAAGCCGTTTCGGTTTGCTCTAATGTGATATAGTAACATCAGTTTGTCTAATAACAACATTGATTAAAACTTGCCAACTGTATAATTAAAACTTGCTAAGTGGGGGCTATCATGTGTGGAAAATCGATCGAGAGCTGGTCGTCCGGGATTCACTGGCTGATGAACAAGGGGCAAATCAGCAAAGAGCCCCCTTTTTTAAATTCCACCAACATAAACAAGGAAACAAAAAGGGGAGTACGAAATCTGGAATCAAGACACGTTCAACAGTTATGGCGCAACCATGTTCTAACCTTTTTTATATGTAATTTTCGGTAGCATACCATCTGAACAATCAGGTTATTTGAAGAATCAAGTTATTGGTAGCAGTAGGCGTATACACTTTTGGGTTATGTAGTTAAGCTAACTTTGTTTAAAGGAATTATGTTACGTTTTTAAATTTACTCTTATAACTGAATCAACTTCCTCTAAGACAATTTGGCGACTCTAACATTTTATGACTGTGTAAAGTCATTCGGTTTAGTTAGATTATTTTGTACTCGAAGTGAGACACATAAGATAGATTAACACCAAGATAATAATAGTTTTCATAACAATGGCTTCGACCTCCAACCCTTATTTTTTTGCTGACTGAACAAACGCATACAAACACCCCGCGGCAACGCGCGGACTTAAACCCTCGTTATAACCACATAATGTGCTTTAGTGTTTGTCTTTGACAATACATAATTAACTACCTTTACAACATAAACATATTTTAACTTCCAAAATAATTTTCATAAATAGTAAAGTATTAATTTTGTCAATAAATTAATTTATATATTTCTTAAAAATAATTTTGACAATAATATATAAATTTAAAACACATATTTAAATAGTTTTCAACTTTAGCGGTGACATTGCCATCGATAAAGGTATTTTCTATTGAAGAAAACTATTTTTATTCTCTTTTAAGATTTTTTTAATAAAAGAAATTAAATTTAATTGTATCCGGATGATGTGTAAGTCCATGAGGTGTTGTATGTAGATCCGACAGATCGTGTAGATCATGTGGATTAGGTAGATCGTGTTGATCCGGTTGACCGTGGTGATCAGGTTGATCGGGTAGATCGTGTTGATCGGGTTGATCGTGGTGATCAGGTTGATCGTGTGTAGATTGGTTCTATCCATGATTAGAACTCGACATTCGTATAGTGTCGGTAATTGGTGTAAGCGAAGGTGTACGGTTTGTTCCACCTAAAGGGAGCTTGTTGATTAGTGAAGTAACTCTTGAGTTGGGTACTCGGGGAGTGGAGTAGGGCGAAGAGGTGCTTCGTGACAGAACCACTATAAATCATCGTATCTGGTTTGCGTTTTCTCTACTTATCTCTTTACATTTTATTATTTTATTTATCGTTTTATATTTACACTTGCATTGAGTTTGTGTTTGTGTGGCTTGTTTCTTATATTGTGATTATGCCTGTGATATAAACCGAGATAACTTAAAAAAAATGCAAATACATACTTCGTCACCTGTCTTAAACACCCCACTGCCGCCGGTCCCTAAAACACTCGGCGGTCCCTTATATATACGGGACCGTCGAAGCATTTAAATGACCGTCCCAGTGTTTCTGATGTTTGTCTCTTCTCTTATTCTTATCTGTCTAATTGCTTTTGAAAGTTGGATATAGATAAACATAGTTGTTATAACTGTCATAACCACTATTCATATTTAGCCATGCTTGATCGAAAATTTGATACGAAAGATTTTAGATTTTAAATGGAAACTTATTCACACCCCCCCTTCTACGTTTCTACAATTGATATCAGAGCATGGTCGTTGTAGTTTTCAAAACAAATGGTTTTTAAAATAGAGTACGGTCCTTGTATTAAATTTCTTATTAAGGGGAATTAAATATGAAAAGCGTTTGTGGATAAATGCACTTTGTAAGTTTTGTTAGTTAAATGCACTTCGTATACTTGCTTGAAAGTAAATCTTCTCAAAAGATTTTGAAATTGAGATATTTTCTCTTCTACGTCTTAAAGAGTACTAATGATGTCCAAAACACATGTTTTATGTGCAGAAACAATTTATGTAAGTCCAATAAGTCACGAAATAAATTTATGCTAAAAAACCTATTTCTGAGTACTGGTGACGGTCCTAAATACACGGGACGGCCACTTAAATATTTATGGGACCGTCAATGTTTAAAGGACCTTCACTAGAACATGGTAAATTTTGAAAATTCAAATAAAATCAACCGTAAGTCCGTAGGAGTCGTGCAACCCGTGATCCGTGCAAAAGTACGTATATATAAATAATATCAGACGGATACACGTGAATAAAGACAAATCAACCCGTTAGGAAAAAGGCTAACTTGTAAAAACTTACGTTTGTGATATGTGTGATACCGGGTAAGTGATTACCCGGGTCGTGTCCCAGCGAGGTTGGAATGGACAATCGTGTGAGGTTTGGAATTAGAGTGACTGATGGATAGAATATGGAATTTTGTATTTTTTTTAATTCTAATAAAGATATGAGAAACAAAATTCTCACGCGAAAATTAAAATTTAACAAATTATATTTAAAACGCATTACGGGAATTACAAAAACGGGATTAAAAAGTGAAATTTATAAAATTTAATCTTACAAGTACCAAATTATTTTTCCTAAGTTATAAATGACAAAAGAAAATTTAAAAAAAAAGATTTATATTTTTCTGATTTTTATATTTTTTATTATGAATTAAAAACAATTTTAAAATGAAAAATAGATAATAAATACTAATACTATTCTAAAAATTCTGAAATTTTTTCTATAAATACTTTATATAATAACAGTATTAGGAAAAATACAGGCAAGTCTCCAGCTTATTCTAATAAGCTGTAAATAAGCTAAATGGTTCGAATAAGCTAAAACTGAAACAAGGTTAAATAATAAATATTGCAAATACTAATTGAAAAATTCCCAAGGGCAGAGTGGTTGAGTGTGTGTGTGGTGAGCTGGGTGGCCAGGGTTCGAATCCCAGCATTGATTTTTTTGTAAAACTATTTTTTTTTTTATTTTTTTAACAACTTATTAATAAGCAATATATAACCAACTTTTGTAAAAGAACTTATTTTAAATCTCACTGAATCAGCTGGAAATAAGCTACTTATCTCAACAGTTAAGTTTTACGGTTTTTAGAACTAGAAATTTAGTTAATAAGCTATAAGCTATATATAAGCTATAAGTGAACTAGAATAGGCTGCTAGGGACAGATATGACTATAAATAAGCTAAATAATCCAGAAAAAGCTATGAGGATAAGCCAATAAGCTCTAAAAATGAATGAGGATTGCTGATTAACTTGGTGGTGCAGGGGAGATATGGCACTTTTCAAGCTTATATTTAAGCACTTAGATCACAACTAAATTCCACAGAAGCTGATGATACTTAAAGTTCACCTATTGAGGGTTATATAGGACCAAAAAGCTGACCATTAGAAGCTTGTTCTCAGCTTATAAATAAGCTGAGAAAATGGTTGGAATGACTGAAGTCTGCTGATCTAGGGACTGATGCGATCCAAATTGCTTAAATCCTAACCAACTAAAACCAATTCTTCCCAACTGACTAAATAGACCAAAGTGAGTTCTAAGTATGCAAGAAACAAGAGCTGAATTGAGCTTATACCTCTAGGAGCTTATTTGAACAGTTCAAGCTCTAATATTGCACTAGTGAATACAAAACCTGCAAATCTTAAAAATCTTGTACAATGCTCCCGCTAACAACTCTTAACTGCTTAATTATTCAAGATCAAATCTAAGAGAATTGCAAATGAACAGTATAGAACCCAGATGACCCATTTTGACATATAAACCAAACAGTCCTTATTGGGTCTGTTTGGTGATTTTCAACTGTTAAGACCACAATAAGCTAAGTTTTTGAGTCACAAAGGTTCCTCTAACTAGATTAAGCACTAATGAATAGATTTCTACAGAAAATAATCAACAAATAAGCAATTCCTAGTTTATCTTATTTTTGGCTTTTTATGAGGTTTTTTTAAGAAAATTAAGCAAAGGGCTATTTAAGACTGATAAAACTGATGAAATACAATTATAAGTTAATAATAAGCAAAAAATTACTATAATAAGCTAAAATAAGCTAGGTAACAGTAATATAGAAATTTATGCAGGAAGATAGAAAATGCTTACAACTGTTGGAAGCTATGAAACTGATCAGAACTAAACTTGGTTTGTCAATACCAAGCTAAACCCCACTCAGCTTATCCACTCCAGCTTAATTACACCAAATTGCTTATTTGACTAAAACTTTGACTTTTGTTGACCAAACTAGAATTTTTGAGAGCACTTCGAATTAAACACCTAATAAACTCACAAAAGCTATGTAAAGCTTGAATGAGCTTATAGAAACACTAATGAGAGCTTGTGATCTTTTTCTAACAACTAATATCTTTGAATTCGATTAACAGTAAACAATGAGAATTTGAAATTTCATTAAACTTGGAATTTAGAACAAAGCTGATAACATTAAGTACGAATGAGCTTAAGTGAGCTTGAATTACATTTTAGAATTGAAATTGAAACTGAAAATAGAACAATAACTTAATTTACACTACGAATGGTCTAAAGCAGTGACAACTATCTCTGTGTGTCTTCAATCCCTTAAATAGCTATCCAAAAAGCTTCTTCTCATCCTTCTGATCAAATCCCACCATCGGATATACTTCAAATCATCTCAGCCCTCTATCTTCAGTTTTGGCGCCAAAATGGTGTGAGTGGGAAATACCACTTGACTGGCTATCTTGGAATGAGGAAGGAGCAATTAATGCTCCTTGGCTTGTTAGGTGGAGTGTAGCATGAGGAGGGGTGAGGTGATGGTGGATGTCAGTGGAAATGGTGGGTATGGGTGGTATGGTTTTTGGCGGGTTGGTGGTTTTAGAAGAAGGATTTGACCAAGGGTTTGACTGTGGAATTAGCTAAGCAAAGGACCGGGTTTGGGTTTTAGCATGATTGGGCTTTGGGATTTGGTTATGGGCTTGATGGGTTAAGGGTTGGATTGGGTTAAAGGGTTAAGTAATTGACTGGGTTGGTTAAGTGTAGTAGTAGGTTTAGGATTTAATAAAAAGGACCATTGTGTAAACTTTGCAAAGTTCAGGGACTATTCCTGCCATTTCTCAAAAGTGAATCAAGGGACCAATTTTGTAAATCTGAAATTATCCAAGGGCCAATTCTGCCATTTAGGTTTTCTGAGAAGGTTGACTTTGACAATTGAGCAATTTCTCGGTCCAAACCCGTAAATTTCTTCCCCGTCCTCGGCTTTTCACGATTTTTCCAATCTTATGCTCGGTTTTGTTTGTTTTTGCCTCGTTTTCAATCCTATTGTACCTAAAACACATAAAAACACAAACCATGAATATTTGCAATATATTTGATCTATTTGGGTGTTTTTAGTCATTTTATGGCTTTAATGGGTGTAAAATGATGAGTATTTACACTCATCAATCCCCCACACTAAACTATTGCTAGTCCCTAGCAATCCGATCATATGAAGTAATGAAAGGATCAAAAGAATACCAAGTATACCCCGTTTTGATTTTTTATACAATGCAAGAAATTTAAACTAGAACAAAAATATATAACATGTTTGATTTTCAAAAATGGTATCACGGAACAGGATTCACACAAACTGGGTGTCTCCAGGGAATTAAAATCGTCATCCTCTTTTTTATACTCCCAACTAAGCTTAAACTCAATGTGCAAATGCTTTTGTAAAATGCTAACACTACTTATATCAATAATCTATGTAAGCCAAAACTTAACTTTTCACTCCCACATTTATCAAGTTTAGGTGACTGTGCTTATATTTAAAATTTTGAAAACAAAAATCGACGTTTTTATAAAACTTTGACTAATACTAGTTGAAAGTTAGATTTAAAATTCACAACAAGCAAGCTTCAAAATTTATTGCATTTTGCAATATCATTCCATTTTATTTCCTCTTTATTTTCTCATTTTTTCATCATTTTTTTTTTCTTTTTTTTTTTTTTTTTTTTTTTTTTTTTTTTAATACTTAACTTTGTGCAATATAAACTAACGGAGTTTCACGGGAACCAAGACCTTATACCTTCCTGGAATAAAGGATCCAAGGGCCGTTACAACGGAGAGTTCCAAGACCTTAACGCCTTTCAGAATTAAGGGTCCAAGGGCCGGTGTAAGAGGGTAGCCAAGACCTAAACGCCTTCCGGAAATAAGAATCCAAGGGCCGATCTTGAACCTTAGCTTTTTAGTACATACATTTATTACTTAACTTTTACGTTATTATGACATATGCTTGTTCCGAAGTTTAAATAAAGCTTTGAACTAGTATTTTTCAAAATCGTAAAGAAAAATGATTTTGTGTGTTCAAACGTTTGAAAAATAAGCACTAATTAAGTCAGATTAGTTATCTCCTGGGAGGAAAAGCCATAGATTACTTATATAAGCTCTAAAGAAAACCATTATTCTACGCTTAGCATTTTCATTTGCACAAATCGTAAAACCTTAGTCTAATCGTTAAGGAAGCAGCCAGATCAATACTCTGGCAGAGTCGGGATTCCCTTTGTTCTAACCTAATCAAGACTAAACACTTATTCTTTTTTATTGCAATTTCTTATCTAAAAATGAAAAAAAATTTAAAATTTTGGCCAAAACGGGGGTACTAGGGCACTAGAAGGTACACATGTGACAAAATTCGAGAAAATTCCCCCCCACACTTAGAATTGAATATTGCCCTCAATATTCAAAGTACCAGCTATAATGCCGACACTTAGAACGTAAAAAGGTAAAACTAATAGCCAAGTGTGTGAAAGAAATCTCTATTTTCACAAACAGAAATTAAAAAGATATCCCTAGATAATCTTTAGCAAAAGGATAGGATATTGGGCGGCTGGATTGAAAACAGGCGCGACAATCATCACAATCCAAGGGAAACCTGCAAACAAGAGCACACAACACACAAACAAAGTACAGCAGAGGAATCCCCCCACACTTAGTGTCAGAAAATAGAAATATGTCAGAAACATGGGTGTTTACCCATGCAATGCTAATGTTTTTGTTAACCGAGTCACTAGCTTGACTCGACCCCGAATTCATTGGTTCATGGGGGAGCAAGTGGAAGAAACCATCTCCATCGGACTTTCATTTAATGTGTTTGGATTAACATTGAATTTCTTGAAAGTTCCACTCCGATGAGATATACCCGGCTCAAAAGGATGATAAATTGAGATGCCGGGGTCAAAAACTTTGTCCTCATTCCCAAACGAGTGAGGGAAAGGACAAGCTACCTTATAAGCACAGAAAGGTAGAAAAACTCGAATGACATATGTGAAGTCAATATAATGGCGATCCTCAACGGGAAATGTCACATATGTCAGAGAAAGATCAATATCGGGATTAAGAGTTGAGGTCACATCATCAAGTTTATGAATAATAGAGTCCTTGACCTCATCGTTTTCTAACTCTTCATCAAAGAGAGGATTTATTTTGCTAGAAAAGTACTCATCGTCAAATTCAAAAAGAGAATTCGAATAGACTTTGAAACTTTCATTTTGAACGTCCTCATCAGAAAGTGATTCGTCATCACTAGAGGAAAAATCATCATTTGAATTGAAAAGGGGATTAGAGAAAATCCCGAAAAATTCATCGTTTGAATTGAAAAGAGGGCTAGAAAACGTCCCGAAAAAATCATCAGTAGTGTCAAGAGGTTGATCACTACGAAAAGAACCATCACTTTCACTGTCGGAAATATCCTCAGACTCACTTGGGATTGGGATAAGGTTCTCAGCACTAGACTTTATGAATTCGTCTGATTCCTTTTTAGGAATAGTGCTAATATGCTCATCCCCCATAATAAGAGAGTCCTCGGAGTCCACAGACTGTAAGATGGGTGTGATTGCTATAGACTGAGGGAGTTAAGAAATGATATCACTCAAAAGAATAATACTCTCCTCGTCGTCCTCCTCATCAAAATTGCTAGCATAAATGGCTTTTATACATGCCATTTGCTCTTCTGCTAGCAATTCTACAATACTCTTGTCTTCCTGCCTTTTCTGGACAGGTGTGATTGCAGCTGACGAATTCTTGCAAACTCCCCACATAGAATCTTCATCATCACAAATGAAAGTTTGATGATATTTGGAACTTATTCTAGCTGTTTGTTCTTCAGCTAGAAGTCCTCCATAAGTTTTCTGATGGGGATCTTCTTGGGGAAGTTTAATCACCAAAGCCTTAAAATCTTTTATTGAATCAAGAAGATCATGGAGAACTTCTTGTGGAATTGGCTGAGGTGGTGTTTGATTTATTTGATACTGTGGAGGTTGGTCATGACAAGAATAGTCGTAATTGTTACAAGGGACATGCTCATAGACAAGCGGGTTCCTCGTTTGACAATCAGAATTATAATGTGGACCTCCACAGTACTCACAACAATACGTTTGCTGTGACTGATTCGGTGAATTATATGGATAATGGTCATACCCGAAGTTTTGATTACATGGATCTTGTTCATAGACAGACGTATTCCCTGCTTGACAATCAAAACTTGGGTGTGGACCTCCACAATATTCACAAGAATATGTTTCCATCTCATGGTGTGGGGGCTGGTTGAAAAAGTCGGGTGTTTCATGGTAAGAATGAGGATTTTGGTCATAAACAAACCCGTTTCCTGATTCTACCATGCTACAACCGGGACAATTCCCACCATTATGAGGACCTCCACACCATTGACAACCATAGTGGTAAGATGAAGACATAAAGAAAAAGAATTAAACGGATAGAGGGGGAAGAAAAATATTTTTGGGTTTTTGGTTTTTCAATTTTTTTTTTTTTTGGATTTTTGGAAAAAACTTAAACCACAAATCAAACAACCGTACGGTAGCTCTCTGAAAGAAAAACGCACAGAGTGGCGGAGGAGCAAAGGTGGGCAATGAATGCTCCTTAAAAACCCGCTCCTTTCGGTTTGTCAATTTAATGCCAAACCTCCTGAAACCTCCGTTAGAGTTTGTTTATCAATCAAAGGTGAGCCGAATTCGCAAGCGACACAAAGGCAAGTTTTAAATCTGATGTTTGGGAACTTATTATGATAATACTCCAAGTTGAGGAATATTATATTGATTTTGCTTTTATCTTTTACTTTACAATAAAACGGAAAATATTTTTGGGTTTTTATTTTTTATATGATAATATATATATATATATATATATATAAGAAAAGAAAAATACTTTTGTATTTTATGGGGTTTATGGGAAACAGGAACTTCACAAGGAAGGATCTCAAGTCACTAATCGTTTTAAAATCTCAACGATATTGTCGCAACACAACCTCCCCGGCAGCGGCGCCAAAATTTGATCCGTGCAAAAGTACGTATATATAAAAAATATCCGACGGATACACGTGAATAAAGACAAATCAACCCTTTAGGAAAAAGGCTAACTTGTAAAAACTCACGTTTGTGATATGTGTGATACCAGGTAAGTGATTACCCGGGTCGTGTCCCAGCGAGGTTGGAATGGACAATCGTGTGAGGTTTGGAATTAGAGTGACTGATGGATAGAATATGGAATTTTGTATTTTTTTTAAAATTCTAATAAAGATATGAGAAACAAATTCTCACGCGAAAATTAAAATCTAAACAAATTATATTAAAAACGCGTTACGGGAATTACAAAAACAGGATTAAAAAGTGAAATCTATAAAATTTAATCATACAAGTACCAAATTATTTTTCCTAAGTTATAAATGACAAAAGAAAATTTAAAAAAAAAAGATTTATATTTTTCTGATTTTTATATTTTTTATTATGAATTAAAAACAGTTTTAAAAAGAAAAATAGATAATAAATACTAATACTATTCTAAAAATTCTGAAACTTTTTCTATAAATACTTAATAAAATAACAGTATTAGGAAAAATACAGGCAAGTCACCAGCTTATTCTAATAAGCTGTAAATAAGCTAAATGGTTCGAATAAGCTAAAACTGAAATAAGGTTAAATAATAAATATTGCAAATACTAACTGAAAAAGTCCTAAGGGCAGAGTGGTTGAGTGTGTGTGTGGTGAGCTGGGTGGCCAGGGTTCGAATCCCAGCATGGATTTTTTTGTAAAACTATTTTTTTTTATTTTTTTTATTTTAACAACTTATTAATAAGCAATATGTAACCAACTTTTGTAAAAGAACTTATTTTAAATCTCACTGAATCAGCTGGAAATAAGCTACTTATCTCAACAGTTAAGTTTTAAGGTTTTTAGAATTAGAAATTTAGTTAATAAGCTATAAGCTATATATAAGTTATAAGTGAACTAGAATAAGCTACTTGGGACTGATATGACTATAAATAAGCTAAATAATCCAGAAAAAGCTATGGGGATAAGCCAATAAGCTCTAAAAATGAATGAGGACTGTTGATTAACTAGGTGGTGCAGGGGAGATATGGTACCTTTCAAGCTTATATTTAAGCACTTAGATCACAACTAAATTCCACAGAAGCTGATGATACTTAAAGTTCACCTATTGAGGGTTATATAAGACCAAAAAGCTGACCATTAGAAGCTTGTTCTCAGCTTATAAATAAGCTGAGAAAATGGTTGGAATGACTGAAGTCTGCTGATCTAGGGACTGATGTGATCCAAATTGCTCAAATCCTAACCAACTAAAACTAATTCTTCCCAACTGACTAAATAGAGCAAAGTGAGTTCTAAGTGTGCAAGAAACAAGAGCTTAACTGAGCTTATACCTCTAGGAGCTTATTTAAACAGTTCAAGCTCTAATATTGCACTAGTGAATACAAAACCTGCAAATCTTAAAAATCTTGTACAATGCTCCCACTAACAACTCTTAACTGTTTAATTATTCAAGATCAAATCTAAGAGAATTGCAAATGAATAGTATAGAACCCAAATGACCCATTTTGACTTATAAACCAAACAGTCCTTATTGGGTCTGTTTGGTGATTTTCAACTGTTAAGACCACAATAAGCTAAGTTTTTGAGTCACAAAGGTTCCTCTAACTAGATTAAGCACTAATGAATAGATTTCTACTGAAAATAAGCAACAAATAAGCAATTCCTAGTTTATCCTATTTTTGGCTTTTCGTGAGGTTTTTTTAAGAAAATTAAGCAAAGGGCTATTTAAGACTGATAAAACTGATGAAATACAATTATAAATTAATAATAAGCAGAAAATTACTATAATAAGCTATGTAACAGTAATATAGAAATTTATGCAAGAAGATAGAAAATGCTTACAACTGTTGGAAGCTATGAAACAAATGAAACTGATCAGAACTAAACTTGGTTTGTCAATACCAAGCTAAACCTCACTCAGCTTATTCACTCCAGCTTAATTCGACCAAATTGCTTATTTGACTGAAACTTTGACTTTTGTTAACCAAACTAGAATTTTTGAGAGCACTTCGAATTAAACACCTAATAAACTCACAAAAGCTATGTAAAGCTTGAATGAGCTTATAGAAACACTAATGAGAGCTTGTGATCTTTTTCTAACAACTAATATATTTGAATTTGATTAACAGTAAACAATGAGAATTTGAAATTTCATTAAACTTGGAATTTAGAACAAAGCTGATAACATTAAGTACGAATGAGCTTAAGTGAGCTTAAATTACATTTTAAAATTGAAATTGAAACTGAAAATAGAACAATAACTTAATTTACACTACGAATGGTCTAAAGCAGTGACAACTATCTCTGTGTGTCTTCAATCCCTTAAATAGCTATCCAAAAAGCTTCTTCTTATCCTTCTGATCAAATCCCACCATTGGATATGCTTCAAATCATCTCAGCCCTCTATCTTCAGTTTTGGCGCCAAAATGGTGTGAGTGGGAAATACCACTTGACTGGCTATCTTGGGATGAGGAAGGAGCAATTAATGCTCCTTGGCTTGTTAGGTGGAGTGTAGCATGAGGAGGGGTGAGGTGATGGTGGATGTCAGTGGAAATGGTGGGTATGGGTGGTATGGTTTTTGGCGGGTTGGTGGTTTTAGAAGAAGGATTTGACCAAGGGTTTGACAGTGGAATTAGCTAAGCAAAGGACCGGGTTTAGGTTTTAGCATGATTGGGCTTTGGGATTTGGTTATGGGCTTGATGGGTTAAGGGTTGGATTGGGTTAAAGGGTTAAGTAATTGACTGGGTTGGTTAAGTGTAGTAGTAGGTTTAGGATTTAATAAAAAGGACCATTGTGTAAACTTTGCAAAGTTTAAGGACTATTCCTGCCATTTCTCAAAAGTGAATCAAGGGACTAATTTTGTAAATCTGAAATTATCCAAGGGCCAATTCTGCCATTTAGGTTTTCTGAGAAGGTTGACTTTGACAATTGAGCAATTTCTCGGTCCAAACCCGTAAATTTCTTCCCCGTCCTCGGCTTTTCACGATTTTTCCAATCTTGTGCTCGGTTTTGTCTGTTTTTGCCTTGTTTTCAATCCTATTGTACCTGAAACACATAAAAACACAAACCACTAATATTTGCAATATATTTGATCTATTTGGGTGTATTTAGTCATTTTTGAAGTCAGTTTGAGACTTTGAGAAGTCGTCAAAAAATTTACTATTCACATGACATTATTCATTCCCGGAGGGAAATCACTATTCATGGGCATCATTCATCATGTTGTAAACCAGGTTTACGGGTATTCAAATGCGCGTAACTAGTTAGGTTTAGCTGCGTATTCATGCATCATCAGAAAAAAAGCACATCATACAGACTAGAGTAGTCTGCATATCATCAGTAACATCATTACCATATCAGTTCAAGCATGAGTTTGTGTGATTTTCATTAACGTATGCTTAATTGTTTAATTAACGTTACCACTCAGTCATTTCTACTAACATTATACCCAATACTCCCGACAATGATCCTAATACATTTTCAAGCTAATTATAATGATATAGAGATTATATTATTACTTTACCCGGTGTTTTTAAAACAATCGCTATACTTTTCGTTTGACGCTTATAACTTCGTCGGTTTACGAAATTTCAATCCGATTATCATTCTAACACCCGATTCTTGCAAGGAACATGATTTTACAATTTTTACAACTTCGTCGTATCTCATTTCACCTCATCACGAGTTATTTCTAGTTAACTCGGTACCCGATAACACTCAATGTATACACTAATCATCCAATATCTAAATAAATGGGAGACAAGTATCTTAATTAACATCAAATCCCTCTCATACTACCCACATGTGTCGCCCCTCTAACCCTCCCATTTAGCTTAATGCTTCCAAATCTCATTAATGAATTAGTACACATTTTATTTCATCTCCACTAACACAAACACATAACACATAAACCATTAGCTAATAAAAAGATCCAAACCCTCCCACCCCATCTCCTATGTTCGGCCAACCTCAAGAACACACCCAAAATCCATAGATTTTTCAAGATCAAGTCATAATTACACTCCATTTACCTTCCTAGTTATGGATTTGTGATCAAACCTCAAGTTTATTACTCATTTCTTACCAAAACTCATCAAATCATCAAGTAAGTTTTAAGAACATGTTTTGATATTACTTTCATTTGATTCATATGTACATGTATTTTCAAGTTATATTAATTATCCATGCAAGTTATTTATGTTTTACATACCACTTTTGAACATAAATTACCTTAATCACTAGATCTATAAGTTTCACTAATGATTTCATGAAAACCACCAAGGTTGGTGATTTTTAGGATGCCATGACACCCTAAGAAGGTGTATGGTAGGATTTGCGAACTTGTGGAGTTGATTTGAGTTAGTATGATCAAGTTTAGAACCAAGTAAGTGAGTTTTTAACAATCTAAAATAGGTTCTGTCCAAAAACGTGTAAACTGGAAAACTCAGCAACTTTTGGTATATTTTGGCCTTCATATTCAGAAATTTCTTTCAAAAATGAAACCGTGGCCGCAAGAATCACTAAAAACCGACTTATAACGAAGGAGATATGATTTTTCAAAGTTAGACGACGAAAACTAATTTTCTGAAAATTTAGTTGCTGATCGCCGAGATTCAAAGGACAAAACGAGGCATTAAACGTGATCTAGACGACCTGACCTACTGAGATTATGTTAGTTCATGTTTATACGAAGCCGTGAATGTAAAGAACGTAGAAAAAGAGCTTATAATGGCCGAGTTATTCACGTTTGAAGCCCGACGTACCATGTTTATTTTGACAGCCACTATTAGAAAGTGTTTTAAGTATAAAAACTTGTGTTTTTTGTGAAACATAACATTGATAGCCGATTTTCTATTTGATCGAGGCGTGTACAATCAAAAGTTAAATGAATCGACATTTATACATTGTTACAAGGTTTTCAAAAACGTCGAGTTTGATCAACTAACACATAACGTGCAATATTTCGCGACTAGTTTCACAAAGCCAATTTGGACATATTTTCACAAGTTAAGGAAAATATTAAATTGTGATGAAAACGCTACATTTTGCCGATAGAACACCAAACGAGGATCGTGGAGTACCGTTTCAACATATTTACACGAAAAGTAGTTTATAACTTAACGAGACGTCAAAAGTGTATTTTTCGTCGATAAACGTTATTTTCAAAACTAACAAGTGGTATCGTTAACATACGTATTTGCATGTGTTGCATTGTATCATTGCTTACATTGGATCACATCATTCATAATAGGTCGTGGTTAGAGACCGAGCTCTATTTCATCACATCCATCATTGTCATTGTTGCTATATCATATTTGGTGAGTTTTCATAGCCCCGTTTTAAATTGTTTATTGATTTCTTAACTCTCGGGGGAGAATACATTGCACCATTTTCATATGCGGACCAAAGTATACAAACTCATTACATTGCTTAAGTTACATCATTGCCCAGATTAAAGTCCCCTTTTATTATCATGAACCGTTAATTGTTAGCAAGCGAGAGTGAGTGAATAGATCTATTAAGGGTGACTCCTCCGTTCGGGTTGGTAGCGCCAACTTGTCAAACGAACGCATTTCATTTCTTTCATATTAGAGTGATTGGCAAACACTCAGTTGGGGCATTTCATTCAGTCTAGCTTCGGGGTCATGAGCTTAAGAGCTAATGTATCATTTTTATGTGGCATTGTTTTGTCATACACTTTATACTTGTGGTATCCGTACAATATTTCATTTACATAAACCTATGATCTCACCAACATTTTTGTTGACCATTTTTAGCAATGTATTTTCAGGTAATTAAGGTATCGCATGTTGGCTTGCATATGGACATCATGGAGTTGCGGAGTCGACGCGTCTCACTTTATATTTTATGCACTTATCCATCGTTTGAATTGTATGAACTTGTTTTATGAAAACTTGTTTCACCTTTTGGGACCTAGCGTTGAAACTCTGAATGTTTTTAAATAATCAAACGATGTATTTTCTAAATGACACTTTAGGTCGTTCATTATAACTGCAACTTTGGTGCTATGACCAGTCGTGCCCCTGAATGAGTTATTCCGCTGCAAGTCACGAAATTTGGGGGTGTGACAGATTGGTACCAGAGCAAAGGTTATAGCGAACTAGGTTGTCCATTAAATCCTAGACTATAGCTGCACCATCATAGCATCTCATCATTGTAGCATAAGTGCATATTGATTATATCACATGTAGTGATTGCGATTTCATACATATATCATTTAATCATAACCCGCATTGTGTAAATGTTTATTTACTTTTATTTCACATCTATTGTCTCAGTGATGTCTTCGGATTCACACCCTATTGTTATCTCATCAGAATCTGAGTCAGACGATACTTCCTCACTACCCTCCATCATACTAGAGTCGGTTACATCATCCCCGATACCCACTATCATTTTGTCATCAGTGGAGCCTACTCCACAGTCTTCACCTGTGATGTCAGAGGCCGAGACAGAACCCTTTGAGGAGGGGGAAGTTGTGCCTACCCCACCACTATCACCTGTGATCCGTCGTGGTCCCAGAGTTGTTCCAGTTATCCAGCCAGGAGAGTTTGTACCCTATGGTCGAGTTTACCGTACATATCCAGGTGGACCGCGCATGAAGCGCACTGCTGGTAAGCGGGTCCATTGTCTCACTGTCAGATCACCAGCTGCATTTGTATCCCTACCACCACCATCATAACTTAGTTTATCTCATCCACTCTGTCGCCGCTTGACAGCGAGGAGGAGTGTAGCATTCAGTACACCACCACCATTATCACCTTTACCATCCTTATCATCATTGTCTCCACCATTGCCATCCCTATCAGCACCAGTTCATAGCAGAGATCCTACTCCTATGTCAGACCTACCGCTCAAGAAGCGGGCTCGTCTTGATATCTCATCACCAGATACTTCAGATGCCACAGAGACAGCACCACCCAGCAGATTCGAGGTTGGTGAGAGCTCGAGGGCTGCGGCTGACAGATTGCTTACTGCTGCTACATTTGACTCGTGACTAGATCAGCTTCAGGGAGAGATTGACAGGGCATTGTATCATCTAGACGAGACTCCAGTGAGCCGTATAGAGGCTATTGAGGAGGAGGTCGAGGGATTGATCCAGGGTAGGGTTGCCATTGATGTGTCACACCAGGGTTTAGAGGCTCGTCAGTTGGAGAGTTCAGAGCATATCACACAGCTGAGGCAGGAGATGCCTGAGTTGTTCGACAGGGCACAAATGTCCCAGGATGAGCATCATCGGCAGGCCGGTGAGTTATCTTCAGTTCAGGCTAGGTTGTCTGCATCAGAGACTAGGGAGACTGATCTTCAGCTTCGAGTTCAGTACCTAGAGGAGATCGCGGTTGCTATGTCTAGGGATCTTCAGAGGATTTTCCGCAGGCTAGATGGAGCACCTGGAGGAGGTGCCTAGTGTTAGACTGTTATCATGTAGCTTGTACATTATTATCCTAGTCCCGGGGTGTGGGACATAGTTAGTACTTGTTGTCTTTTGCTTGTAGTACAAACAAATATATCAAGTGTGACTCTACTATGCAGGATTTTCGTTGTGCTATTTTATGATATCGGTCTGCGTAACAGAAATTTTCATGTATTATATTCATGTGCGTTGTGATTATATTTATGATGTTTCGTTGTGGTTTCATTGTATTTATACATGCTGTGGTTGTATTTATACGTGTTGTGGATGTATATACATGTTGTGATTGTATATATTGTGTATGATGATCCTTTTTGTATTGTGGATTCTCATTGTTGTTATCTTTTGTGATTGTGAAGAGTTATGCCACCCAAAAGAGCCACTACTGCTATGACTTCAGCGAAAGTCAGAAAGCTTGTTGCCGACAGTATCGAGGCAGCATTGGTTACAGAAAGAGCTGTCATAGCTGCAGCTGCTGCTGAAGCCGCTTCGCGGGCAGAAACCGCGGAAGCCGCAGGAACAAATACCAATGGTACAAATGGTCGTAAATGTACGTACAAAGATTTCAAGAGTGATGATCCGGAAAAATTCAAAGGCACTGAAGGAGCCACTGCAATGATCCGATGGTTTGAAAAGACAGAATCAGTATTCCTTCTATGCAACTGTCCGGAGGACAGCAAGGTTAAGTTTGCTACTAGTACACTCGTTGGGGAAGCTATGTCATGGTGAAATTCGTATGCAAAGCCCATGGGAATGGAGAATGCTCACAAGCTTAGATGGGACGAGTTCAAGAAGTTGTTGACAAAGAAGTTTTGCCCACGAACAGAAGTGAAAAAGATGGAAACATAGTTTTATGAGCTAGTGACAGCAGGTAATGATATTGAGGCATATATCAGGAGATTTCAGGAATTGGCAGCATTATGTCCAACAATGGTTCCGGACACTGATAAGCTATTGGAGAATTTCATTGGAGGATTACTTCACAACAGCCGTGGTGATGTGATTTCTTTTGACCCACAAACATTGGATGAGGCAACCAGAATGTCTCAGAAACTCATGGCTCAGATAGTGAGGAAAGGAACTGCTTCAGACAACAACAACACCAACAGTAACCGTAACTACAGCAACAGTAACTCCAACAACAACTACCGAAACAACAACAACTATAACAACAACCGAAACAATTCCAATAACAACAACAACAAAAGAAATCGGGATAACAACCAGAATAGCAATGTTACTCAACCACCACCCAAGAGACAGGAAACTGCAAAGGCCTATGTTGTAGGTCAAGCTGAGAAAAGAGGTTACAATGGTACTTTACCCAAGTGCAACAAATTTCAAACCTATCATAATCCTGGAAATTGTCCGAATCCGTGTGGAAACTGTAAGAAGGTTGGTCATTCGACCATGGATTGCAAAGCCCCAATTGTGGTTGATAATCAGAAGCCCCTAGTAACATATTTTGGATGTAGAGAAGTTGGGCACTTCAAGAATAAATGTCCAAAAGGAAAGAATCAGAGAAACAATAACCAAGGTGGAACAGCTAGAGGAAGAGCTTATGTCCTTGGAGGAGAAGATGTCAGGGAGGACCCGAGTGTCGTTACGGCTACGTTCCTCATTAATAATCATTATGCATCCATACTATTTGATTCAGGAGCCGATAGAAGTTTTGTTTCTACTGCATTTGCACCATTACTCAACATTGAACCAACCACATTAGACACTCCATATCACATTGAACTAGCTAACGGTAGTTTAGTTGGCACCGACACGATCATTCGTGGCTGCACTCTCAATTTTCTCAATCACCGTTCAATATAGATCTCATGCCAGTAGAACTTGGAAGTTTCGACATTGTCATTGGAATGGATTAGTTATCTCAACATCATGCCAGAATCATCTGTGATGAAAAAGTTGTTCATCTTCCTTATGATGGCGAAACATTGGTCTTTCGCGGAGAACGCAATTGGACTAGACTCAGCATCATCTCGTGCATTAAAACAGAGAAATACATAAAGAAGGGTTGTTATGCATTCTTGGCTCATATCACAGAAAAGAAGTCGGGGGAGAAGCGACTTGAGGATGTGCCAACAGTTAAGGATTTTCCAGAAGTCTTTCCAGAAGACTTACCAGGACTTCCACCTACTCGCCAAGTTGAATTTCAGATTGACTTAGTGCCGGGAGCCGCACCAGTTGCGCGAGCACCTTATCGACTTGCACCTTCAGAAATGCAAGAGTTGTCGAACCAATTGCAAGAGCTCTTGGATAAAGGATTCATTAGGCCGACTTCCTCGCCTTGGGGAGCACCAGTTTTGTTTGTAAAGAAGAAAGATGGATCTTTCAAAATGTGCATTGATTATCGAGAGCTAAAAAAATTAACGGTGAAGAATCGTTATCCACTTCCTAGGATCGACGATTTGTTTGATCAGTTGCAAGGTTCCAGTTATTACTCCAAGATCGAATTGAGATCGGGTTACCATCAGCTTAAGGTTCGGGAGGGAGATATCCTGAAGACAACATTCAGAACACGCTATGGCCATTATGAATTTCAGGTAATACCATTCGGACTAACCAACGCTCCAGCTGTGTTCATGGATCTCATGAACAGGGTGTGCAAGCCATATCTAGATAAGTTTGTGATCGTATTCATTGACGATATCTTGATTTACTCAAGGAGTGAAGAAGAGCACCGAGAACACCTCAGAACAATATTAGAACTTCTCAAGAAAGAGAAACTATACGCTAAATTTTCAAAGTGTGATTTTTGGATCAGAAGAGTACAATTTCTTGGTCTTGTCATTGATAGTCAGGGACTACAGGTTGATCCAGCAAAGATTGAGGCAGTTAAAGATTGGGAAACAAAAAAAACTCCCACAGAAATTCGTCAATTCTTAGGACTTGCCGGATATTACAGAAGGTTCATTGAAGGGTTTTCCAAGATAGCTAATCCGCTGACCAATTTGACACAAAAGAACCAGAAGTACGATTGGGGAGAAAAGCAAGAGACTGCTTTTAAGTTATTGAAATAGAAACATTGCAGCACGCCAATTTTGTCATTGCCAGAAGGGATTGAAAACTTCGTGGTATATTGCGATGCTTCACACAAAGGACTTGGGGCAGTGTTAATGCAAAATGAGAAAGTGATAGCTTATGCATCTCGTCAGCTTAAAAAGCATGAGAAGAACTACACTACTCATGACTTAGAGTTGGGTGCCGTGGTTTTCGCACTCAAGATTTGGAGGCATTATCTTTATAGAACAAAGTGTGTAGTATTTACAGACCACAAAAGCTTACAGTACATTCTTGATCAGAAGGAACTTAACATGAGGCAACATCGTTGGTTGGAACTACTTAGTGATTCCGACTGTGAAATCATATATCACCCAGGAAAAGCCAATGTTCTGGCAGATGCACTCAGTCGGAAAGAGAGACTTAAGCCTTTGAGAGTCAGATCATTGGGAATGACAAACATTTCACCACTACCATCAAAGATCCTCGAGGCCCAAGTCGAGGCACTCAAGGAAGAAAACCTACCAAGTGAAACACTCAAAGGAATGCAAGATAATGCAAACGGTTTAGTAAGGAGAACAGATGGAACATTATGCTTCAAGGATAGAAGTTGGATACCTCTCTATGGTGGAATACGAGAGTTGATCATGCACGAATCACACAAGTCGAAGTACTCCATTCCTCCAGGTTCTGATAATATGTATCAGGATTTCAAGAAGCTTTATTGGTGGCCCAATATGAAAGCAGAGATTGCTACGTATGTTGGTAAATGCCTTACTTGTGCTAAAGTGAAAGCCGAGTACCAGAAGCCATCAGGATTACTTCAGCAACCAGAGATTCCCTAGTGGAAGTGGGAACGCATTACAATGGACTTTGTCACTAAACTTCCCAAAACATTAGGAGGTTACGATGCTATTTGGGTAATAGTTGATCGTCTCACCAAGTCAGCTCATTTCATTCCAATCAAAGAGACTTATACTATGGATCAACTCACCAGACTTTACGTCAAGGAAATAGTCTCAAAGCACGGTGCACCAATTTCCATCATTTTTGACAGAGATAGTCGCTTTACTTCAAATTTTTGGGAATCATTGCATGATTCATTTGGGTCTAAGTTAGACATGAGTACCGCCTATCATCCTCAGACCGATGGTCAGAGCGAGAGAACGATTCCGACATTGGAAGACATGCTCAGGGCATGTGTCATTGACTTTGGAAATGGTTGGGCTAACCATTTGCCATTGATTGAGTTCTCTTACAGTAATAGTTATCATTCGAGCATAAAAGCCACACCATTCGAGGCACTCTACGGTCATAAGTGCAGGTCCCCAGTTTGTTGGGCCGAAGTTGGTGATGTACAACTAACAGGTCCAGAGTTGGTCAGAGAAACAACAGAAAAGATAATTCAGATTCGAGAAAGACTCCAAACAGCCGGAAGCAGGCAGAGAAGTTACGCCGATGTTCGACGCAAACCATTAGAATTTCAGGTTAGAGACAAAGTCATGCTGAAGGTCTCGCCTTGGAAGGGCGTGATACGATTCGGGAAACGCGATAAGTTGAACCCGAGATACATTGGGCCGTTCAAGATTCTGGAAAGGATCGGTCCAGTAGCGTACAGACTGGAGCTTCTGTCAGAGCTCAGCAATGTGCATAACACGTTTCATGTCTCAAACCTCAAGAAATGTCTTTCAGATGAAACACTCGTAATCCCATTGGAAGAAATTCAGATCGATGATAAGCTTAACTTTCAAGAAGAACCAGCAGAAATCATGGACCGAGAGGTCAAACAGTTGAAGCAAAGTCGACTTCCAATCGTCAAAGTTTGCTGGAATTCTCGCAGAGTTCCTGAGTTTACTTGGGAACGGGAAGACCAGATGCGACTCAAGTACCACATCTTTTCACCGAGACCACTCTAGAAAACAACATCAGCTGAATTCAGGGACTGAATTCCTTTCAAGGTGGTCGACTGTCACAACTCGTAATTTCAGGTCATTTTCCAAACCTCGACAATTTACTAATCATGAGTTACTATTCATCAATCACTATTCACCGATCACTATTCATCATTTTACTATTCATCATTTTTTAAGTCAGTTTGAGACTTTAAGAAGTCGTCAAAATTTTCACTATTCACATGACACTATTCATTCCCGGAGGGAAATCACTATTCATGGGCATCATTCATCATGTTGTAAACCAGGTTTACGGGTATTCAAATGCGCGTAACCAGTTAGGTTTAGCTGCGTATTCATGCATCATTAGAAAAAAAAGCACATCATACAGACTAGAGTAGTCTGCATATCATCAGTAACATCATTACCATATCAGTTCATGCACGAGTTTGTGTGATTTTAATTAACGTATGCTTAATTGTTTAATTAACGTTACCACTCAGTCATTTCTACTAACATTATACCCAATACTCCCGACAATGATCCTAATACATTTTCAAGCTAATTATAATGATATAGAGATTATATTATTACTTTACCCGGTGTTTTTAAAACAATCGCTATACTTTTCGTTTGACGCTTATAACTTCGTCGGTTTACGAAATTTCAATCCGATTATCATTCTAACACCCGATTCTTGCAAGGAACATGATTTTACAATTTTTACAACTTCGTCGTATCTCATTTCACCTCATCACGAGTTATTTCTAGTTAACTCGGTACCCGATAACACTCAATGTATACACTAATCATCCAATATCTAAATAAATGGGAGACAAGTATCTTAATTAACATCAAATCCCTCTCATACTACCCACATGTGTCGCCCCTCTAACCCTCCCATTTAGCTTAATGCTTCCAAATCTCATTAATGAATTAGTACACATTTTATTTCATCTCCACTAACACAAACACATAACACATAAACCATTAGCTAATAAAAAGATCCAAACCCTCCCACCCAATCTCCTATGTTCGGCAAACCTCAAGAACACACCCAAAATCCATAGATTTTTCAAGATCAAGTCATAATTACACTCCATTTACCTTCCTAGTTATGGATTTGTGATCAAACCTCAAGCTTATTACTCATTTCTTACGAAAACTCATCAAATCATCAAGTAAGTTTCAAGAATTTGTTTTGATCATCTATTACTTTCATTTGATTCATATGTACATGTATTTTCAAGTTATATTAATTATCCATGCAAGTTATTTATGTTTTACATACCACTTTTGAACATAAACTACCTTAATCACTAGATCTATAAGTTTCACTAATGATCTCATGAAAACCAGCAAGGTTGGTGATGTTTAGGACCCCATGACACCCTAAGAAGGTGCATGGTAGAATTTGCGAACTTGTGGAGTTGATTTGAGTTAGTATGATCAAGTTTAGAACCAAGGAAGTGAGTTTTTAACAATCTAAAATAGGTTCTGTCCAAAAACGTGTAAACTGGAAAACTCAGTAACTTTTGGAATATTTTGGCCTTCATATTCAGAAATTTCTTTTAAAAACGAAAACGTGGCCTCAAGAATCACTAAAAACCGACTTATAACGAACGAGATATGATTTTTCAAATTTAGACGACGAAAACTAATTTTCTGAAAATTTAGTTGCTGATCGCCGTGATTCAAAGGACAAAACGAGGCGTTAGATTTGATCTAGATGACCCGACCTACTGAGATTATGTTATTTCATGTTTATACGAAGCCGTGGATGTAAAGATCGTAGAAAACGAGCTTATAATGGCCGAGTTATTCACGTTTGAAGCCCGACGTACCATGTTTATTTTGACAGCCACTATTAGAAAGTGTTTTAAGTATAAAAACTAGTGTTTTTGTGAAACATAACATTGATAGCCGATTTTCTATTTGATCGAGGCGTGTACAATCAAAAGTTAAATGAAACGACATTTATACATTGTTACAAGGTTTTCAAAAACGTCGAGTTTGATCAACTAACACATAACGTGCAATATTTCGTGACTAGTTTCACGAAGCCAATTTGGACATATTTTCACAAGTTAAGGAAAATATTAAATTGCGATGAAAACGCTACATTTTGCCGATAGAACACCAATCGAGGATCGTGGAGTACCGTTTCAACATATTTACACGAAAAGTAGTTTATAACTTAACGAGACGTTAAAAGTGTATTTTTCGTCGATAAACGTTATTTTCAAAACTAACAAGTGGTATTGTTAACATACGTATTTGCATGTGTTGCATTGTATCATTGCTTACATAGGATCACATCATTCATAATAGGTCGTGGTTAGAGACCGAGCTCTATTTCATCACATCCATCATTGTCATTGTTGCTATATCATATTTGGTGAGTTTTCATAGCCCCGTTTTAAATTGTTTATTGATTTCTTAACTCTCGGGGGAGAATACATTGCACCATTTTCATATGCGGACCAAAGTATACAAACTCATTACATTGCTTAAGTTACATCATTGCCCAGATTAAAGTCCCCTTTTATTATCATGAACCGTTAATTGTTAGCAAGCGAGAGTGAGTGAATAGATCTATTGAGGGTGACTCCTCCGTTCGGGTTGGTAGCGCCAACTTGTCAAACGAACGCATTTCCTTTCTGTCATATTAGAGTGATTGGCAAACACTCAGTTAGGGCATTTCATTCAGTCTAGCTTCGGGGTCATGAGCTTAAGAGCTAATGTATCATTTTTATGTGGCATTGTTTTGTCATACACTCTATACTTGTGGTATCCGTACAATATTTCATTTACATAAACCTATGATCTCACAAACATTTTTTTTGACCATTTTTAGCAATGTATTTTCAGGTAATTAAGGTATCGCATGTTGGCTTGCATATGGACATCATGGAGTCGCGGAGTCGACGCGTCTCACTTTATATTTTATGCACTTATCCATCGTTTGAATTGTATGAACTTGTTTTATGAAAACTTGTTTCACCTTTTGGGACCTAGCTTTGAAACTCTGAATATTTTTAAATAATCAAACGATGTATTTTCTAAACGACACTTTAGGTCGTTGAATATAACTGCAACTTTGGTGCTATGACCAGTCGTGCCCCTGAATGACTTATTCCGCTGCAAGTCACGAAATTTGAGGGTGTGACAAGATGTTAGGAAGCTAGAGTTAGACAGTTTAGGCTATAATGTAGGCAGAGTATATAGAGAAAGTTAATTTTCTAGAAAGTAAGCTTTATGTTAAAGAAAATGTCATTAGTGAACTTACTAAAAAGTTAGAACAGGCTCAAAAAGAAAAAGAAGCAGCTTATAATGAAAAAGAAAAAATCAAGTTAAGGTCAATAAGCTTGAATTTGCATCTGAAAGTGTCAATAGGACAATTGAGTGACATTTAATGAGGAGAGGTAGTGGTATATGTTATAATAAAGTTCCTCCTTCAATAACAGGAAAGTATGTACCTCCTATACCTGAATTGTCTTGTTTAGTTGAGTCTATTGATAAGTCTTTAGGTGAGAATAGTAAGTCTAACGAGGAGAAACCCAAGGTTGAACAGACATATACTGATGCACCTATCATTGAAAATTGGGTGTTTGATGATGATGAGGAACAGGTGGAGTCTACACCTAAGTTAGAAGGTAAAACAGTTAAACCTAGTGTTGAACAAGTTGAGTTTGTCAAACCTAGATTTGATAAAAAGTTGTCTAGGAAAACTGTTGATTTCATTGAGAAACCTATGATGTATACTAACAGGCCTAGAGGTAACTAGAGAAATTGAAATAACATGATGTCACAAAGGTTAGGTAGTGAATTTGAGATGTTTAACAAGGCTTGTTATCACTGTGGTAGTTTTGAGCACTTATAGGAAAATTGTTTTTACTATCAAAAGCCTGTTTGGAATTATGCTAGGAGGGTGAATCATCAAAGTTTTTTCAAAAAATACTCACCCACATACTAAAAGAAATATAGTTCCAAAAGCAGTTCAAATGAGACCTAGTTTAGTATCAGTTAAAACTGCCAAGCAAAATGTTTCCAAACCAGCAATATTAACTAATACTCCTAGATCAGTTGGTACTACTTCCACAAAAGGGACAGTGAATGGTGCTAAAGATTTGTCAAAGTTTTCAAAAAGAGTACATTCAACTGAATATAGACCTATTCAAAAGAATACAACAATTAGTGCTGCTAAGGCAAAAGCAGTAGTTACTACTGCTGAGCCAAAAGCAATAACTGATACTAATTTGGGAAATCACTTTTATGCTGTTAAGGCCTCAGCTTGTTGGGTCTGGAAACAAAAAGTTAAAGTTTTGGATCATGTCTCCAGACACAACAGTGCATCAATAGTTTTAAAGAAGTATGATTATGTTGATGCACAAGGCAGATCCAAGTCAGTAATGGCTTGGGTCCCAAAGAGAAACTGATTTTCTTACTTTATGTGCAGGGTTATCCACAGGTGGAATTAGATGGTGGATATGTTGCCTTTGGAAGTAATCCTAAAGGAGGAAAAATCACAGGCAAAGGTACAATAAGAACTGGTAAATTAGATTTTGAGAATGTGTACTTTGTAAAAGAGCTTAAGTTTAATCTTTTTAGTGTCTCACAAATGTGTGACAAAAAGAACAGTGTTCTTTTTACTGACACTGAATGTTTTGTCTTGTCTCCTGACTTTAAGTTCACTGATGAAAGTCATGTTTTGCTTAAGGTTCCTAGAAAAGACAACATATATAGTGTTAATCTAAAGAACATGGTTTCCAAAAGAGGTTTGACTTGTCTCTTTGCAAAGGCCACATATGATGAATCTAAGCTTTGGCATAGAAGGCTTGGACATTGAAATTTTAAAGCAATGAATAAATTGGTTAAGGGAAACCATGTAAGAGGGTTACCTTCAAAAGTTTTTGAAAATACTGAAATCAGCGTTGCTTGTCAGAAGGGAAAACAACACAGAGCTTCTTGTAAGACCAAAGAAGTGAACTCTATAAGTCAGCCTTTACATATGTTGCACATGGATTTATTTGGACCAACATTTGTGAAAAGTTTGATAAAGAAGATGTATTGCCTAGTTGTCACAGATGATTATATTAGGTTTACTTGGGTTTTCTTTTTAGCATCTAAGGATGAAACCAGTGGCATTCTTAAGGCTTTCACAATCAGGATAGAAAACCTAGTTAATCATAAGGTTAAAGTGATATGATGTGACAATAGAACTGAGTTCAAGAATAGGGACATGAATCAGTTTTGTGAGTTGAAAGGTATTGAGAGACAGTATAGTGTAGCTAGATCTCCTTAACAAAATGGTGTTGCTGAGAGGAGGAATAGGAAACTAATTGAGGCTGCTAGAACAATGTTAGCTGATTTTAAATTACCTACTACTTTTCAGGCTGAAGCAGTCAATACTGCTTGCTATGTACAGAATAGAAGTAAGGTAGTTAAGCCTCACAACAAGACCCCTTATGAACTTTTACATGGTAGAAAACCAATGTTAGATTTATTAAGACCATTTGGGTGTCCTGTTACTATCTTGAATACCATAGATCACTTAGGTAAGTTTGATGGCAAGGCTGATGAAGGTTTCTTTGTTGGATACTGAATAAATAGCAAAGCTTTTAGAGTGTTCAATAGTAGGACCAGGAAAGTGGAAGAGAACTTGCATGTTAGGTTTAGTGAGAGTACACCTAATGTTGCAGGGAGTGGACCAAACTGGCTATATGATATTGATTCACTAACCAAGATAATGAATTATGAGCCAGTTGTTGCACGTACACAGTCTAATGAGTATGCAGGTACAAAAGTTAATACTGATGCAGGAACACATGCTAGGAGGGAGACTGAATCTGCAAAGAAGTACATCTTGCTACCCATATGGACTGCAGATCCACCTTTCTCAACCCAAGAGTCAAAGAGTTCACAAGAAGATGATCTTGATGAGTATCTAAAAGATGCTAAAGAAGATAGTGTAAAATCTTCTGATGATGATAAAGTGGTTAATGAAGAAAAGCAGACTGATGAACAAGTAAAGGATGATGTATCAGATAATATTGCCAATAAAGAAAATAACACTAGCAGTACAAACTCTGTTAATACTGCTAATCAGTCAAGATAAGTATGTGGCTGAAATTTTGAAGAAGTTTGGGTTTACTGATGTGAAGCTTGCAAAGACAACAATGGAAACTTCCAAGCCCCTACTCAAAGATGAAGATGGTGAAGAAGTTGATGTCTATTTATACAGATCAATGATTGGCTCATTGATGTATCTTACAGCTTCAAGACCTGACATTATGTTGGTAGTGTATGCCTGTGCAAGATATCAAGTTACACCAAAAGTTTCACATCTTAATGTTGTGAAGAGAATTTTTAGATTCTTGAAAGGTCAACCAAAATTGGGCCTTTGCTATCCAAAAAATTCCCCTTTTGATCTGGTTGCATACACTGATAGTGATTATGCTTGGGCTAGTTTGGATAGAAAATCAACAACAGGAGGTTCTCAATTTCTAGGATGCAGGTTAATTTCATGGCAGTGCAAGAAACAAACTGTGGTTGCAAAATCCACAACAAGAGCTGAGTATGTGGCTGCTTCAAGTTGCTGTGGACAAGTGCTCTGGATTCAAAATCAATTGCTGGATTATGGGTACAATTTTATGCATACCAAAATATTTATTGATAATAGCAGTACTATTTGCATAATTAGAAATCTTGTTTATTACTCAAAAAACGAAACATATTGAGATAAGACATCATTTTATAAGAGATTGCTATGAAAAGAAGTTAATTCAAATGGTTAAAATCCATACTGATAATAATGTTGCATATTTGCTCACAAAAGCTTTTGATGTAGGTAGATTTCAATTTTTGATTGCCAGTATTGGAATGTTAAATCTTTGAAAATTCTTATCTCTTTCTGTTTTTGTAAAATTTTGTAAGGATTAGTACTGTTATTAGGCCAATAAATTGTTTCTGCTGCTAAGCATACTTAATATTTCTAGTTTCCTTAGTATTGCTGTGTTAATGTTGCCAGTTACACTTATTATTGCTACGTATAATCGTTGATGTGATTATTGTGAATTATGTTATGTTTGTAGTTTTCTGTTTTTTGGACTAATCTTTTGCTGGATAAGCTGAGAAAAGTGATGGAATACTGAAATTAAGCTGTTTGGAGTGGAATATGATTTTGTGCTGCTGGGCATAAGTTAGTGCTGCTAAGCCTAACTTAGTGCTGCTAGGTTTCTACTGCTATGTTTGCAAGTGCAGGGTACCGTTTTTGAAATATGAACGATTAAGGATTTATATACGTCAATCATTCACACAAGTATTTTTATCCGATCAAAACTCTCTCAGACATAAACCCTAATTCCTTTTTATTAATTAATTGCAAATCCCAGCAAAACCCTCCAAAATTTTTTATAATTCACAATGTCGACTCTGTCTTTTGTAGACCAACATAACATGATCACATTTTTGCAAAAACCTAGAGAAAGTGAAGGGTTTAATGAAATCATAGATTTTCTTAATGCTACTCATATTAAGTATGCATTAACAGTAAATCCTACCATATATATTTCCAACATCAAACAGTTTTGGGCTATTGCTAAGGTCAAAACTATTGATGAGGAGGTACAAATTCATGCCCTTGTGGATGGGCAGAAGATTGTTATTACTGAGGCATCTGTTAGAGAAGTTCTTCATCTAGCAGATGTTAATGGAATTGAGAATTTTCCAAACTCTACAATTTTTGAAAACCTTGCATTGATGGGGTATGAAAGGAAAAATGATTTATTGCAGTTTTCAAAAGGTCCTTTTCCCCGACAATGGAAATTCTTTGTAGCAACAGCGAATTTTTCAGGTCATTACACAACATTTAAAACTCGAGATAATTTATTTTATGAGTTACATATTTCTCTTGCGTATAACTTGTAACTAAACTGCACGAATTTAGAGAACGATGCCACACGCGTACCGACACCACATTAGTAATGGTTGAATTTTTATTTCATTTTCGGAATCAATAAATTTTACTTGATGTCAGTTTTATAAAAAAAGACTCCAGATTTATGTTTTTCACATTTATGTGAAGCCGGGGTACCACAATTTCACCTCAGTTCAACGGGACACGGGGTACATAACTACACTTAATTACAATAAATCCCATACTTTTCTCCTTATCTTTTCTTTTCTCGGTATACCAACCACTCACACATATCCCCACTCTTATCATCTTCTCCATTGGATTCGATTCCATACTCCCAGACGCCTGAACCATCACCATCAACTGTTCAACCCTTTCACAATCAAGACACAAGTATAGCATGGGTCGCTTTCTCCTTTCTCCCTTCCCCAAACTATATCATGAGGTCTCCCAATTCTTCCAAAAGGGATAGTGATGTTTGCTTAATCTAGTTCTACACAAGACTCCATCTCAAGAAAGCATGGTCAAAATGATATTCTTTTTCTCTTTTTATTGTCGCCGATCCACAGGGACTCCACACACTCACCAAATCATAAGCAATCTTATATCAAAGACTAGTGTTCTTAAGAGTGCTCGAAGCTTGGTTGTGGGTTCCTGCTTGGATTCGGGTTGAAAAGTTGTAATTGGATTTCCATTGATTTTGGTGTTCCTCTTCATTCGACATCACTAATATCTCATTGTAAGAACTCTCAATTTAATTGTTGGATATTGATGGGATTGTACTTTTGAAAGTTGTGTTTAATCTTGTTTGGTTAATACAAGTCGACACAGGGATGTTTTTGTTTATACGATTTCCTTTTTAACTCGTTGTTGATGTTGTTATTGTGTGGCTCACAAACCTTAATCAAACTAAGTATTGGCTCAGATCAGGAAGTGTTTTTCGTTAAATAAGTTGTGTTTGATTGTCTTTGTTAATCTCTCGTAGTCGAACTATAAGCAGTGAAGGATTTAGATTAAAACTAGGATAGAAAGGAAATTGATGTTTGAATGTTTGTTGTTATGCTGATATTCGAATTCCTGTGTTTGTGTTCTAAAACTCGTCCGTGTTCATGTTTGTGTTTTATGTTATGTCATACTCGAATTTTGGTGTTTGTGTTATGCTTGGATTTGTTGAGATCAGTTCGAGTTCGTGTCAAGGATCAAATTGGGTTATGCTTATATTCGAATCCTAGTGTTGTGTTAAGGTTCAAAAACTCGTCTGTATTCATACTTGAGTCTGTGTTCATGATATACTCGAATCTTTCGTGTTAGCATTTATTGTGCTCATGTCCAAAATAAGTATGATCTGAAGGTGTTCGAAATCAGGTCCGAATAGAGGGTATGTCCTGATCTGTTGTGCTCGAAGGATTTCTTTGTGTTATGCTCGAGTATGAGGTGCTCAGTTTCAAGTTGCGTTAGGAGTCGAAAATTGTTGTGCTTGTATTCACATTCAAGTCGAGCTCAACTCGAGCCTTGACTAAACTTGATCATTACCTTGTTGTAGTCCGACCACATGGTCATTAAAAACACCCACGGGGTGTTATGCTCACTCGCTCAAACAAAGGGTTTCACACCCTATAGTAGAACTCTTTTTAAATCATGTCCTGGTCAAATACATGGTTCGAATCCCTTCCTCATTTGTCCTGCACAATAACACGTTTGAAATCTACGTATGGTATACTTGACTGTCTAGTTGCAATATGTGGGTTGAAATTCCTTAAGCCCAAAGTGGGCTGGTGTGTCATGACCAGGCTAAGCCTTCTTTGAGTTTCAAAGTTTCAGATTGGGCCGAAGCCCAAGTAGCAAGATATAAAGTCTGTTGTATTTGGCAGCCCAACTCGTCAAACCTTAATATAATAACAAATCGACTAATTACCGTTTCGTTACACATCACTAAAACCTAACCTCTCGATATATATATTAGATCTTACAACATATTTATTTAACATGATTATTATTTCTAACAAGTCAACTCAATTTATAAACCAAATGGAGTTGTTGTGACGCATACAAAGAAAAACTCTTTTACATAATTAACAATCACTTGTAAATGAAAACTCGCTCATTTATTCAGTTACATGTAAACTTGAAGTGTTTTATCAAACTTATATGAATTTATAAAGTTATGGAAAATTGTTTTAAACTCGAGCCTTATAATTTTTGCCTATTATCAAAGAGTATATTCTTGAATTATTAATCTTTTCGTTAAATGTCATAATCAATAATGAGGAATTCTTAAACGAAACACTTCTTTTATAAAAACTATATATATACACACACTTAATGATATATACTCACTTAACAATAATGTTCCAATACCTCGACAACGTCTAGTATTGTTCATAACCACCTTTCGTTCGTCATCTTTCGGTGATTGTCAAATTTGAAATCTTAATCGTCCTTGACATTTTTATTGTCATACACTTATGCACTTCCAAGAGCCAATACCTACAAAACTGTTTTTAAACTTAAGTGCTGCCACACCAGCAACAACAACGTAAACACTTTAAAACTTTTGAATTAAATTCGTGGAGTCTTAAACTTGGTCTGTGAACTAAAACATGCCTTACTAATCTAGGTCGCGTGTCGGTGCCGTACACTATTGTTACTTGAATTATTCACTTCAGACGACTATTTCTGAGGTGAGTTCTCGTAGCCCCTTTTTCATTATGTTTTCCTTGGGGGAAAATGGTACTCAAATGATATTTTAACTGTTTTCATGCTGTGATACAATGTTTTCATGTTTTTGGACAATATGTGTGTTTTGATTGCAATATGTGCCTTACTGTGTGAATTCAGATTGTGAGACTTAGCTTAAACGTGCGCAACTATTTTGTGATACATTGTTAGTATATCATTTTGGGAAGTGGCACCCAGTATATCATTTTGGGAAGTGGCACCCAGTATTTCATTTTGGGAAGTGGCACCCAGTATATCATTTGGGAAGTGGCACCCAGACTATGTGTGGATAAATTAGGCGTGTTTGCAGTCTGTGATAGTTTGCGATCTTTACCATGTGCTCACATTTGTTTATCTTGCTCACTATTGTCCTACGCTATTATTCACAGCTTCGTGGTTTAACACCTAAACCTACGAGCTCACCAACTTTATGTTGACGTTTTCTAGTACCATTTTCAGGTGTTATTGAAGCTGCTTAGAAGGTTTAGTATTGACTGGCTTAGCAAGACTTAAGACAAGACCCTCCCGGGTTATATCTCGTGGAGTTGCATTTGATATTCCCTAGTGACGTTGTTTAACTTTGAGACTTATGTTATTTTGGATCTTTGTACTTATCCCGGTTGTGGGAGTTTGCGACTATCAACTGTCTTATGTTATGCATTTAGTGTTTCTCTATTGTGACACCTTGTGTTCTTGACAATAAGGTCATACCCCGTAAATGCTATTCCGCTGCGCCATTTTTGGGGTGTGACATTTTTGATTCACACTATCTTATAGTGTTTTAGTCCAAAGACTACTGGTTGGAACGAGTTCAGTAGTAATATGGCTTCTGCCCTTATCTGTTTAGCTAAAAATGAACAAAGATTCAATTTTTCAAAATTGATTTTTGAAAGTGTGGTTAAGGCCTTGGATAGCTCTTCAAACAAATATTACTTATATCTAATATTTTTGCAACTTCTTATGGACAAACAATTTACAAATAAAAAGGTTCATAACAAGGTTTATCCTGCTCTCTCTCATACTAAAAATATTTTTGCTAACATGAAGAGAGAGAGAAAGGACTTTTTAGGCATAGTTACACCATTGTTTCAAACAATGTTGGAACTAGGTCAAATTCAGTGTGAAGGTTTAGTAGTCCCAGCTGATACCCATCACACAGCCACAATTTTACCATCTACATCTCAAACTCAAAAGACCTATATCCGTAGGCTCACACAACAGGGTACTCAGCTACCTCAGGCTAGTGCTAGTATGGATGTAGATGAGGCTGTGCATAAGGAGAAAGGTCACAGTTTAGAAATGGCTACCACTACTGCTTCTAGCTTAGTAGTAGAGCAGGGCAGTGGTAACATAAGTAAGACCCAATCTAAGGTGACTTCTAATGAATCAAGTGTAGGACCTAAGATATATCAACTTATCACACAATATAAGCAAGTATGGATCATATGGATGGCAAGAGTATGTCGTATAACAATAAAGAGAGTAAGAGATGAAGAGAATATTATTAATAGGAAACACACACTACACACTCAAGCACACTTACATGCACACATACGTCCCCTCAATCATACACCTTAAATGACACATTTGAGGTGTATTTATAGTAAGTTACAAGCGCCCTCATGGGCTTTTTATGGGCTCGGCATAACATGGATTGGAGTGGGCTTTGATTACAATATATGAATGACTAACTTATCATAAATATTAACCTATTAGCTTAGCCCAATCCTTGAGCCCTTTGACTACTCTATTACATGTTCTACGACACATTACAAAGTTATAAATACGTAAATGACCATCACTTTTTATTAAATCTAACAATCTCCCCCTAAGGGATGGTCATTCAAAAGATGCTCCATGTGATTTGGTATTTAGTCTTCTTGTTCTTGAACTTTGTGTGTCATTATACAATAGTCTTGATGCATTTGTTCCTTCATGCTTTGTGATATTTGAAGTAACGTCTTTTGATCTTTCTTGCCTTTGATCAACATCTGTACAAGTTTGCAGTGTCATCTCTTCCAACATACTCATACTTATTGATAAGACTTTGAATTTCATACTTATGTCTTCCTCACTTGATACATGGACCTGTTCTTGACATTCTTTGTTAGCTCTTTGTCTTTGACTTAAATCTTTGTCTTTTACTTGATCTCTTTGTCTTGAACATTCTTCACTTAAGTTTGTTGAGGATGAACTTCATAAGCATGAGTATGAGGAGATGTAGATATTGTAATATATGATGATGGTAAATGGACTTTCCTCAGTACCTGCATAAAACAGTTAGTAATAAAGCATCCAGCACTTACAGGTTTGGACTTCGAGATCGTTAACAACATAGTGTGAAAACTTTCTCTAATCCTTGCCAAGACCGTTCCTGAACCGGATGCCCCCGACAGGGAAAACTCAGATACATTGAAGTGTATCAATGTTTCAGGGTGAGCTGCTAAAGTATACCGGAGTATCACTTCACGACTGTAGACCGTTTGAAGCAAATAACCATCATGATAGATAAGGCAGGATCCGTAGATCTCATAATGACTCCTACAACTTGTGTTCTTTTTGGCGAACACAAGTGTATTATATTGGAAGTGTATCATAAGAGATCTTTTAATGAATCTCATGGTTCTAGACTCGATTATGTGCGTTTTGTTTTTAGTCGTCAGAGTCATGGAGCAGAGTGCCACCTTTTCAATATCAACACATCTCGGAGTGAGAGGCCGATAGATTATGCAAGGTTCTCCGTGAGAAATGAAACAAATATCTTATAAGATATACCTGAGTGTCTAGGAGGGGTTGTGCAGCGCGTCACTGGGTCCATGACGTCATGTCTTCAATACCGGTATCATTTTAGTGATAACCGATAGCAGATGTATTGACCCGGTTTCTTACCTAAGTTTTCATGCAGGGCTATTTCTTTTCACCCTTTCATAAACTATTATTTTTAATTCTTTAACCCCTTCTTTCTCCTTTCTCATTTACTCCTTTTTTCAATCATACCTAAGGACTTCTAATTCTAATCTATTGGAATTGTCCTTGGGTAGATCCCTCTGGCTCTGGCGGAAAACCTAACCATAATCACCTTATTACTCCATGATTATCCTTGATTTATTGATCACATGCCATAAAACCTTTTGTGAAAATCTCTCAAAGTGTTTATGAATATCAAACACATTTTGTTAACACTTAGAGAGTTTTGCATTTTTTGAAATACTCCCCCTTCATATGTGCTTATTCGTTTTAAGATATGCTTGCACATGTTGGGTAGAGTTCGCACTTATGAATTGATTGATTTTCAGTGAATATGACCATTGCGAGACACGTTTACATCACTAGTTAGACTAGCTTAAAATTATTACCCGTCCTGGTCATATTCAAAGAGAATCTCTCAAAATGGTACACTCTACTCAGACAAGTTCTTTGCGAGACACGCTTACATCACTGGATAAACCAGCTTGAAATTATTACCCGTCCAGGAAAAGTCTTTTCGATTACTGACATTTAATCTTCGTCAATTCGTTGGTACTATCTGAGTCGAGCTCATTTTAGAATCAACTACGATCTTTACACATTTTAATCACGTCTTCTCCCTCTCAAAAATAGCATATCGTGATATTTTTTATATCAATTGATTAAGAGAAAAGCTTTTAGACAGATAGACGGATTTGATTTTGCATGAAATCGGAACATTTTGAGTTTGATTTTTATACTCCCCTTTAAAGAAAGCATGTTTTTAAACATAAGAGTAAATATCATAAATCGTCCCTGTGGTTTACCGGGTCACTCGAAAATGGTCCCTGTACTTTATTTCACCCGGATCCAGTCCCTGTGGTTTACAACACATACGAGTTTGGTCCCTTGACCGGGTCAACCGTCAGTTGACCGTTAAGTTCAAGGGCATATTCGTCTTTTCCTTTAACAAACATTATATCATCTCCTCATTCTAGTGTTTATACCAAACTCTAAGCCCCATTTCCATAAACTTAATCAAATGGGAACATTATCAATCAACAAAAACAAACACAACCCACAATCAGAACCATCACATGGATCCAATCACATGGCAAAAAAACCCAAATCATCATCATCTTCAAAACCATCAAGAAACAACACAGTTTCAAGATTGCATATATAACAAGATCACAAAGCACCAATCAGAAGACAAATCCAAGCTCTATGTACAATTATATCCGGTTTTAACTCGACCCAGAAAAGATTTAGTCAAAATATGCGAAAAAAAATCGAGTCTTGAGGAAAAAGGTCTGGTAAATAATTACAATCGCGTGAAAGAATTGGCTATTGGGACTTGCAGACATGTAAAGTTTGAGAATGTGGAACAATGTGATGATGATATTGAAGTGATTGAGGTTAATAATGGAAATGTGGTTGAAGTGATTGATGTTGATGAGGAGGAGAGTAATGGGTCGGGGGAAGTAGAGGAAATAAGAGTGATGGTGATGGTGGTGGGGGAGATTTGTATATATATGGTGGGGGAGGGGATGGTGATGGTGGTGGTGGAGACTTGTTGGTATTAGGAGGCGGAGGTGGTGGAGATGGTGGTGGTGGTGATATTTGAGACATTGAGAAAGATGGAACCAAAAAAAGTAAATACACGATTACAATCATGGGAGATGATGACTGATGATGACTACGGGCCAACATTTCTTCAGTTATGAAACTATGGACCTTACTTTCAGAATCAAAAAGCAGTCGAGTGTGAGTTGAAAAGATGGCGAGAAAAGGAACAAAAAAAAGCTGCAGAAGCAACTGCTCTTATTTTACAAGATATTGGTTTTGTGTTGTTGGAATGTTTAGCTGGTAAAGATTGGTAACTTTTCATGGTTTTGTTTACATTGATTTGTTGAATGCCTATTTGGGTTTGACTAATTTGGACAAAATTGTTTGTTTAATTTAGTAAGTTTGTTGTAACTTATAACTATTTAGGGAAACAAAAGAATAAAATTACTTCTTTGATCTTATAAACTTGTTAATCACTTTTGTGGTAAAGGAATTGTTTAGTTTATAACAACCCATTATTGTTACTGCCTTTGGTATTCATAGATTGATTAACTTTAGTTTTCTGACCTTTTAGTGGTAAAGGAATTGTCTAGCTTAATTCGATAATAGATGTATGGAGTTTGGACTTGGAATTTATGATTCTCAATTAGAGTTTTCCAGGATATTAGGTAGTCGAAAATTTGAGGTGGTGGTGGTGAGAGGTGGTGGTGGAGATGGAGAGGGAGGTGGTGTAGATGGAGAGGATGAAGATGAGGGTATATTCTTCTTTTGAGTCCTCCACTAATGGTCAACTGACGGATGACCCGGTCAAGGGAAAAAACCCGTATGGGTTGAAAACCACAGGGACTGGATCCGGGTGAAATAAAGTACAGGGACCATTTTTGAGTGACCCGGTAAACCATAGGGACGATTTATGATATTTATTCTAAACATAAAGTTTAAAATCAATTTTAAGGGTTTGGAGGGAGTAATCTTTGAAATTACGAGTCCTGATCTAAAATAATCAGAAGTCGTCATTTTAGCCCGGGTTTCGTACCGAAGTATACGAAAGCCATAGTGAAGAAATTTTGAGAAACAACATGTTTTAGAAAACATTTTAGAGAACTCTCGCTCAAGCATCTGTACATGTCCGTATCATTGTTGAATGAAATTTCTAGATACGTACAGAATATTGATTATACGAGAGACAGTGCCTATGAACTTCTCAACGAAGTTTACTAGAAGCTTTAAATTCCCTGTCATGTGCCGGGAACACCCGCTATCAACAATCTATAGCACAATTTGAATTACCTGCATCACAAGGAGAAGACATAGGAGGGTTGGAACTAGTGGATCCACTTGGGTTAGTAATAAAAGTTTTCAATATCTTTGGAACCCATGTAAAACTAGGTTTGTATTGCAACCAACGCTGCCACGCCCAACTATTTTATGCTTTCTTCTTAGTGAATTTGCTAGGTGAATGGATTTTCCTAGGGGCAACTACGGGCTTGTCAATGGTGGTCTCAGAAACTACTTGAGGCGGCTTTCCTAAAATGGACTTAGCAACTGTTTTGTGCCTATGGGAAATGCCAGAAGTATGTTTCTTTTTCCGTGACAAAAGGGTCTTAGCAATGCATTTCTGATGATTTCCAGATAACATACTAGTGTGACAGACTACACAAGAAGCATCAACCATAATATCATTAGTAACATTCAAAGACGTAACATGTGTCTTATTCAAACTACTATCATTAACTTCTACTTCAGCATTCTTAGATAATCCACTCTTAGGTTGCCAAACTCTAATCTTCTTTTGTCTTTTCTTTTGACTCTTGGTGGTCTTTGAGCTGCTAGCCTTAGATGTGGTGTCTAATCCTGTGGAAGTTGAAGTGTTCACATTAGTAATTTGTGGTGATGCTTTCTTAGAGTCCTTGTCTACTTTGTACATTCCTGGTGCAATCACATTATTTGATACAACTTTCCCTTTGTCAAGAGTTCTGAGTTTCTCTTTCATTTCAATGATGATGTGGTTTTGTTCTTGAATTTTTGATTCTAATTTTCTATTTAACCGAACAGTTTCATTTCTATTTTCACAAACGTCACCAATATCTTTTTCATACTCAAAAATTTGATGTTTTAAAACATCAATTTCTTTTGCAAGATCTTGATGTTCTGAACCATGAACGTTTTGAGATGACAAAGATTCTTTTAGACGTTGGTATTTTAACTCAAAATTAGAACTCTGAGTTTGAACCCAATGCAACCTTTGGTTAAGTTTAAAAATTTCGTTTGCACACTTGGTTTCCACATCACCATTGATTTGTCTGAGTCTCTCATTTTCTTTTCTCAGATTTTCATTCTTAATTCTCATTGTCTCAAGTTCATCACAGTGATCATCAACAGGCAATTCATGACATGACAAATAGATAGAATTCATTATCACAGATATCACATCATAACTGAGAACCTGTATCAGGAATCGATCAACATCTTTTTCTAAAGCTTTCTTTTGACCTTTTTGTTTTGCAATTTTGACATCTTTTGCATTGAAAATACTCATCATTGATACAACTTCTGACTGGAGTTCCTGTTCCCACTGAGTTACACAAAGTCGCAGGTGATTAACAAGTGGCAAGAATTGTTTTTGAAAAACTTCTCGCTTTTCTTTCTCATAAGGAGAGAGAAAAGTGGAGATTTTGATTTCACAATTTCTTTCAATTGCGTTGTCCAAAAGTTGAATGTCCTCCATAAATGTTTTGAAATATTTAAGAATCCGACATTCTTTTGGAATTTGTTCATTATCACCTTGACTTGGTAATGAGCCATTGATTTGGGCAACAGTGGTAACTGGAGCAACTTCAGATGAAGTATTTATTTCATTTAAAGAACTTGGTTGTAAATATTTCTCTTTTTGAGGTACAAAAGATTCTTTAATATGAGGTGCTTTTGAATAATCATATGGTTTGTTATATTTTACATGACTCATCTTTGATCGACACTCGATATCATGTTCTTCTTCCTCTTTAGTACTATAAACAACCACACGTTGAAAAGTACCATCAAACAATAATTCGGCACTGTACAACTTAGGGTGTGCCTCGAGTGCTTTCTTTAAAAAACGAGGTTGATCACATCCGATTGCAAATCCATATCCATGAGGATTTGGTTTGACAGTTAGATTTCGAAGAGCTGTTACAGAATTACCCGCTTTATAAACAACATTTTGAAAATCCTTTAGTTTGCCTTCCAATGTCACAATTTCTTCAAGATATGAATCGACACGTTTCCTGGAAGCTTCTTTGTGTTCAGAAAAATTTGCTTCACAAGTTGACAATTCTGTTTTGGTTTTAGAAATTTCTGTTTGGAGAATGTCAACTTGTTTTTGAAAACTAAATATTTCTTGTTCCTTTAGTGAAATTATGTCATTCTTGGAAACGGTCAATTCACGAATTTGATGTTCCAAATTTTGTACTTTTACGTATGACTCTTGGAATGCAGACTCAAAACTTTTCTCACGTTTTTCCCGGGTTTCAAAATTTGAAAGTAGTTGCTTGTAGCACTCAAGGTCCTTTGTTAACAGTGCAACTTTGGCTTTTAAACTTTTGTTAATGTCATTGCACTTGTCCATCTGGGATTTATGTGCATTCAATTGTGATTGGGTGGCAAGCAATAAGGTCATGAGTTCTGAATCCGAATCTTGCATAGGATCATTTTTTTCTAGATGATTATGATTGTCATCACCAAGAGAATCATCAAATGAAACCACCGGGTTAATTTGATCATCATCATCAAAGGTAACCACTGTGCTTATTTGATCATTGTCTTGGGGTGAAAATGATAAGTCATTTTGAGCAAAATTTTCGTGTGCAGATACGGATACAGATGGTGAGGCAATTTCATGAATAAGATAATCTGCATCATATACCTGAGATAAGCCATCGGTGTCGTAAACCGGGCCTGTCTCACTCATGTTTATCTCCTGCATGTTGGCCATTAACATCACAGCAGCATTTGCTTCGAGATCTTCCATTTCATCATCAAATAATGCGTTTGCCATGAAGTTGTTATGTTCTTTCTCTGCCAAAGCACCACTGGCCTTTTCATCTTTTAGTGCGAGGAGAAAAGCTTCTTTATGGTATGCACTGCCCATTGTTCTTGGTTTGGGGCATGCGTTTGCCATGTGACCACTACCCCCACAATTGTAGCAAGTGATGGAAGTATTAGCAATCCATTTCCCTTTGTCAGCAAACTGATTCCTTCTCTGAGAATTTCCCATACTGTTTCTACCACTTCCTGAGCTGAATCGTTGACCACCTGAATTCCCCATATTTCCTAAACCAAACCTTCCTGAAGACCTATTCTGAATCTCTACTCTTCCATCATTGATGACTGCTTGGTTTCTTGTATTCGATGAAGATCTCAAAGGATTGTTCGATTTGTTAGAAAATTTGCTGAATGCACGGGCGATCAGTGCAAATCCTTCATTCAGAGATTGGAATGTTACACCCGTACCCCGATGAGGTACTATTCATGTAAATAATAGGTTATGTAGATATAAGTTATGTGTTATAGATTTAGTAATAACTTAATGGGTGGCCAAAATAGGAAGAATAGGAATAGAAGGACTAAAATTGCCAAGAGACCAAACTTGCAACTAACACCAAATAAATATCTAGCTAGTGGAAAAGTCTGGAATTATCCTTGGAGTACTTGAAGAGTCGACATTTAGCAAAGAAAAGGGAGGGAAAGCCAAAAATCATCATCTAGCCCATTGTGTATCAAGAAGTGATCAAGAATCACTAGAGATACCTTAATTGTTATCTCTTCATCAAGTAAGTAACTTTCCCCAATTTATAGAAATTAGGGTTCATGTGGTGGATTGGAGTATTATGGATAAAGGTTGTAAATGATGATCTCCTTAGTTAATTAGTTGCTAATTATAGTTAATTTTGTAATAGGAATCATTGTAGAAGCCCAAATCAAGCCAAGTAGGAAGCTAGTAGAAATCAAGGTAAGTATATGAGTATAATCCTTGTTAATGCTATGATGTTAATGTCATGTTTGTGTTAAGGTGATTATTATGGAGCTTGTGAATATGCATTAGCTTGGATCCAATGCTAGTTGTGTAAATGATAAATAATTACTTGCTTGGTCAAGGTGAGTAATAAATCTCATTTGATGCTCCTTGTTAATGTTATGATTGGTGTTAATCACCAATCTCATGTGAATGTGATGTTGATTATATCTTGTATACTTACTAAGCGTTTTCGCTTACAGTTTAGATGTTAATGGTTTTGTAGGTTCTAGCAGAGGAAGCAAGGGTATAGATCTTGCTTAGTTGTAGTCGTGGAATGAAGCATAGCGTAGTTAGAAGCTAGCTTAGAAGACCATAACTCTTGAACCAAGTATTTTGGAAGTTGGAAGATGAAGTGCCCTTTTGTGCCTTGGTATATTTAACTTGTGTGGTCGTTTTGTTAAATTATGGTCTAGCCGTCAAACAATGTCTTTTGTTCACGTAAAGCTCTTGTGTCAAATGTGTAAGCGTCATGTGGTTGTAGTGGTATGTAGTTATGGAAGTATTTAACTCTAAAAGGGTGTTTGGCACGAAGCCGTTACCACCCATTTTGATATATATATATATGGGTTGAATTGCTATGGAACAAGTTTGAATTGATAAGTTAACGTAGTTGGTCAAGTTTGAGGTAAAACGGGAGTCGGATGGGTCGTTTGTAGTGAAAATGGGTCAAAACGGGTTATTTGCATAACCCGTCTAACTTGTAAAGTACACCTTCGGGGTGTCGTTCGGTAAATGTTTTTGTATGAAAATGAGCCCATTGATATACCAAATGAATTTGGAAAGTTTGGTTAAGTTTCGAGTTCGGTAGTTCGGGTTTCCGGCCGAGGATTTTGAAAACAGCCCCGGGCGAACAGCAAGCCTGGACCAGGCGGTCCAGACTTGTTTTTGGGGTCAGACCGGCGGTCGGGATTCTCGATCGGCGGTTTGGACTGTCGTTCAGATTTTGGCGATTTTCAAAAATTCATATCTTTTAATCCGTAAGTCGTTACGGGTTGCGCCACCCGTCGTTTTGAAGGTAATTGAGTGTACTTTCATTTAAAAATAGCCTCAAGGGCTGAATGTATATATATTTTTGTCAGTTATCCAAAGAGTGACATAATGTCCGTAAAATTGGGTTGTTTCTGCTCAAAAGTTTTAAATTTTTGGTCTAAACGGGCACGGGGCGTTACAACGTGGTATCAGAGCTTCGGTCTAAGAGATTTAGGATTTCACTTTAGGATTTCCTAGACTTAGACCTTGTATAGATGCGTATAGGACTAGTGTTTGTTATTTGTGTATTATTTGGATGATTTTGAGGCCCCATATGTTCAATATTTTCATGACTATGCCTGGCCACCGTAGTGATGAAAATACGGAACATATGTGAAATTGAAATCATTTAGATCATACATGGGTGACAAGCTAGGGTGTTAGTATAAAGATAAAATGTCATTTATGCATCGGTTAAGTATATGATTGTGCTTGATATTATGAATTGCTAATTTTCAGTAAGAAGAAATGGAAACCCCTCACCAAAAGAAAGTCACGAAAGCCACGGCTTCCAAGCATGCCGAAACTTCGGCAAGGGATGTGGGTAATAATGATAAGGACAATGAAAGTTCTTCTAGCTCCGGAGGCCTCAACTTCAGAGGTTTCACGGAAGAAGAAATGAAAGCCCTAAACTCAATGATAGCAAAAAGAGTAGGTAAGGCTATCGAACAAGCAATGCCCTATTATGTCAACCAAACAACGCAAAATATTAGGAATTTAATGAAAGAAGAATTCAAGGAATTTAAGAAGGAATGTGGAGTAGCAAAAGAACCTAAGATTGACAAGGCTACTTACCGGGACTTCACAGCTTGTGATGTACCACGGTTTACTGGTGTTCTTGACCCCATTGTTAGTAATAGGTGGATTACGGCTGTGGAAGGTGCTTTTCGTACTAGTGGTTGTGAGGAAAGGAAGAAGGTTATCTATACGACGAACTTTCTTCGTGATAGTGCCAAAACTTGGTGGGAAGGGAAGGTTTATGAGAAGGGGGAACCTTGGGCCGAATCATGTACTTGGAAGGAATTCAAGGAGTTGTTTAGTGCCGAGTATTCTCCGGTTGAAGAAATTGATAAAATTCGAGAGAAGTTCCAATCTCTCACTCAAACTAATGAGACGGTGAATGAGTTATGGAGGACGTTCAATGATATGGTTCCGTATTGTCCCGAATACCTTGGGAACGAGAAGCTTAAAGTTGACAAGTTTCAAAGGATGCTTAAGGACGATATTCGTGATGTGATCTCGCCATTCAAATGCATTACTTTGGAAGACCTTGTAACACCCCCAAAATTATAGCAGCGGAAGATAGAACACTTGGGTATTACTTCCTAGCACAAAGTACAAGTCATGGAAAACGACCCTTTAAAGAGACGTTTTAAAAGTGTTTCACATTTGATAAATTAAAACCTCAGAGTTTGCAAAAGGTCCCAACAGTTTTCATAAAACACAATGTTTTCAAAAGATTGCAAGTGTTTTAAACATAACATAAATCTTTAAAATACAGTCTCTTCAAATGTGAAAATATGCCGAGTCCTCAAAAGATATCCGTGCGACTCCTTCCAAGACCTTCGTGCCTTAAAACCTGAGATAAAACATGCTAAAAAGGTCAACACAAAGGTTGAGTGAATCCATAGAGTTTTAGTAGTAAGCAGTTGATCACAATATCATTTATAAAAGTGACTAAGCAATAAATGCAGAGTCTAGTAAGGTAATTATTGCACTAAGCTCATGACATCGACGCCTTAAGTAATTTAGTATGTAAGTTTTCCCCAGTGGGTGCCTTGCCAAGCACGTAGAGACCTCAAATATAGTGCATATGGTTGCCCATGCAAGGGCAGCGGTCCAATATGGGGAGTTCAATCCCAAATAGATCTATTCACAATATTCGCGCTCACTCGCAAGTGATTAATGATTCATGATACGGGGACTTCATGGCAATAGTAGTACTTAGTGTCAATAATACATTCAGTTTAGAATACAGTTTTCAAGCAGTTGTGATCATAATAAAAGTAAGTAGCATGTATCTCCCCCACGGGGTTTATAAATAGTTAAATGTGTAAAAGGTGGGGCTATGAACTCACCAATAATGAAGTAGCAACGGAAATCGGAGAAGTGTGCACGTCGAGAAAAACCGTAAAGATCACAAGTGACCTATATAAAATACAACACGACTTAGGCTCGGGGATTAAAGTATGATACTTATTATTTATGACTTAACTCAGTACTTGAACTCAAAATATCATATGGTCATTTATTTAAATGTCTTATAGCAATACATGGGTCGAAAGACGTTTATAAAAGCTTATATGGTTTAAAAATGCAAAGCTGATGGAAATTTGATAAAATTGCCGCACCAATCGGGTTGCCATTTCTAAACCGTGAAGGATAAAATTATGAACTTTATATGCTTAGAAAGGTATGACTCTGTAAAATATGAAAATAAAGGTCTTACATAACTGAGAGCTTCATAACATGGGTAAAATTACAAATTTACCCCTGTGTCTCTAGATAGTTATACTCAGCATCCAAATGGGTTTAGAAAAAAGAGTGTAACTTCTTATCTACAGGTCTAATGGACACATGGCCTGTGGGAAAATTTTTATACAGGTCTTGGCTACAACTTTCATGTTTACACCAACCTAATGTTATTTACAACATTTTAGAGTAATTAGCCTCTCAAATCTTATATGCATTCCTAGACCAGTTTTAGTGTGGATTTTCTCTAAAAATCTCCAGGATGAATTAGGAGGTAAGGTTTTTGGGTAATGATCCTAAGACATGTAGCTAACTCCCAATATTTTTATTGTTTCTTAAATCCTTCTGAGGACAAAATGGTGAACGGATCTTTAAGCATGAATTCTGAGATAGACTATTGACCAATCCAAATGGCTACTTTATGAATGATTAATGTATCTAATACCCATGCATGTCTAAGATCAATCATTCCTACTCTTTTATTCATCCAAGAAATCAATATTTCCAGAAGGTAAAAGATTATTTTGAGGTTTATCTTCAGTTTTAATAACAAAACTTTTAAGAAAAAATCATTAGTAACTAGTCAAAACTCATATAAATCCATCCATCTCTTGCATAACACTTACCAATCAAACCTAACTAATTGTCTAACACCCTATTTCCCATGAAATCTTGAATCAAGATCTCTCAAAACATACATGCAAAAGTAGTTTAGCCTAGATCTATAAAAACCTCTAATAATAAAAAAAAGAAAGAAAAGGAAATGAGGTTGAAAATGTTAGTAAAACTTACCAAGACGAATACCAAATGAAAGATGCAAGATTTGAGGCTACAAAAACTTGAACAATGGTGGTGTTGGCTGATGATTTTAGGCAGAAATGGGGTGGAGAAGGAGGTTTTGAAGTTGGGTGATTTTAGAGAGAGAGTTTTATCTTTGAATGCATGAACTAATGATGAAGTATCCTTGAAAAATGAAGTATTATAGGGTGTGTAAGTAGTTAAAGGGGAGGGGAGGCCGGCCTAGGGGCATGTGGGCTGGTTTTATCTCTTATTTATTTACTTATTTAGAGTATTGATACATTTAGTATAAGTAGTATAAGTCCCGAAGTGGTTTAAGGGTCAACGGAGCTAAACCGGTAACATTTTAGGCCTAGTTTATGGAAATAAATGCCATAAAGATATTATTTTCTTAAAAATGTTAAATGTAACTTAAAATGACCTAATTTGATGTTTCATAAATTTCCCGAGCCTTTCGGAGTGTTATAACGTCTTTAAAGTTCAAACCGCGAGCCGAAAACGCGTAAAACGTAAAATGTGCATACTTCGCGTAGAAATGGAAAATTACATTACTCCATATGAAGAAAAAAAAAGTATGTAGGGATAAATAAATCATATTAATGGGTAGACTGGGCATAGCCTGAGTCAAATTACAAATTTCAGTGTACGTGTCACAACGTATGCGTGCAACATTCCCGGCAAAAGCCAATTTACTTAAAATAGGATAATAAGCAAATAAAATTAGTAAAAATAATGACTTGAAATTTCTCGGTTGTTACATTATCCATCCGTCAAAAAGGAATCATGTCCTCGTGATTCAGTTTATCTTATCGGCTGACGGTGTGTCGGAAAAAGAAATGAGGGTACTTGTAGCGAATGGTTTCTAAGATAATTAGCGATGTAGTTTAATTAGTCTCCTCAGAATACGGTGTCGGATGAGGTTGATTTAACATGCTAAAGGAAGGATAAGAGTCAGCTTAGTTGTGTAATCTTAAGAAAATTCACAAATTGTTTTAAGGATATAAGTGAAAAGTCGTTTTTAATAAAACTTACCGGTGACTGCTCCCCGCATAACATGATCCCTCCTGAATTAGACATAGGTAATTAGGCTATGTATAATTGAGGAACGATAATGTAATGTTCGGTTTAGTCAAGTAGTTTTATGATCTTAACTAGTTCCTTATTAAAGTCAACCTTGTCGTCAAGCTGAATCTCCTCTAGTGGTATGACGAGGGTTTTACCCGAATGACACTTCTTCGAGTTCGAATCGTGAGATGTCTTGAGCACACTACTGAGCTCTTGCAGAAGTTCAAGTCAATAAGCTACCGGTCCATCTTTTGCCAAGTTCTTGTAGGATTCAACGTACATCGAGTTCAGTTTTCATCGTTTTCCAAAACATAGCATGTTCTTTCGTGGTGAACTTTCACGTAACTCTCCTGACGATCTTGTACTGCTTGCAGCCTGTTGTCCTGGAGTGTTGTTCCTACGCCCTGATGCGTACTAACGATTAATGCGAATGGGATTACTACGGAGCGTACTATCAGTAGAAAGAAGTAGATGCCAATGCCTTAGGGTAAAAGATAGTTACAAGGAGTAATTAATAATACTAATGAAAGATCTTGATGAATCACAAAAATAGTAATAGAATTCTGCCGAGTGTAATGTTTTAGGAGCAAAGACTGCTTAAAAGGGATACATTAGATATCTGTATGAACAAAGAAGCAACTGTTATCAATCGATGCAAATGAAAGGATCAATGAATCAGAACAATAATGAATGGATTAAAATGTCCATATCATTCGTACTAGAATGAGCATAGAGTGCTCGGAAGGAATTTTGATATTCATACGAATAAAGAAGCAAATGAAATGATGTAGAAGATAGGTCAATGACTCAAATTAACGCAAACATAAGAACCATAAATTACTATAATAGTAATGCGAAGAGGTATAGAATATCAACACAAATAATCAACTAATCGAGACAACCAACGAATCAAACCAATAATAAAAAGAAGTCAATACTGAAAGATAGAATTTCAAATGAGGTTCAATAATAAACGAGACAGACAATATTCATTATGAATGTTAAATGAGAATGAATGAGGAAAATCCATAACTGAGAAGGATAATAAATATACAATTGTTGAAAGAGGGTAAGTGAAATAAACAAGAATTAAGAAAGCAATAATCGTAACGATACTTTAAATGAGAACAATTGAGATAGACAATAAATGTGAAGGAAATTAATGAAGGCGAAAGACGATAAATGTCATGGAAAAGAACAAACCATAAATGACGAGATCCATAAATATCACATATGTTAAATGAGAACAACTGAGAAAATCAATAAATTAGAAAGACAAGGCGCATCTCGAATTCTAAATGAGAAGAAGAAATGAGAACGAACAATAAATGAGAAATACAACAACCAGCATGAATGCTAGCTGAGAGTAAACAATTAATGAGAAATGCAATAAGTGACAAAGACAATAAGCATTGTGATTGCTAATTGAGAATGAATGGGGATCAAAAATAAATGTGAAAAGCATTACGTTGAAAACATGTATGTTAAATAACAACATAAAATGAGAAAGGCATTGAGTATCATGAAAGTTGTTTGAGGTTAAATGAGAATAAATAATAAATGGTAGAGTCAAGAAATATCAAGAATTTTGATTAAGTAAGATCCGCACTTGGCTCCTCGAGCTTTACTCTGCTCCAACGAGACTGTAGGTTGGCCATTACAGCTCATTTCTGCTGACGTGAAATATCTCTCATGATGCGCCATGTGTGTCACCAATGATGGGATGATGTGTTGGATGGGCTCTTTTGTGATAGGCTTTGAACGAGCGAGAGAAGTAGGTGTAGTAATGGTTTTCCTTCTCGTCTTCTAAGGAGTTCTTCTTCGAGTGAGTAATCTTTTGGTTTGAGTTCACACTCTATAGCCTTGTCCTCGAATGGCTTTGTATCACTATTAGACGTTATTATATAAGTTGGTGAAGTGGGTGTCAGAATGGTGGCCGACAAGTTTCCAAATTTTTGTCCTCGGAATCGAAAGATAGTATTAAGTCAAGATAGACATCGTTGTCAAGCTTCGGCGTTATATCCCTAGCGGCGTGATTCTTCAAAACACAAGGAGTGAAAAAGAATGAGACGTTAAAAATCGTGTTCCAAAAGTAAGGTGTTCCAAGGCGGCATGTTAAATTCGTGCTCTAATCATCCGACGTATCTTTAGGCGATGGTTTATGGGGCAATTTAGGTGTTCCAAAAGTATGGGACCAATGTTCCAACTCGTCTTCGAAGGCGGATAGTATGACAATCGAGGGGAAATCGATAGACTCTTACGGGTTTTGCATAAGATGATGTTATGAAAAGTCATGAAAAAGTTTTAGCGAATCACGATATTACTCACGATGATTGAGAACATAAAAGAGACCATTAAAATGTAAGTGCAGGTATGTAATCGAGGAAAACAAGGTTTGAGCTCAAGCTCCGAAATAAGCGTAAGAGGTCAAAATCAGTCAAACATTTATATAATTAACCTTTATATAAATAATAATGATACTTAATAAATAAGCATAGTGATCGAAAAGTACACCAAGTGTGTATATAAATAGCATGTAAGTCGATAGAATAGCGGTGCTCCAAGAATGAGCATAAATGTTCTAGTATTTATATAATTATCATTTATATAAATAAGAGTGTATATCATCATATTTTATATAATACCATTAGTGATGACATATGTATAACAACATAGGCAGTCTGGTGGCATACGCGCACGGATATCGGATACGGCAATGAGAGACTCTTTATTGAAAAATAGTTATAGTTTGGGTTTTGAAAACGACCCAGTTCTCTATAACTCTTGCTCTGATGCCAATTTGTAACACCCCCAAAATTATAGCAGCGGAAGATAGATCACTGGGGTATTACTTCCTAGCACAAAGTACAAGTCATGGAAAACGACCCTTTAAAGAGACTTTTTAAAAGTGTTTCACATTTGATAAATTAAAACCTCAGAGTTTGCAAAAGGTCCCAACAGTTTTCATAAAACACAATGTTTTCAAAAGATTGCAAGTGTTTTAAACATAACATAAATCTTTAAAATACAGTCTCTTCAAATGTGAAAAAATGCCGAGTCCTCAAAAGATATCCGTGCGACTCCATCCAAGACCTTCGTGCCTTAAAACCTGAGATAAAACATGCCAAAAAGGTCAACACAAAGGTTGAGTGAATCCATAGAGTTTTAGTAGTAAGCAGTTGATCACAATATCATTTATAAAAGTGACTAAGCAACAAATGCAGAGTCTAGTAAGGTAATTACTGCACTAAGCTCATGACATCGACGCCTTAAGTAATAAGTATGTAAGTTTGCCCCAGTGGGTGCCTTGCCAAGCACCTAGAGACCCCAAATATAGTGCATATGGTTGCCCATGCAAGGGCAGTGGTCCAATATGGGGTGTTCAATCCCATATAGATCTATTCACAATATTCGCGCTCACTCGCAAGTGATTAACGATTTATGATATGGGGACTTCATGGCAATAGTAGTACTTAGTGTCAATAATACATTCAGTTCAGAATACAGTTTTCAAGCAGTTGTGATCATAATAAAAGCAAGTAGCATGTATCTCCCCCACAGGGTTTATAAATAGTTAAATGAGTAAAAGTTGGGGCTATGAACTCACCAATAATGAAGTAGCAACGGAAATCGGAGAAGTGTGCACGTCGAGAAAAACCATAAAGATCACAAGTGACCTATATAAAATACAACACGACTTAGGCTCGGGGATTAAAGTATGATACTTATTTTTTATGACTTAACTCAGTACTTGAACTCAAAATATCATATGGTCATTTATTTAAATGTCTTATAGCAAGACATGGGTCGAAAGACGTTTATAAAAGCTTATATGGTTTAAAAATGCAAAGCTGATGGAAATTTGATAAAATTGCCGCACCAATCGGGTCGCCATTTCTAAACCGTGAAGGATAAAATTATGAACTTTATATGCTTAGAAAGGTATGACTCTTTAAAATATGAAAATAAAGGCCTTACATAACTGAGAGCTTCAGAACATGGGTAAAATTACAAATTTACCCCTGTCTCTCTAGATAGTTATACTCAGCATGCAAATAGGTTTAGCAAAAAGAGGGTAACTTCTTATCTATAGGTCTAATGGACACATGGCCTATGGGAAAAGTTTTATACAGGTCTTGACTACAACTTTAATGTTTACACCAACCTAATGTTCTTTACAACATTTTAGAGTAATTAGCCTCTCAAATCTGATATGCATTCCTAGACCAGTTTTAGTGTGGATTTTCTCTAAAAATATCCAGGATTAATTAAGAGGTAAGGTTTTCGGGGTAATGATCCTAAGACATGTAGATAACTCCCAATATTTTTATTGTTTCTTAAATCCTTTTGAGGACAAAATGGTGAACGGATATTTAAGCATCAATTCTGAGATAGACTATTGACCAATCCAAATGGCTACTTTATGAATGATTAATGTATCTAATACCCATGCATGTCTAAGATCAATCATTCCTACTCTTTTATTCATCCAAGAACTCAATATTTCCAGAAGGTAAAAGATTATTTTGAGGTTTATCTTCAGTTTTAATAACAAAACTTTTAAGAAAAAATCATTAGTAACTAGTCAAAACTCATATAAATCCATCCATCTCTTGCATAACACTTACCAATCAAACCTAACTAATTATCTAACACCCTATTTCCCATGAAATCTTGAATCAAGATCTCTCAAAAAATATATGCAAAAGTAGTTTAGCCTAGATCTATAAAAACCTCTAATAATAAAAAAAAGAAAAGAAAAGGAAATGAGGTTGAAAATGTTAGTAAAACTTACCAAGACGAATACCAAATGAAAGATGCAAGATTTGAGGCTACAAAAACTTGAACAATGGTGGTGTTGGCTGATGATTTTCGGCAGAAATGGGGTGGAGAAGGAGGTTTTGAAGTTGGGTGATTTTAGAGAGAGAGTTTTATCTTTGAATGCATGAACTAATGATGAAGTATCCTTGAAAAATGAAGTATTATAGGGTGTGTAAGTAGTTAAAGGGGAGGGGAGGCCAGCCTAGGGGCATGTGGGCTGGTTTTATCTCTTATTTATTTACTTATTTAGAGTATTGATACATTTAGTATAAGTAGTATAAGTCCCGGAGTGGTTTAAGGGTCAACGGAGCTAAACCGGTAACATTTTAGGCCTAGTTTATGGAAATAAATGCCATAAAGATATTATTTTCTTAAAAATGTTAAATGTAACTTAAAATGACCTAATTTGATGTTTCATAAATTTCCCGAGCCTTTCGGAGTGTTATAACGTCTTTAAAGTTCAAACCGCGAGCCGAAAACGCGTAAAACGTAAAATGTGCACACTTCGCGTAGAAATGAAAAATTACATTACTCCATATGAAGAAAAAAAAAGTATGTAGGGATAAATAGATCATATTAATGGGTAGACTGGGCATAGCCTGAGTTAAATTACAAATTTCAGTGTACGTGTCACAACGTATGCGTGCAACATTCCCGGCAAAAGCCAATTTACTTAAAATAGGATAATAAGCAAATAAAATTAGTAAAAATAATGACTTGAAATTTCTCGGTTGTTACAGACCTTCTGAGTAGAGCGCATGTAAGAGAAGCAGACTTATTGAGGAGGAAGGAGAAAGAAGCTAAGGAAACAAAGTGGAAGCAAGAATTTGGGGATCATGATGGGAAGAAGACCAAGTTTGATCATGGCAAGGAAGATGTGGAGACCATGACTAAGGTGGTTTGTCCAGAATGTAATAAGTTTCATATTGGAGAGTGTAGGCGTAATACGCCGGGTTGTTACAAGTGTGGAGCTCTTGACCATAAAAGTAAAGATTGCACCAAACCAATGATAGTGTGCTACGGGTGTAATGAACTAGGGCATAGGTTGAGGGATTGCCCAAAAACAAAGGCAATTGAAGCAAGGCCTTTGAGGACTGTCAAAGAAGAAAAGGTTGAAATTCCAAAACCAATGGCTCGAGTTTATCAAATGAGTGTCGAAGAAGCTAGGTCGGAGTCCGATGTTATTTCAGGTATTATTCTCGTTAAATTCGTAACCGCTCGAGTTTGGCATAATTCGAGTGCTAGTGTGTTCTTGTGTCCATAACTATACCAAGTAACTAACCACCCCACTAGCTAAATTTCCGATACCCCTAGAAGTTGAATAGCCAATAGTAAGATTTTAGTGGTATCCAATGTATATCGAAAGGTATGGATAAGGATCGATAATAGTGCCCTTAGAGTTGACTTAATTCCTATAATACTAGGAGAGTTTGACATTGTCATTGGAATGGATTGGCTTGAAAAATATAATGTGGCCATCCTTTGTAGCCATAAGATCATTCGGGTTGTAGATCCTAGCTGTAGTGAGATGATTTATTATGGTGATAAAAGGAAGGGTTAATTGGAGTATGTCCCACAATAAAGACTAGGAGATATTATCACGTGGGTGTTATACCTTTATGACTCATGTAATAGATACGAGCCTTGAAAAGAAAAACATTGACGATGTCCGGTTGTAAGTGAATTTTGGGACGATCATTTGCCTCTTGTTAAAATCGCCTATAACAATAGTTACCATGCGAGTATAGATATGCCACCCTATGAAATGCTTTATGATAGGAGGTGTAGAACACCCGTGTGTTGGTAAGAAGTCGGGAGAAGGGAATTGGCAAGCACGGATGTAGTGTTGGCTACAACAAAAAAGATAGAAATGATACGTGCAATACTAAAAGCGGCACAAGATAGGTGGAAAAGCTATGCCGATAACCGAAGAAAACCAATCGAATTCGAAGTAGGTGATTTGGTTATGTTAAAGGTTTCCCCGTGAAAAGGCGTTTTAAGTTTAAAAACAAAGGGAAACTTAGTCCTCGGTTTAAAGGACCATTCAAAATCTTGAAACGGGTAGGCGAGGTAGCATATGTTTTGGATTTGCCCGAAGAAATTAGAGGTATCCATAATACCTTTCATGAGTCATACTTAAGAAAGTATTTGGCGGGCGAAACAAGTGTGGTTACTTTAAGCGACATTGAAATTGATCCAGAGTTGCTTTCGCAAGAAGATGAGCCGGAGACTATACTAGGAAGGAAGGTGAGGCAAATTAAGAAACAAAGAAATTCCATTAGTCAAAGTTCAATGGAGGCATCGTAAGGGTACGAGTATTAGGTGGGAAACGGAAGCGAAAATGAGGACCAAGTAACCTCACTTATATCAAGAGTTGAGTTCGGGGACGAACTTTGTTAGTGCAAATATTACGATATTTAAACTAAACGGTTTCTTCGGTTTTAATAATGACAAACATGTAACTTGTAATACATAACGTAAAATGTGCAAGTTACTTGTAAACACAAAACATCAATGCATACTTACATCAACACCTCCCGACGTCTCAAGTATGCTTCAACGAAGTAGTAGATTTCCATCCCGACATAAATCACTCAAGGTATGGACAAACAAATCTACTACTTGACAAACGATCAAAGGATTATATTTTTCTAACTTCACATTTATAAATGTGACAAAACATTTTTTCAAAATTATATTTTACAAATTATTTTTGAATTAAAAAGAAATGTTTTATTTGGGAAAATCATTTCAAAAATAGTAACAGCTATTTTTCCCCCCAAAACAGCTCCAAACTACCCCAAATAAACTTTCACCACTAAAAGACAAAATTTGGAGCGTCTGGAGCGTTTTCATCACCGAAGGCTCCAAGGTTCCACTAAATTTAGTGGAGCCGTGGCACAATTAGTGGAGCCGTCCGTACATAACGGCTAGATTTTGATTTACCTATAAATAGTGGACCATTTTACACTTCCCACTGGATTTTTCCAGTCCTTTTTCTCTGGTCTAATCCCTCCTCACTTAGATGAGTTTCTTTGATCATTTGGAGAGTCTTAGGTTGTTTAAGAGTGATCCAATCATCCACTCAAGTGATCCTCTTCATTCCTCTTGATTAGCAAGAGAAGAACACAAAGTATCCAAGTAGATACAAAGTGTTGTCATCCCTCTTGATTAGCAAGAGAAGAACACAAAGTATCCAAGTAGATACAAAGTGTTGTCATCCCTCTTGATTAGCAAGAGAAGAACACAAAGTATCCAAGTAGATACAAAGTGTTATCATTCCTCTTCATTTACAAGAGAAGAACTCAAGGTATCCAAGAAGATACAAGAGTTGGAGTTGTTAGGTCTTGTAACATTTGTTACACTCTTGATTGTATCATAGCATACATCAAGATTATTTTTCTTTTGTGAGAGAGTGAGTCAAGATCATTGTGATCTTAAGAGATAGTGAAGATCTCTTGAAGCCATTGGGCTTGTGTGATTGATCATGTGGATCAAGGGTAGATCGGGTAGATCGTGGTAGATTAGTGCTAGCTAAGATTAGCACTCGACATCTAGCTTAGTGTCGGAAATAGGATAAGCAACGTGTAGATTGGGTAGATCGTGGTAGATTGGTGCTAGCTAAGATTAGCACTCGACATCTAGCTTAGTGTCGGAAAACAAGTTAGGCGACGTGTACGGTTTTTTCCGCCTGAAGGGAGTTTGTTGATTAGTGAAGCAACTCTCGAGTTGGGTACTCGGGGAGTGGAGTAGGGCGAAGAGGAGCTTCGTGACCGAACCACTATAAATCACCGTGTCCAGTTTGCGCCTTCTTACTTATCTCTTTACTTTCATTTCATTCGTTATCGCTATATATTTATATTTGCATTGCGTATATGTTTGAGTGGCTAGTTGCTTATGTCGTGATTGATTATGTATGTTTCATGGTTTGATTGTGCATATGTTGTAGTTTACTATATTCATCTCTAGATGCTATATAATCATAGTTGACACTTTTCATATTACGTCACACTTGATCGGGATTTTAATACAAAAGTTTTAAATTTTTAAATGGAAATGTATTCACCCCCCCCCCCCTCTACGGTTCCCACAATTGGTACTAGAGCCACGTTGCTCAAATTTTTAAAACAAATGGTTTTCAAAATTGAGTACGATCCATGTATCAAATTACCCATGAAGGTGATAAAAATATGAAAAGTATTTAGTTGCATAATACTTACAAGTTTTGTTGTTAAGTATATGTTGTCATGCTAGCTTGAAGTTTTTTTTTTTTAATTGATAAAAGTTGGTTCTGTTCAAAAACTGAAGTAACACGTACAGCACCGTTAAATATAATGGACGGCTCCATTAAACATGGACGGTACCGCTAAATTTAACGGTATCTTCGTCTGTTTTTCAGAATTTGGTAATTTTCAAAAATTCGTATAAAATCAACCGTAAGTCCGTAGGAGTCGTGCCATCTATCGTTTTAAACGTAATTGAGTCTACTTTCACTTAAAAATATTTTTAGAAAGTGATTGTAAAGTAAAATTTAAGAATATCTTTTATTCGTAACAGAGGGTCTTTTCCGGTCATACCGATTGCACAAATTTTTTTGTCAAATCACAAAGTGAACATCACACGTTGATGCATTCATGATTTCAAGGTGTTGAACTTGATCAAATTTTTGAATGGGGTGGAAAATAATTCATTTTCAAATGAAATCAAGCTTAGTATACATTGTTATACCTAATACACAAAATGACGATAAGTATTTCTGTGTGTTAAGCTAAATTGCTATTTGCTTATTATAGTTTTCCGGGTTATGCATTTATAAGGCTCATGCTAAATCACTTGCACTATATTAAGTAATTAGTTTGCATTGCATATAGGCATCAACCATTTGTCTTGCATTTGTTGCAAGTTCTTAAAATGGTTTAGTAACTTTCTTAGGAATAGAAACTAAGTTGGTAGATCATGTGTGTCGAAAGATGTTGTCTTACACAATTATTTTTCCAAAGGTTTAAGTGTAAAAAGTACATCACCCCAAAATACTTAAAACTTTCATAAAATCCGTAACATGATCTTTAAAACATTACATCATTTTGTCTTGTTTGACCATGGGTTGTCTAAACAAGATAAAGATCATATTAATACATTAGTATTTAAGTAAAAGAAAATGTATTGAACTTGCATTGATCTAACACACATACAAAATGTTTTTAAACATTTAGTATTTTACGTATGTTGTATAAAAATAGTTAAGATAATTATTTTTATAATAATGAGGTGTCGAAAAACTAAAAATATTATACTTAATAATATAAATAGTTTTTCTCAAATAAAACTTAATGACAATATCGAAGTAGTAACTTACTATGGCATTAACCTCACACATACAACTAGTGTTAGAATAAATGAGAAACATTCCTTAAATTTTTATTCTCTCTTTAAAATGAGTGATCATGAGGGTCAAGAAAGATTTCAAGTACATATCAATTCATTATTCAAATTATGATTGATATCATCATCGAATCTAATTGACAAGTTTTCGAGTGTGGACATGAAATTGGAGTCATTATTTGTTTAGCTTCAAGATAACATCAAAACATGATGAAACATATTATCTTGAATCTACATACTCAATCACACTCGATTGTTATGAAAATAATGACGTCCTCTCAAGACGAAAATAATATGCATCGGATCATAACTCACACTTGTGTTGAAGATGCCATGTTAAGTCTTCTTGTCCAAAGGTTGTGTTGCAAACTTTAAACTAACATGTTTAAAAGATACATAAAATACACAACCAAGTAGGATTGACAACTTGGATGTTTCATCCGAAATATACAAGTAATTTACATTGCAATGCAATTAGTAAATGTGTCATTTCCGAAAAACTAAACAAGAGCAAACAAACAACATATGTAAACTTTGCTCATGAACAACTCAACACTCAAAGTCACATGTCTAGTAAAAGTGTCATACATAATATATGTAAGTCATCAATCTTTGAGAATATCACATGTATTTCTCTTATCAAAAGATTGACAAAGGATAACCTATATCCTATGCATCTTATTTTCTTTGTGACATGAATGGTTATATTACAAGAGAATACATTGCATCCTGTTAACAAATATAGGATATTAGAGTTGAATAATAACCTAATACGACATGTGTCATTGCATGAACAAGTAAAATTGGTCATACACTAAAATACTTGTTTCTCAAAGCATTCTTAAGAGTGATTAGTTTACTCTTAGAAAAGCATACTAGTTGAAATAAACAGTATGTCTCATTTCAAATAAAATGCTCACAAGATCTATTGAGGTAAATAACCTTTACTAGATTCTCACTCAAGATATGCAAAGGAGCATTCTTGAAACACACACGATGTAGTAGATTCTACATTGTATCACATTAGAGTGTCTCTTGGTTCTAGGAAACCAAATCGTGTTAAAATAACATGTAACAACTCAACAAACAAAGATTTTGTCCAAGAGATCTTAAAATACACCATCTTCATCAAATAACCTTTAAATCTCAAACGCGAAATTAAAACATTTCGCTTGCCTTTGTTAGGAGTTGTGTAAGACATGTCATTTTCTTAACCAACTTTCAAAGTATGGTTAATTGAGTCGTATTAGGCCATGTATAAGCGAAACAAGATAATATCATCTTTGCTAAACTTCGATAGGAAAATATAGGAATTTGAATTCCTTTAACATGAGAATGACTACTGGAGAACCTATCGCACTAGAAATTCAATTTGACCTAACGGTTGGATTGCTTCCAGGAGAGAAGTTGGGTTGGTGTATAACCCGTAAAAATGGTCGTGTTTAGCCTTAATTGAGCACCACTAGTGATAGTCTCATACTCATTCTCTAACTTGAAAAGTTTTCATTCCTACATTTGACTAGAGATAGTTTACATCGGTGAACTTTATCTCCCGTTAGGATCTCATTTTGAACAAGTAGTAACTAGGATCTTCCTTAGCAAACCTAGATTGCTTGCACCCACACTATGTCATTTTGACACATTAGGAATTAGGTATGCCTATCACTATGAACCCTTAGAAGTCATAGAGTCATACACTAGTGTCAAAACCCATAAGTTAGAGTAGTCGCGAAGTTGTCCTAATTCCCTAGTCATCACTTCGCCTTCTTCCAAGTAATACACCCTTTTGTCATGGGAAGGTTAGATACAAACCTAGTAGAACTCGGAGTAGGATTGACAACTTAAATATTTCATCCGAAATATTCAAGTAAGTTTAACTTGCGATCGCAATTGTTAAATGTCATATCTGAAACATCATATTCAAGCCTTTTAACAACATATGTTAAAACGCTCATCCAAAAGCTAAAAGCTAACATCAACCTTGGGATGACAAAGGACTCACGAGTTACTACATAAGTGATTAGTAGTTCCTTTCATCCTCGTGTGAATATACACGTCTTAAGATCCCCAAGCCCTGTTGCAAATCAGCACCATAGGCCTAGCTTCACGTCTTTCAAAACCTCATGAAACACTCATGTGCGAAGCACATCGAAATTCGTAAATCAACCAAACCTCTCAACCGAGAATCCCTTAACCATCTCCGTCTAGGTCTAGGAATGATGGAACTTATTCCATAAATCTTATGACTATTTAAATATTTCACTGGAAATATTGAAGTCATCTCGTGTGTCTCGTCTCATGACTCTTTAAATATTTCACCGGAAATATTGAGTCATTCTTCACATCACTTTAATGACTACCTATGTATTTCCTCAAAAATATAAAAGTCATCTCTTCTCGTCCAGTACCATTCAAAGAATTTATTTGGTATAAATTCTCTCCCCGTGTCGAAAAGTCTCACTAAATCAGCGAGAGTTATTCGTAAAGTCCTCTTAAATTCCAATGACAACTTAAATATTTCATCCGAAATATTTAAAGTGTATTTAATTTGCGAAATGCTATTAAATATCATCTCTCGTTCTCGATCAACGTTCATCGAATCTCGTTGGATTCATTCATAAAAGAATTTATTCGGTATAAATTCTTTTAATCTAAAGTCCAAAAAAATCACAACATATGTGAAATTTCTTTGTCAAAAATCTTGCTTTCAATTCTCACTAACACCATCAAAACCCACTCGATCTAGTCTTGAACCTAAAACCGTCTCCTATCAGAATAGATTGTATCTATCATCTGATTCCTTAGCCTTTTCCGTCACACTTCCGCATGGTACTAAACACTACCAATGCTTCCGCATCCCACTCACCTTCCACACACCTCAAGCGAAGAACCGCTAGGATAAGTTGAGATAACCCCACTAGAACCTTGTCACCAACCTCACAACTCTGAAGATTTTATCTTCTTAACCCTTAGGATATCTCCTAGTAATCGCATGCCTCATCATAATATTCTATGAATATTCACAATGATTAAGTAGAGCTAGGTGACTTCAAAGGTGAAGTTTATCGTATGCTATCCACCACTTGTCATGACGTTACTAAGGTCATCGCTTTCGTCAACGTTTTTTTTTCCTCTTTATCTTTTACATCTTGTTCGGATGGTCATAGATTGAGGGGGAGCGAAAACACACTCATATAGTCTTTCACCAAACACTCTCAAGAACACACAAATGTGGTTCTTATTCCCCAGGAAACTTCCATTTAGCTACCCAGAACTAGGCTGCACAGGAAAATTCGTGACTTCTAGGTCACGGTACCGTTAAATTGGCCACGGTACCGTTAAATTTAACGGTACCGTGTGGTATTTAGTGGTACCGTGCCTATGTTTGACGAATTTTCACTGTTTCCTTTAGATCCCTGCATTCCTAACCTTAAACCTGCAAAATCTTGCAAACTCACATACACCCTAGGATTCCCTCACTACACCATAGGACTCTAACACCAACTTTAGTTCGAATCCCACAACTCTTGCCTATACAAGGCCTCACCATTGCAAGCTTATCTTGCATCTCACCTTCAAACCTCACATTAACATCATCATCACACTCAACCCTTATAACTAAACTTCACTCTTGATAGTGATATTTAGTTTCAAAATCTTTAACCCTTATATCAATCGCACTCAAACCTTTTAGCTACACTTCACTCTTGACAGTGATAGTTAGTCTAAGAACCTTCAACCCATAGATCATCACACTCAAACCTTATAACCTTCAATTCATCAAGCTCAAACCTTACAACTACTCCTCACTTTGGATAAGTGATAGTTAGTTCAACAACCTTCAATCCTCACAAACACACGAAACCCTTCATGCACCAAAATTATCACTAACACACAGCTAGGATCATCCAACCTAGAAACCTAGAACTTCGTTACCTTAACCCCGTTAGAGATATCCACCAACAATCCTGTTAGGATCACATACACCTTTTTCTTTTCCCTTTTGAAATATATCATGCATCTCATTGTCAGTGCAAACGATATATTAACCTAAACCATCCTTTCCCACCTTTTTCTCAAAGGGCAAAACCAATATCTCCAACCACATCATCATCATCCTCCACCTTTAGGGTTCCCACACCTTTACCTCTACCAAGTCTACCACAACCTTTAGCTATCACACTAACCCTATCACAATCAAACTTCTTTGGACTTGGCACTAACACATCATCCTTATCACCATCACCACAACCACTAATGGGTCATCCATTATTTATCCCCTACAACAACATAACCCAAGTTGTCCTGTTTTCACCACAACCAACACTCTTCCACCTTATGGAATCATTTAGGTATAACCTCTATCGAGTCTACTTTATGGCACGACTTGTCGTAATAGTAACCATTTAGAGTATGTCTTATCAACAAACTATCCTTAACATCAATCATCTTAGGTAGATGATTATGTTGTTCAAAAGGTTTGTTAGAACTTTCCTTCCCAATGACAACTTGGAAGAAGTCATTTAGTGCGTCAGTCAATGAACGAATCTCGTTCTTGATTAGCGTGATTAAGTGAACAATTACACCTTAGGTTTTCGGTTGGGTTGTGACACTTACGTGTTAACATAGTTTAACCCTTGCATGTCTTGCTATGTGTATTCTATCCCTATATGCTCCTATACTGTTATATATTATGTTGCACGAAGCTAACCCTTGATGTAGGAAAAGCCTTTGTATGAATTTGATCCATGGATCCGCTAGATACTAAGGTAAATAAACAAGGGGATTAAGTCACCATAGGGGAGCATTGAGCTAAGGGGAGCTCGGGAGTATTTGAATAAATATCATGGAGTCGTCTTCACAAGTGGTGATAGAAGGCTTCACTGGAATGATGCAAACTCGCCTTTCTGGGGAGAAAGGAATGTAGTTCAATAAGGGGGAGTAGGGAGCGCTCGAGCATCTACCTTTTTGATTCGACAAAAGGGGGAGAAGGTGAGTGTAAACAGGTAACGTTTAAATTTTACTATTTGTTACGGTTTACATATTTGTCATCATCAAAAAGGGGGAGATTGTTAGTGCAAATATTACGATATTTAAACTAAATGGTTTCTTTGGTTTTAATAATGACAAACATGTAACTTGTAATTCATAACGTAAAATGTACAAGTTACTTGTAAACACAAAACATCAATGCATACTTACATCAACACCTCCCGACGTCTCAAGTATGCTTCAACGAAGTCGAAGATTTCCATCCCGACATAAATCACTCAAGGTAAGGACAAACAAATCTACTACTTGACAAATGATCAAAGGATTATATTTTTCTAACTTCACATTTATAAATGTGACAAAACATTTTTTCAAAAATACATTTTACAAATTATTTTTGAATTAAAAAGAAATGTTTTATTTGGGAAAATCATTTCAAAAATAGTAACAGCTATTTTCCCCCCCAAAACAGCTCCAAACTTCCCCAAACAGCTCCAAGGTTCCACTAAATTTAGTGGAGCCGTGGCACAATTAGTGGAGCCGTCCGTACATAACGGCTAGATTTTTCTTTGCCTATAAATAGTGGACCATTTTACACTTCCAACTTGATTTTTCCAGTCCTTTTTCTCTGGTCTAATCCCTCCTCACTTAGATGAGTTTCTTTGATCATTTGGAGAGTCTTAGGTTGTTTAAGAGTGATCCAATCATCCACTCAAGTGATCCTCTTCATTCCTCTTGATTAGCAAGAGAAGAACACAAAGTATCCAAGTAGATACAAAGTGTTGTCATCCCTCTTGATTAGCAAGAGAAGAACACAAAGTATCCAAGTAGATACAAAGTGTTGTCATCCCTCTTGATTAGCAAGAGAAGAAAATAAAGTATCCAAGTAGATACAAAGTGTTATCATTCCTCTTCATTTACAAGAGAAGAACTCAAGGTATCCAAGAAGATACAAGAGTTGGAGTTGTTAGGTCTTGTAACATTTGTTACACTCTAGATTGTATCATAGCATACATCAAGATTAATTTTCTTTTGTGAGAGAGTGAGTCAAGATCATTGTGATCTTAAGAGATAGTGAAGATCTCTTGAAGCCATTGGGCTTGTGTGATTGATCATGTGGATCAAAGGTAGATCGGGTAGATCGTGGTTGTCACAACTCGTAATTTCAGGTCATTTTCCAAACCCCGACAATTTACTATTCATGAGTTACTATTCATAAATCACTATTCATTATTTCACTATTCATCGTTTTTGAAGCCAGTTTGGGACTTTGAAAAGTCATCAAAAATTTTACTATTCACATGACACTATTAATTCCCGGAGGGAAATCACTATTCATGGGCATCATTCATCATGTCGTAAACTAGGTTTACGAGTATTCAAATGCGCGTAACCATTAGGTTTAGCTGCGTATTCATGCATCATCAGTAAGGACACATCATACAGACTAGAGTAGTCTGCATATCATTAGTAATATCAGTACCATATCAGTTCATGCATGTGTTTGTGTGATTTTCATTAACGTATGCATAATTTTTTAATTAACGTTACCACTCAGTCATTTCTATCAACAGTAAATCAAATACTCCAGACAATGATCCTAATACATTTTCAAGCTAATTATAATGATATAGAGATTATATTATTACTTTACCCTGTGTTTTTTAAACCAATCGTTACATTTTTCATTTGACGCTTATAACTCCATCGATTTACGAAATTTCAATCCGATTATCATTCTAACACCCGATTCTTGCAAGGAACATGATTTTACAATTTTTACAACTTCGTCGTATCTCATTTCACCTCGTCACGAGTTATTTCTAGTTAACTCGGTACCCAATAACATTCAATGTATACATAAAACAACTAAACACTTACACTAATGGGACACTTGGCAAAGTTTCATCATACCCTTCCTAATTAGCCACATGTTGCCGCCCCCTACCCCCCAAATTAGCCTAATGCATCCAAAATTCATTAATTGAATTTCCATGAATTAATTGCATACTCCACTAACTTAAACACATACACCATAAACCATTTTAGCTAACAAATATCAAATCCTCTCATCCCATCTTCATCCCAATCGGCCACAACCATGAACACCATCCAAATCCATAGATTTTTCAAGAACAAAGCATAAACATACTCCATTTACTATCCTAATTAAGGTCTTGTGATCAAAACCTCAAGTTATTGCACCTTTCTCATCAAATCACTCCAAGATTGTAAGTAAACTTCAATAACATCATTTTGATCTTTTCATTCTTTCATTTACTTCATATGATCATGTATTTTCAAGGATTATACTAGTTACTTTTGCAAGTTACTTATGTTTTGATACCATTTTGTTTATAAACTATCACAAACACTAGATCTATAAGTTTCACTAATAACCACTTGAGATCCACCAAGGTTGGTGATGTTTAGGACTCCATTACCCCCTAAGAAGGTGTATGGTAGGATTTGCGAACTTGTGGAGTTGATTTGAGGTTGTATGATCAAGATTAGAACCATAGAAATGAGTTTTTAAAATGTATATATACCTACTGTCCAAAATCGTGTAAACTGGAAAATTCAGTAAATTTTGGCATATTTTGGCCTTCATATTCAGAAATTTCTTTCAAAAACGAAACCGTGGCCGCAAGAATCACTAAAAACCGACTTATAACGAAGGAGATATGATCGTTCGAAGTTAGACGACGAAAACTAATTTTCTGAAAATAAGCGTGCTGTTAGCCGAACTTTAAAGGACCAAACGAGGCGTTAGACGTGATCTAGACAACCCGACCCATTGAAATTATGTTATTTCATGTTATGAAGAATCCGTAGATATAAAGAACGTAGAAAACGAGGTTATAACGACCGAGATATACACGTTCGAAGCCGACGAACTCTATTCTATTTTGTCAACTCTAATAGAAAGTATTTTTCTAAGTATATACGTTAACATTTTTACAAGCGATTACATTGATAGCCGGTTTTCTATCTATTCAAGACGCGTATGATCAAAAGTCCAATAGCACGACACGAAAAACTTGTAACAACGTTTTATTTGCAAGGACGTCAAATTCATTCACAACACTTAACGTGCACTAATTCGCGACTAGTTTTGCGAGGCCGTTTTGGATATATTTTCACAAGTATGAAAAGTATTGTTTTTCGACGAAAACATTATATTTGCCAATAGAACACCAAACAAGAATCCTGGAGTGTAGTTTTAACATATTTACACGAAATGTGGTTTATAACTTAACAAGACGTCAAAATGTATTTTTCGACGATAAACATTGTTTTCAAAACTTTCGAGTGGTATCGATAACATACGTGTTTGCATGAGTAACATCATTTCATTTGCTTACCTTAGATCATATCAATCATGATAGGTCGCGGTTTGGAACCGAGCCTCATCTCATCATATCCATTGTGATCATTGTTGCTATATCATATCAGGTGAGTTTTCATAGCCCCGTTTTAAATTGTTTATTGATTTCTAAACTCTCGGGGGAGAATACATTGCACCATTTTTATATGCGGACCAAAGTATACAAACTCATTACATTGCTTAAGTTACATTATTGCCCAGATTAAAGTCCCCTTATATTATCATGAACCGTTAATTGTTAGTAAGCGAGAGTGAGTGGATAGATCTATTGAGGGTGACTCCTCCGTTCGGGTTGGTAGCACCAACTGGTCAAACGAACGCATTTCCTTTCTGTTATATTTGAGTGATTGGCAAACACTCGGTTGGGGCATTTCATTCAGTCTAGCTTCGGGGTCATGAGCTTAGAGCTAATGTATCATTTTTATGTGGCATGGTTTTGTCATACACTTTATACTTGTGGTTTCCGTACAATCATTCATTTACATAAACCTATGATCTCACCAACATTTTTGTTGACCATTTTTAGCAATGTATTTTCAGGTAATTAAGGTATCGCATGTTGGCTTGCATATGGACATCATGGAGTCGCGGAGTCGACGCGTCTCACTTTATGTTTTATGCACTTATCCATCATTTGAATTATATGAACTTGTTTTCTGAAAACTTGTTTCACCTTTTGGGACCTAGCTTTATAACTCTGAATGTTTTTAAATAATCAAACGATGTATTTTCTAAATGACACTTTAGGTCGTTCAATATAACTAAAACTTTGGTGCTATGACCAGTCGTGCCCCTGAATGACTTATTCCGCTGCAAGTCACGAAATTTGGGGGTGTGACAGATTGGTACTAGAGCAAAGGTTATAGCGAACTAGGTTATTCATTATACCCTAGACTATAGCTGAACCATCATAGCATCTCATCATTGTGGCATAAGTGCATATTCATTTTATCACATGTAGTAATTGCGATTTCATACATATATCATTTCATCATTACCCGCATTGTGTAGATATTTATTTATTTTTATTTCACATCTGTTGTTTCAGTGATGTCTTCGGATTCACACCCTATTGTTATCTCGTCTGAATCTAAGTCAGCGGACGATACTTCTTCACTACCCTCTATCATATTAGAGTCTGTTACATCATATCCGATACCCACTATCATTTTATCATCAGTGGAGCCTACTCCATAGTCTTCACCAGTTATGTCAGAGGCCGAGACAGAACCCTTTGAGGAGGGGAAGTCGTGCCTACACCACCAGTTTCACCTGTGATCCGTCGTGGTCCCAGAGTTGTTCCGATCATTCAGCCGGGACAACAGATACCCTATGGTCGAGTTTACCGTACATATCCAGGTGGGCCGCGCATGAAGCGAACTGTTGCTAAGCGGGTTCATCGTCTCACAGTCAGGTCGTATGGCGTTAGGGTTTTGAAAAATTTCTTATTAAAAACAGAATACGCCGTATCTTGGGGAAAGATGCGTCGTACTCGAATTTATTAAACGCGTTGTATTTTATAAAAATTAAACGCAATACGCCGTATCTGTGAAAACAGATGCGCCGTATCATTTGTATCAGCACAATACAACGATAGCAGAATACAGAAAAAATAAAAAAGAGAAAAACAAAAATAAAAACAAACAAAAAGAAACAAAAATTACAGAAACAAAAACACACAAAAACAGAAAATATGCAAATTATACAATGAATGCAATATATATAATATATAACAGGGTTAGTGGTTAGAATCTAAAAAACTAAAAAAACCAAATTAAAATACTAATCAAATTAACAGATAATAACAATTCACTCCCCGGCAACGGCGCCAAAAACTTGATGCGCGTGATGTGTCGTTGCGGTTTAGCAGTATTAATGCCTACTCAAGTTTTAAATTTATATTTAGCCGACTTATCAATAACACACACACTTAACGAGCAGTGTACCCGGTCAGTATGAATATAATGGTAAGTAGAGTGTCGATCACTAAGAGTGGAACATATTATCTAGTTATTCTAATCAGTATTTTAATATCCTAAGTTAGCTATACAACCTAATCTAACGCAAGGGGGTTCAGCCTGAGAGACTGGCACGGTTTACTTATGATTAAATAGTAAACTAAACTAATGAGCACGAATCAGCGATTATCACACATGTACACAGATAGATATTCGAGACAATAAGAAGACCTGTCCTGATAATTAAGTAGCTTGTCACTTGTTTTATTGCTAGTTTTATATGAAGTGTATATAATTAAACCTTTCTCGTTGGCTCTATTCTTATCGGCGAGTAAACCCTTAATGATTAATTATATCTATCCTATTTATTTAAGAGACGCTAAAACAAATAGGCGAGGAAGGGGCATGGCGACCCAAGCAATGCTCAGCTAGACACAGAGGTTATCAATGCACTAATAAAAGTCACCAAAGACATCAACATATAAACTTTAAACAATGGGAAAGCAATATTAAGGGGAGTGCATGATTTTCCGTAGTCACATGACACAAGCCCATCAATCCTGATGAATTAAAGTGTACTAATACAATAAAACAAAACTACTAAATGAATTGAATACATGCAGGACCTTCTTACAGCTCTTGTATCTTCGTTTAGGTGTGTCTTGTGCTGCTTGGTCGTCTGAATTCGGCTCTAGGGTTCTTCTGTCTTCGGTTTCTGAGTTAAGCTAAGTGTCTCAAAATTCGTCTGGCCTTGGGGTATTTATAGTTTCTGTCAGAGGGATCGATGCGGCGCATAGAATTGTTAGATGCGGCGCATTGACTTAACTTCGCGTGGGGTTCAAGATTAATATATTCAGGAATATTCGTACACCGTCTTCAGATGCGGCGTATCTTGACTTTGTATGCGGCGCATGTACTTGGATTGTAACTTGTGAAAACTTGATAGTGATACGCCGTATGTTAGAAGTATAATGTGGTGTATCTGGAGTAGAACGAGCTTGATCTTCTGGATTTCAGTAGGCTTTTGACATCTTGCTTGTTTTGCTCCATAATTAATCCAAAATCGCCAAGTTTCACATAATGCTTGTTTTTACCTGAGAATTACTAAAGTAAACGTTAATGTATCGATTCTCATAGATAATATAATAAAACAAGTCAAATAAATAGGATAAACGTTGATAATAAAATGTACTTATTTGAGTTCATCAAATATCCCCCCACTTGAACTTTACTTGTCCCCAAGTAAATCTTAGAATCAATCAAATGAAAATGTATCCTAAAAGATATTAGGATTTATTTTTATATTTAAGCACGTATTTGTTTTGTCATAATCACACAACCAAACACTTAACGAAGTAGAAACCAAAATAATTTTTAATGTAAAACAATTCTAAATCGTTTAGTTGCTTAGTCGTGACGAATATTCTATCATAGGCTTGGCAAGTAGACGCATCTCCCCCACTAAAGCCAAGGAATAACAAGTCTAAAGCGGTAAAAAGGGTTTGTTGGTTAAGGGTTGATCATCCTTTTTAATCTCTATCGATCTCAAATTCCAGAAAAGGCGACAAAATCACAAATACATGATCGAATCTACGACCACGATACTTGCAATTGCTCAAATCCTTAACTCGAATAGGCTAAAGATAGGACCAAGTAATCTTCACCAATAATATTATATCAAAAAGGGCGACAAAATCATAAATACATAGCCGAATCCACGACTACGATACTTAAGATTGCTCAAATCCCTAATCTCAATAAATCAAAGGTTTGGATGAAGAATGATATAGGGTATGGATAATATTTGGGATACAAATTGGTGTAAAATGAAAAATAAACAAAACAGATAAATTAAAATCCTAAGTGTGGTTAATCACTTTCCCAACCATCCCATGAATAAGACTCATATCATTGAATAACTCACGCTTTAACACTTGAAACACACACTTTAGGTAGACACGAATTATACTCAACAAGATCTCAATCAAAGAATAACCTTAGTTGGCGTTCCCATAACGGCCAACTCCCATTCAATCCATAAATGTAATATACAACAAATAGTGGTGATATCTGCCACTTAATACAAAACTTTACATAAGTTGGTTACAACAAACTTCCAACTTTTCCTTTTTCTTTTTCTTTTCTATATTTTTGATTTTTTTTTTGACATCAACATATAAGTGTAAAATTTCACAACTTTTTTATCACTATTTTTCCGGATAATTTTTTCATACTCTTCATACTTTCAGAAATAACTGTAATAGCGAAAGTAGCAAACACACGAAAAATAAACTAAAAGATATACAATATTTACTTTCATACCAATTGCATTGCGCAATTTCCTGACCTAACCAAAGATAATGAATTACGCACGCGAACACAGGTAATGTAAGGAAACACACTTTGCCTAAAGCAATTAACCACGGATTTTAATCCACAGGGTAGGCTAAGGTGTAAGGGTGTATCGAAACATTATAACAAAGGTGTAAGAAACGAAAGGAATGGCTCTGAGGGTTTTTCTAGGGGTATCTTACTCTAAAAGTGAGAGTAACAAAGGGTTAATACGGGGGTTAACTAACCAGTGTAGTTAGTTAATATCACATAACATATAAAGGCTATTTGGGTGTAATCTTAGAAATTTACCAATTTAGACAAGTCACTCCAATTATATAGATAATACTTATTATGGTGGTCTCGAATAGTATACAAGCCAGGTTCTAAAGTTTACAAGTCACCAGCACACTAAAGTTTTAATATTTTTGAAAGAATAGAGTTATGTGTGCGGTTATGTAATTTAGACTTTAAACAAAAACATGCTAAAAAAATTTTAATTTTGATATATTAAGCGCATTTTAAGCATATTTTGAAAAAGTTTAGGACAAGTAAGTGTTCTAATTCTCCAATCCCCCCACTTAAGTTAAACAACGTCCTCGTTGTTTGTGTCAAAGGTTAAAAACTAGAAAATAAAAAGAATTAGAACAGAAAAACTCCCCTGAGATTTGCTCGGTATGATCCTCCATTATTCGTATAAGAGCAAAAATCAACTTTCTTGTGGATGAGAACGTTTAAGCTTCATAGATGATGTATCTACAGAAATGCAGGAATCTATAATACCATTTAGACTTTAACACACCTGAGTTAAGAAGGTTCAAACTTGCATAATACATTAGTAGTTAGTAAAATTAAAACATAAAAAATTAAATTGTAAATCATCAGGTCAGTCGATACGCCGTATCTTATGGAAAAAGATACGCCGTATCAAGCCTGGAATAAATACGAAATAAAATAAAATAAAGGATAGGATGCGTCGCATCTGTTTTACTATATGCGGCGCATGTATTTACCAAACAGACTGTTAACAGTCTGTTGTAAAATGGGCTCGTTCCACGGTTTACCTCTCGGGTTCTCTCGTTCACTCATGCTGAACTTAATGCCAGTCTTCATCAAAAACAATAAGAAACACAAACTGAAACATCAAATAAATACATGATAATAAAATTCAGTACAATCCCAAGAAGAATAAAAATGTATGTGGAACAATGTCTATAAGATCAAACATATGAGATCAAGGGTGTGGGAAGTCATCCTCTGCAGCTGAGTGAGTCCCTGAGGTGCTGGCATCGTCGGTCCTAGGTCGGACTCTGCGTGAAGGGACCCGGGAGTATGTGATCATCCCTCTAACGAAAGTACCATCAGGGCGAGTATGGCTCGTGCCCTGACCCTCCAAAATCTGGCTCACACTCCCGACCAGCCAACCTAAAACCCTCCTGACTACAGTGAGGTCAGCCCTCATACCATCAACGACGCCCCTCAAAGCTCTAACCTCCCCGTCGACTAGCTCTACCCTCTGACCGACTGTGCGTGCAATTGGTGGTGGTGGGGGTACCTGTGGCTCCTCCTGGGCTGGAGCAGCAGCCGGAGCTCCCTGGGGACCTCCCTGCGCCGCCTCTACCTCTGCTGGTCTCGCGAGACCCAACGCCACCCAATAGCATCCCCCCATAACAATCTCACAAATCCCCAACCTGACCAAATAATCCTGCCCAATAACCGGTAGACTGGTCACCTCAACCTCTAACCCGGCAGGAATCTCATCACCGATCACACCAAAATGACGGGCCAGTCTAGATACAAAATGCCCCCCAGTCATCTGGCTCCTCCTATCTCTCCCCAAAGCACCCCTATGAAGGAAATGCGCCAAAAAGTGAGGGATGTTCACCGCCAATCCCTCATCCATGCTCCTGAGAAGGAAGAGGTCAAGAGTGGTCACCTTCTCAGGTGACTGACCCCTCCCAGCGATGGTCAATGCAATCATCCTATGGCATAATCTCCTCATAGGCTCTCTGATCAATGTGTAGGATGGGGTGGAAGCAGTAGAATCACCCCCGGAGGATATCCTCTCCCAGAAATCACCAAGCAACATCCTATCTGGAACAGCCCGTAAACTCTCAGCCCAGTACCTGGCAAACCCAGCAGATCCAAGCTCCTCCTCAGTGTGTAGCCCCATGGCCAAAATAAACTGCCTCATCGACATTTGCCTATGCACCCCTCCTAACCTGAACACCAGAGTGTCAGCTGTATCAATCTCCAAATCCGTCTCCCTGTAATGAATCATGCTAAAGAACTCTAGCATGAGCTCCCTAATCAGAGGCTCGTCAATCCTGAACAACCTCTCCTCTGCATGTGACCTAAACACAACCTCATCATCATCATCCCTCACAACCATCTCCAGCCTATCATGAAGACCACCAACTGCATTCCCTCCATCAATCAACCCAACACCCTCAAAGTCTAAAACCGGAATCCTAAGGATTTTCATAAAGAAAATCGCTCTAAGTCTCTATACATAATCAGCCTCGGTGTCCGGTGTAAGTCCCATGGTCTCGAAACGGAGCCACATGTGTCTGCGTTCAGCAATCGGTAGTTCCATCTGAAAGAAATGTCAAGGTTAGGAAACAGTCCTGAAATAAGATTGATACGGCGCATCTGATAAATCAATGCAGCGTATCTAAGTTGCATAAAAGAGATGCGGAGCAAGAACTGGAATACGGCGTAATGTAGATGCGTCGTATCTAAGTTAAGTAATACGGCGTAACAATAATGAAGTATTTAAATTGGAAATAGGTCGTTATGCCGCATCAATTAACCAAGATGCGCCGCATCTAGCAATATATCAGTATAAAAGAAAGGGGGTCAGGCACGTTTTCCAAGAATCCGGTCCCGTGACGTAAACTCCCACTTAACATCACGGTTCCATTTTACCCATATATCAATATCTAAAATTTCCTATAACCACAACATCTCATATTCCCTCAAAAGTTCAAAATAAACCTCCCGAACCCTAATTTTTTTATTCAAATTAATTCGGTTCCAAATTCAATGATCAATTCAAAAATTAACATGGGGGAAATCATCTAGTCCAAGTTCTAATAAAAGCCCCTGAACTTCCCATCAAAATCGATATATAGCTCAAACCCTAATTTTTAAATTGAACAAAATTAAATAGAATAATTACCTTATATTATGATTAGGATTCGGTCTAGAGTTCGGATTAGAAGGTTTTGATTCGAGAAAAGCACTTCGGATTAAAGGGTTTAATTTGGTGTGCGTATTACTGTGTGTAAATTTGGGTAAGAAGTTGAAATCCAGCGCATCTCTTTCATATTTATAGGGTAAATACGATGCGCCGTATCGCATAATTGTATGCGCTGTATTTTTCTAAATTCGTTGACTGGTCAATAAGTTTTAATTGTTCAGAGATACGGCGCTTAGAAAACTAAGATCCGCCGTATTACTGTGCTAGTGAACGAAATTTAAATAAGGAACGTACCTTGGCCTCCACAACGCGTTTCCTTATACATCAAATAGGGGTAAAACGGTATACCATATGATATATATAAATTCAAGATAAGAGCAATAAGCATATCCGTTTTATTAATGATTATAATCTTTATTGTTTAGTGGATAATTATTTACTCCAAGGTTAGGAGCAAATATCTTTTTAAGCTTACAAAATTAAAATTACAATTTAAACCAGATGCATTATATGGATAACAAAATTGAGATTATATTCGGGAGAGGTTTCAGAGAACTCTCCTTTAGGCTAGGCGAATTATTGTAGAGGATACCTGGAATTCTATTTTAAGAATTTAAGACACTCAATGTTACCAGCAGTGAGTTTTCCTCCACTCTTGTTGTCTTACTACAGCCTTTCAGTTGTCAAAAGTCTGATCACTCCAGCTAGCGTCTCTTGGTTCGGTTCAGAATGTAGTCTTCCATAGCGATGCTTAAGCCATCATTTATCCTGAAAATAAACCAACTTGTGCACGAGAGTAGTGGAACGATCAAAGTGAATATCAAAAATCAACTATATTTATTGAATTAAATGCGTCGTATTAACAAAAGCTAATGCGCCGTATTTTCGTTATGTTTCAAAAAACAGAAAATATGCAAATTATACAATGAATGCAATCTATCTAATATATAACAGGGTTAGTGGTTAGAATTTAAAAAACTAAAAAAAACCTAATTAAAATACTAATCAAATTAACAGATAATAACAATTCACTCCCCGGCAACGGCGCCAAAAACTTGATGCGCGTGATGTGTCGTTGCGATTTAGCAGTATTAATGCCTACTCAAGTTTTAAATTTATATTTAGCCGACTTATCAATAACACACACACTTAACGAGCAGTGTACCCGGTCAGTATGAATATAATGGTAAGTAGAGTGTCGATCACTAAGAGTGGAACGTATTATCTAGTTATTCTAATCAGTATTTTAATATCCTAAGTTAGCTATACAACCTAATCTAACGCAAGGGGGTTCAGCCAGAGAGACTGGCACGGTTTGGTTATGATTAAATAGTAAACTAAACTAATGAGCACGAATCAGCGATTAGCACACACGTACACAGATAGATATTCGAGACAATAAGAAGACCTGTCCTGATAATTAAGTAGCTTGTCACTTGTTTTATTGCTAGTTTTATATGAAGTGTATATAATTAAACCTTTCTCGTTGGCTCTAATCTTATCGGCGAGTAAATCCTTAATGATTAATTATGTCTATCCTATTTATTTAAGAGACGCTAAAACAAATAGGCGAGGAAGGGGCATGGCGACCCAAGCAATGCTCAGCTAGACACAGAGGTTATCAATGCACTAATAAAAGTCACCAAAGACATCAACATATAAACTTTAAATAATGGAAAAGCAATATTAAGGGGAGTGCATGATTTTCCGTAGTCACATGACACAAGCCCATCAATCCTGATGAATTAAAGTGTAAAACCCCGAAACTAATATAATCCGGAATGACAAAAATGCCCTTGAATTTAAAATTTGAGAAGTTACGAATACTAATTAAATAACACTTAACCTAAGTTCAACTTAATTTAAAAACTTTACAATATACAAAGTTGGAACAAAAAAAAAAAAAAAGAAAAGAAGCAAGCATTATGCCGCCCCCCTACACCATAAAAAAGACTAGGTTCTTGATTTGCATATACATGGTAAGTCCTTAATTTGATTTGCTACCTTCCTAATTTGCCCTACACAAAATATTCGGTTCTTCTTATCCTCAAAAATACCGATTTTCATAAACTAGCAAAAACCCTAAGTTCTCTCAAAACTAAACATCGGCCTTCATTTTTTTTTTGTGGCTGTCGATCCAAAGGAACACCCAAAGGAAGGCTTCAATCTCGTTTCTAATCCGTGTTTAATCATCACAAGGTAAACCTCTAACATTAACAAGGATCCATTCGAATTTTGTGAAGCAAAAACTAATCAAAAGAACCCTATTTTCTGTTTTGTGGCTGCTGTTCGACGCCAAGAAGAGAGGAGAAGAAAAGAGAGTTTTCGTGTGGTGTTTTGATCCTCGTCGTGTTCGTGTTCTTCGTGGTCTACAAGGGTATTGTATCTTTTGTTCATGCCATGTCCTTGTTTTGTTTTATAACCGAAAATATGCACACATGAAACCACATAAAATCATAAAATAACAAAACCCTAAAATTGTTATGTATGAATCGGCTGAGTTTTGGAGTTGAAATATTTCGTTGTGATCATGTTAAATATGTTATAGAATGACCTAAATATGTTATGGACTCAACCAAAATCATTTGGAGTGAAAAACTAATGATTTGGATGGTAAAAACTCTAAAATGGATATGTTGCTGTGATAACTGATTCTGAGTGGGATTTTTGGTCGACTTTAAACGGCTGTAACTTTATGATGGAATCGAGTTTTTGAGTGTTTTAAAAGCCTAAAACTAAGTTCATTGAAATAGCTACCTGGGAAAATTTAGTTTTTAATTTTTAGAGTCCTAGAAAGTTACTTTTTGATTTTTAGAAAATTATGTGTCTGATCGGATTTGTGAGTCTGGAAAATCAGTCCGGGTTTTTTATTTTTAATTTTCAAATCGTGTCGAGTTAGAAGGTTTCCTTTGAACTGGGTAATATATAAGATGTCTATTACTTCCTGGAATTTTTGTAGATTTTTGTGAATTTTTCTTAAAAGGTTTCTAACTAATAAATTTTCGTATAGTAAAATCAGTCAGAATTCTGGACGAGTTGGTTTAGGTGAATTTTAATCCATAGTTATGCTACTTAATAAAATCTGGAAAAATTTGGTAAAATACTTAAGACATTTAAACATCTCTGGAAATTTTTGGGAATTTTATTACTGAGTTCTTGTATGATTTTCAATTTATTAAAAACCTAACAATTTCGTATATAAAACTGTGTGAAGTTATAAAAGGTTAAAAAGGTAATGAAAAGGTGTTTTGTGTTTGTTTTGTAAACGTAAGGGTTTAAACCGTCATTATTTTAAAACTAAGGGACCTAACTTGTGAACACCGTAACTTCATGGTAATTACATTTTTCACCCTAACTTAGGAGAATTACATATTAATCCCTAAAGTTGTGATAATTACATAAAACCCTAAATTTGGTAAAAGACATTATGAATCTTGAACTATGAATATGATCATTTGGTAATACTTTGAATTGGCATATGAGAATGATATAACTTAAGGTTATCTAATATGAAATGAGAACAAACATGAAACCTTTCGATGATATGAAACTTAAGAGAACTTGTGCTTATTTGTAGATCGGGTGAAGAGGGAGTGATCTCCTACTTGATTTGATTTTCATTTCTTGCTTGCGTATTTCGTTAAGGTACAGATATTCTGCTTCTTTATTAAGAGGCCTTCATTCTCTCATTATGATTCATATTAGGGTTTCCCTATACCATTGCTATGTTCCCTTTATTCATGAACTCCGATCTTTTGAATCATCATGATATTGAATCTTTTATGATTAAGAGCCTTTCATGCATGAACCTTTAATTATGAACCCTTGACTATGAACCTTTGCTTATGAACTTTGCTATTGAACCATGATTATGAACCATGATTATGAACTTATGAAACATGATATTGACCTATGCAAGTAAACTAAAACATGATTCATGATACTTGACCTTTACCCTCAGTTTGATACTACGAGCCACTCACTAGGCATGAGTGTTTCATGTCCATGTCAGTCGATGCACCGATGTCATGACTCTAGGGCAGGAGAATGATGACCTGTCCCGTCCCTGCATGTTATGTTTATGATTCATGTTTACGTAGAGGCAGATTATGGCCACCTGGGGCGTATGGATGCATCCTAGATTTGTTCATGTTCATGTTATGTTATGTTATTCATGGTGATTGATGGTGTGTGCGATACACGTCTTTCACACTCCGAGAGCTAGCTACTCCAACCCATGATTGAGGACACCCCTCATATTTACAGGATACCCATGATTGAGGACACCCCTCATATTCACAGGATACTAAGAGGTCTCCCCTCTGCAGGTTACGATTATGATTATGATTATGATTATGATTCATGTTATGTTATGGGCTCGTAGTGGATTTCTGACTTCCTTTACCATGTACCCTTTTACCTTTCCTTATAATACCATGTACTCTTACCTTTCATCTTGATACCATGTATTCATGCTTCACACTCTTTACTCATGTAAATTATACATTATACTACTGCTTGTTACGTTATATCTGTTCACTGAGCTCTAGTAGCTCAGCCGAGTTTCTTTTCCCGCGGCAGATTTTAGTTGGAAGCTGGGTAAAATTGAAGAGACTTTTGGACTTAGAAGACTTGATAATTATTTTGGCCTAGAGACGTTTGGAAGTTACTACATTGTTAGAATTTGTATTCACTTTTGTAACCTTGTAATTTCAGTATTTCTTCTGTAACCTTTGAGAATATTTGTATTACTTTTGAATGTATGCTTTGTTATATCTGATATGAAACCATTTGCGTGACATCTTTACCCTTGTCGGGTTGGGGTGGTACAATTATGGTATCAGAGCCAGGCTGCGATTCGTAATACATTTACCCTTGGCCTGTGTAAGTAGGACCACTAAGTTTCCCTGTAAGCGCTCATAAGATAACCTGTAAGATTTGCTTTAGGATCTCCCTATAGGAACCTAAATTTGACCAGTGAGGAATGGGTAGATTAAGACATATATGTGAGTATCATTTGCTTCCGCATCACTCTGATTCGTGCCTCTACCCTTAGTTAAACCTCATCAGAAACTTTTCAGGAGTTAGAAGTTTTACAACTTAAGCTTAGTAACCAAGTAAGCTTGGAATACCTCGAAAAACCCACCTGGATACCTTACACCATGTAAGTTTCATTTTCAGATTTTGACATCCACCTCCGATTTGTTGGATAAGTTGTTTAACACCTTTCCGACCATGTCGTAAGCCATTCAACCATAATGTGTTCGACACATTTTGTGAATTCATTGCTTATGCTGAATGTGAATGTATCGTCCGATACTACTTAACTTTGCATAAATCCGTTACTACTCCTATGAGAATTCTGGTAATTATTAACCATGGATATAGGAAGTTATGTTCCTTTCCTTTGAATGACGAATCTTGTTCTGCCAACCATTTCCTTTGGAAGGATATGATGCTATGTTACCTCTGTATGGATTTGTTAACTGAGCATGATGATGCTAATAACGGATATTCTGTACATCTCACTTTTGACAAATATACGATGTTCGTATTGCTGATAATACACATCCTACTTACTGCTTATGCTAAGAAGCTGAACAAATCCCCACACTTGAATCATTCGTTTATCCATCTCAACACTTTTATCGAAACAGGTGTTGGATTTCGATATATGAACTATCCGTCTGATTCGATGACTGTATTCGTTCTATGAATCTTTTGATCTTGACATGTCTTATTGTGTGGTCTCTTATGTATGGACTGGATGACTATTTGTAAAGCTACCATAGACTACCGTATCTGAAATGTGATCTTAACAATTTATCTTACCCTATTTCGTTATGATGAATCTCTACACCTGAATCTGCTAAAGTTTTGCCACTATGGAAGCACCAACCCTGAACTCATATGATTATCAATTTTCCTGACAACCATTACTATTCACCCTTGGAAAGTTCCGCCATTAGAAATATTCCGTTGTACGAAGATTTTCCGGTATTTCAGGTGTAATATGAATTTTGCTCACCTCAGTGATTCTCTTGAAGTACTCTTGTTGGTCTATGAAGATGAAGTATGTGACGACGTATCGACTATTGTGCACCTAACCGTACCACTATCAGTAATCGTTACCCGTTTTCGCACATCAATGATTGATTTGGTCTTTCTTTTGAAACTTCGTATCTCGTTGCATCGTGCTAAATTTGAAGGGCTGAAGCAGCAACCACAAGAACTTCTAAGAAGGGGGTTAACTAACCGAGAGTAACCTTTGTGAAGTAGTTCAGTCTTACTTTGAAGAAGAAGGAAGGCGACATGAGGTGTATGTGAAAGTTTTTCCCCTAAACGATTTCAGAGACGGTCCTCGCGCTCGTTATAACCTTATGAGTTTGAGTGATGCCAATAGTATTGGCAAAAATGATCATGTCTTCGTGTGTTTTGGACAAATTGTCATAGTATGACATTGTGTTATGTTCAGAGAACGAAAGAAGAACATAGAGATTATTGGCAGGATGAGCCTTTGTTCTAGAAGAGAAATTCGGTTGACGTTCAGAGCTCTTAGTAGGCAACACTGCCCTATATAATGTGAAGACAGAGTTTCACACAGAAAGGAGCAAGATCGAAGACAATTATCAGCGTTAGAAACCTGGTGGGAGAATAGTAGAAGATGGTTGTGACAAGTGTACCTTAGAAGAAGCACCTAGGAAGAAGAGTGGAACTGGATAGTACTCGACTACACATCATGCAACACGTGAAGATTGCAACTCGGGCATCAAGACAACCAGATCGTATGAGGCGAATCGTTCAACACATACCTGGAGCTATGCTGGAAGACCTGTCGAAGATGCGCAGTCTTGCTTCTCTATTCATTTTAGTTGTACTAAGATGAATTGAGAGCAGAAGCAGACTTGCGGATGGAGGGTTGCACGATGATCGTGTCAGAGACTGCCGCTACGACATCACCATATCAAGAAGAGTTGCTGAAGGCTTGAGGAATCAGACTCAAGTTTGTAATTCCTTTTCACCATGGGATAAGATGGACAAACATAGATGAACCACTCCAACTTGGAAGAAATTTTGAAATTTAGTATTTGAATTGACGAATTTTGAAGTGGACATTTGCGTTTAGACGAGGTGATTCTGTGAATGATGAAGCTATCGATGACGTAATTCGTTTTTCCCTCAACCTACTTAAATTCCGTTACCTGATAATGAAGTCCTTTGAATAATTTGGGTTTCTCTGTTAGTAATTTCGTCCTATGTCACTCTGCATTTGTTGAGTAACGAGTTATGTGGAATTTTGACGAATTATGGAAGGGACTTTGTGATTTATGTTTCAGAAAGGACGGATGTTGAAGTAACCACTGATATTGGCTGAGTTGATTTCGGTAAGTTATGAAGTATTGACGCTATTAACGACGTACCTGAATTCTGATGGACATTTTCGGATTTCCGTTACTCTTCGAGTAATTTCGTTCTCTTAGTTATGATGTTTGATTTTAGTGACCTCTGAGACGGTAGGTGGACTAGGTGGATTTAGATAAGTTATGTTAATCACGACTTGAGATAAAGTATGACCATCGTGAGGGCATATTTATATGATGCAAGTATTATGACGTCTGGCCAGCGTGATAATACTTACATCATATAACGTGCACTCTTTGTGGGCATAGGATATTTCGAGAAGTGCCTTAGAAGCCTTAGAATTTCTGATATCTGTTTGAGATCATCCGCGTTTAGTGAGACTTTAGATTCATTCTACCTATATGATTGATCCGCTGTCTTTGATATACGATTTGATACATTTGATGATTCGTCACGCGCTTCGTTGACCGATGGTACGTTCCTTAGTTCGATCAGTATCTGCGTGGAATTGATGATTTCTTCTATAATGGTGCACTAGTTCCCTTTTCGTTAAGAATCTGGACTGAATTGATGAGATTTTACTCTTTAGTACTACCTTCGTATTGCTTTCAGGCATGAATGTTTCATGTATCTCCGTGCGAGATTTAAGTCGTTATCCGCTGCAATGTTGTTTCGTATTCCTTGGAACGAATTCGTTGTAAATTATGGAAGCCTAGGGCTTTTCTATGATTTTGATCAGGTTGGCGAAGTATCTCATTGCTTGGCGTTACCTCCCCATTTATTCTTCGTATGCGATGTATTCCATGTATCACTTCTTCGTGAGTATGAGTAGTATCCGCCTCATGTTGTGTTTTGCCCATTCGATTGGATTCGGGAAAATCTTTCGTATAGTAAAGAACCTGAGGCTGTTTTAGAGCATCAGGAAAGAGTCATGAGAACTAAAACCATTCCGTTCGTAAAGATTCTTTGGAAGAACCATCCTGAGAGCGAGGCTACTTGGGAAACCGAAGAGTCGATACGATCTGATTATCCGCATTTCTCTTTTTGACTTGGTACGTATTCATTTCGTTATTGCTTTCGATTTCGCATTTCATTTCGACTTCGCACTTCAATTTTCGAGGACGAAAATTTTTTTTTAAGAGGGGAAGAGTTGTAAAACCCCGAAACTAATATAATCCGGAATGACAAAAGTGCCCTTGAATTTAAAATTTGAGAACTTACGAATACTAATTAAATAACACTTAACCTAAGTTCAACTTAATTTAAAAACTTTACAATATACAAAGTTGGAACAAAAAAAAAAAAAAGAAAAGAAGCAAGCATTATGCCGCCCCCCTACACCATAAACAAGACTAGGTTCTTGATTTGCATATACATGGTAAGTCCTTAATTTGATTTGATACCTTCCTAATTTGCCCTACACAAAATATTCGGTTCTTCTTATCCTCAAAAATACCGATTTTCATAAACTAGCAAAAACCCTAAGTTCTCTCAAAACTAAACATCGGCCTTCATTTTTTTTTGTGTGGCTGTCGATCCAAAGGAACACCCAAAGGAAGGCTTCAATCTCGTTTCTAATCCGTGTTTAATCATCACAAGGTAAACCTCTAACATTAACAAGGATCCATTCGAATTTTGTGAAGCAAAAACTAATCAAAAGAACCCTATTTTCTGTTTTGTGGCTGCTGTTCGACGCCAAGAAGAGAGGAGAAGAAAAGAGAGTTTTCGTGTGGTGTTTTGATCCTCGTCGTGTTCGTGTTCTTCGTGGTCTACAAGGGTATTGTATCTTTTGTTCATGCCATGTCCTTGTTTTGTTTTATAACCGAAAATATGCACACATGAAACCACATAAAATCATAAAATAACAAAACCCTAAAATTGTTATGTATGAATCGGCTGAGTTTTGGAGTTGAAATATTTCGTTGTGATCATGTTAAATATGTTATAGAATGACCTAAATATGTTATGGACTCAACCAAAATCGTTTGGAGTGAAAAACTAATGATTTGGATGGTAAAAACTCTAAAATGGATATGTTGCTGTGATAACTGATTCTGAGTGGGATTTTGGTCGATTTTAAACGGCTGTAACTTTATGATGGAATCGAGTTTTTGAGTGTTTTAAAAGCCTAAAACTAAGTTCATTGAAATAGCTACCTGAAAAAATTTAGTTTGTAATTTTTAGAGTCTTAGAAGGTTACTTTTTGATTTTTAGAAAATTATGTGTCTGATCGGATTTGTGAGTCTAGAAAATCAGTCCGGGTTTCAGATTTTTAATTTTCAAATCGTGTCGAGTTAGAAGGTTTCCTTTGAACTGGGTAATATATAAGATGTCTATTACTTCCTGGAATTTTTGTAGATTTTTGTGAATTTTTCTTAAAAGGTTTCTAACTAATAAATTTTCGTATAGTAAAATCAGTCAGAAATCTGGACGAGTTGGTTTAGGTGAATTTTAATCCATAGTTATACTACTTAATAAAATCTGGAAAAATTTGGTAAAATACTTAAGACATTTGGGCATCTCTGGGAATTTTTTTGAATTTTATTACTGAGTTCTTGTACGATTTTCAATTTATTAAAAACCTAACAATTTCGTATATAAAACTGTGTGAAGTTATAAAAGGTTAAAAAGGTAATGAAAAGGTGTTTTGTGTTTGTTTTGTAAACGTAAGGGTTTAAACCGTTATTATTTTAAAACTAAGGGACCTAACTTGTGAACACTGTAACTTCATGGTAATTACATTTTTCACCCTAACTTAGGAGAATTACATATTAATCCCTAAAGTTGTGATAATTACATAAAACCCTAAATTTGGTAAAAGACATTATGAATCTTGAACTATGAATATGATCATTTGGTAATACTTTGAATTGGCATATGAGAATGATATAACTTAAGGTTATCTAATATGAAATGAGAACAAACATGAAACCTTTCGATGATATGAAACTTAAGAGAACTTGTACTTATTTGTAGATCGGGTGAAGAGGGAGTGATCTCCTACTTGATTTGATTTTCATTTCTTGCTTGCGTATTTCGTTAAGGTACAGATATTCTGCTTCTTTATTAAGAGGCCTTCATTCTCTCATTATGATTCATATTAGGGTTTCCCTATACCATTGCTATGTTCCCTTTATTCATGAACTCCGATCTTTTGAATCATCATGATATTGAATCTTTTATGATTAAGAGCCTTTCATGCATGAACCTTTAATTATGAACCCTTGACTATGAACCTTTGCTTATGAACTTTGCTATTGAACCATGATTATGAACCATGATTATGAACTTATGAAACATGATATTGACCTATGCAAGTAAACTAAAACATGATTCATGATACTTGACCTTTACCCTCAGTTTGATACTACGAGCCACTCACTAGGCATGAGGGTTTCATGTCCATGTCAGTCGATGCACCGATGGCATGACTCTAGGGCAGGAGAGTGATGACCTGTCCCGTCCCTGCATGTTATGTTTATGATTCATGTTTACGTAGAGGCAGATTATGGCCACCTGGGGCGTATGGATGCATCCTAGATTTGTTCATGTTCATGTTATGTTATGTTATTCATGGTGACTGATGGTGTGTGCGATACACGTCTTTCACACTCCGGGAGCTAGCTACTCCAACCCATGATTGAGGACACCCCTCATATTTACAGGATACCCATGATTGAGGACACCCCTCATATTTACAGGATACCCATGATTGAGGACACCCCTCATATTCACAGGATACTAAGAGGTCTCCCCTCTGCAGGTTACGATTATGATTATGATTATGATTCATGTTATGTTATGGGCTCGTTGTGGATTTCTGACTTCCTTTACCATGTACCCTTTTACCTTTCCTTATAATACCATGTACTCTTACCTTTCATCTTGATACCATGTATTCATGCTTCACACTCTTTACTCATGTAAATTATACATTATACTACTGCTTGTTACGTTATATCTGTTCACTAAGCTCTAGTAGCTCAGCCGCGTTTCTTTTCCCGCGGCAGGTTTTAGTTGGAAGCTGGGTAAAAGTGAAGAGACTTTTGGACTTAGAAGACTTGATAATTATTTTGGCCTAGAGACGTTTGGAAGTTACTACATTGTTAGAATTTGTATTCGCTTTTGTAACCTTGTAATTTCAGTATTTCTTCTGTAACCTTTGAGAATATTTGTATTACTTTTGAATGTATGCTTTGTTATATCTGATATGAAACCATTTGCGTGACATCTTTACCCTTGTCGGGTTGGGGTGGTACATAAAGTGTACTAATACAATAAAACAAAACTACTTAATGAATTGAATACATGCAGGAACTTCTTATAGCTCTTGTATCTTCGTTTAGGTGTGTCTTGTGCTGCTTGGTCGTCTGAATTCGGCTCTAGGGTTCTTCTGTCTTCGGTTTCTGAGTTAAGCTAAGTGTCTCAAAATTCGTCTGGCCTTGGGGTATTTATAGTTTCTGTCAGAGGGATCGATGCGGTGCATAGAATTGTTAGATGCGGCGCATTGACTTAACTTCGCGTGGGGTCCAAGATTAATATATTCAGGAATATTCGTACACCGTCTTCAGATGCGGCGTATCTTGACTTTGTATGCGGCGCATGTACTTGGATTGTAACTTGTGAAAACTTGATAGTGATACGCCGTATGTTAGAAGTATTATGCGGCGTATCTGGAGTAGAACGAGCTTGATCTTCTGGATTTCAGTAGGCTTTTGACATCTTGCTTGTTTTGCTCCATAATTAATCCAAAATCGCCAAGTTTCACATAATGCTTATTTTTACCTGAGAATTACTAAAGTAAAAGTTAATGTATCGATTCTCGTAGATAATATAATAAAACAAGTCAAATAAATAGGATAAATGATGATAATAAAATGTACTTATTTGAGTTCATCACAGACCTACCGGTCAAGAAGCGGGCTCGTCTTGATATCTCATCTCCAGATACTTCAGATGCCACAGAGACAGTACCACCCAGCAGATTCGAGGTTGGTGAGAGCTCGAGGGTTGCTGCTGACAGATTGAATACTGCTGCTACATTTGACTCACGACTAGATCAGCTTCAGGCATAGATTAAGAGGGCATTATCTCATCTAGACGAGACTCCAGTGAGCCGTATTGAGGCCATTGAGGAGGGGGTCGAGGGATTGATCCAGGGCACGGTTGCCATTGATGTTTCACACTAAGGTTTAGAGGCTCATCAGTTGGAGAGTTCAGAGCATATCACTCAGCTTAGAGAGGAGGTGCTGGGGTTAGTTGACAGAGCACAGAGGTTCCAGGATGAGCATCACGGCTTGGTCGATGAGTTATCTTTAGTTCAGGCTAGGTTGTCTGCATCAGAGACTACAGAGACTGACCTTCAGCTTCGAGTTTAGCACCTAGAGGAGATCGTTGTTGCGATGTCTAGGGATATTCAGAGGATTTTCTGCAGGTTAGATGGAGCACCCAGAGGAGGTGCCTAGTGTTAGACTGTTATCATATAGCTTGTACATTATCATCCTAGTCCCGGGGTGTGGGACGTAGTTAGTACTTGTTGTCTTTTGCTTGTAGTACAAACAAATATATCAAGTGTGACTCTACTGTGCAGGATTTTCGTTGTGCTATTTTATGATATCGGTCTGCGTAACCGAAATTTTCATGTATTATATTCATGTGCGCTGTGATTATACTTATGATGTTTCGTTGTGGTTTCATTGGATTTATACATGCTTTGGTTGTATTTATACGTATTTTGGATGTATATACATGTTGTGGTTGTGTATATTGTGTATGATGATCGATTCCATTGTGAGTTCTCATTGTTGTATTCTTTTGTGATTGTGAAGAAATATGCCACCCAAAAGAGCTACTCCTACTATGACACCCACCCAGATCAGGAGACTTGTTGCCGACAGTATTGAGGCAGCGTTGGTAACTGAAAGAGCTACCGTAGCTGCAGCTGCTACTGAAGCCGCTTCGCGGGCAGAAACCGCGGAAGCCGCAGGAACAGATACTAATGGAACAAATGGCCGTAAATGTACGTACAAATATTTCAAGAGTGATGATCCAAAAAAATTCTAAGGCACTGAAGGAGCCACTGCCATGATCCGATGGTTTGAAAAGACAGAATCGGTATTCCTTCTATGCAACTGTCCGGAAAACAACAAGGTTAAATTTGCTACTAGTACACTCGTTGGGGAAGCTATGTCATGGTGGAATTCGTATGCAAAGCCCATGGGAATGGAGAATGCTCACAAGCTTACATGGGATGAATTCAAGAAGTTGCTGACAAAGAAGTTTTGCCCACGAACAGAAGTGAAAAAGATGGAAACAGAGTTTTATGAGCTAGTGACAGCAGGTAATAATATTGAGGTAATAATATTGAGGCATATATCAGGAGATTCCAGGAATTGGAGAATTTCATTGGAGGATTACCTCACAACATCCGTGGTGATGTGATTTCTTTTGACCTACAAACATTGGATGAAGCAATCAGAATGTCTCAGAAACTCATGGCTCAGATAGTGAAGAAAGGAACTGCTTCAAACAACAACAACAACACCAACAGTAACCGTAACTCCAACAACAACTACCGAAACAACAACTATAACAACAACCGAAACAATTCCAATAACAACAACAACAAAAGAAATCGGGACAACAGCCAGAGCAACAATGCTACTCAACCACCACCCAAGAGACAGGAAACTGTAAAGGCTTATGTTGCAGGTCAAACTGAGAAAAGAGGTTACAGTGGTACTTTACCTAAGTGCAACAAATGCCAAACCCATCATAATCCTGGAAATTGTCCAAATCTGTGTGGAAACTGTAAGAAAGTTGGTCATTCAACCAGGGATTGCAAAGCTCCGATTGTGGTTGATAATCAGAAGCCCCCAGTAACATGCTTTGGATGTGGAGAAGTTGGACACATCAAGAAGGAATGTCTGAAAGGAAAGAATCAGGGAAACAATAACCAAGGTGGAACAGCTAGGGGAAGAGCTTATGTCCTTGGAGGAGAAGATGTCAGGGAGGACCCGAGTGTCGTTACGGTTACGTTCCTCATTAATAATCGTTATGCATCCATACTATTTGATTCAGGAGCCGATAGAAGTTTTGTTTCTACTGCATTTGCACCATTACTCAACATTGAACCAACCGCATTAGACACTCCCTATCACATTGAACTAGCTAACGGTAGTTTAGTTGGCACCGACACGATTATTCGTGGTTGCACTCTTAATTTTCTCAATCACCCATTCAATATAGACCTCATGCCAGTAGAACTTGGAAGTTTCGATATTGTCATCGGTATGGATTGGTTATCTCAACATCATGCCAGAATCATCTGTGATGAAAAAGTTGTTCATCTTCCTTATGATGGCGAAACATTGGTCGTTCGTGGAGAACGCAGTGGGACTAGACTCAGCATCATTTCGTGCATTAAAACAGAGAAATACATAAAGAAGGGTTGTTATGCTTTCTTGGCTCATATTACAGAAAAGAAGTCAGAGGAGAAGCGACTTGAGGATGTGCCAACAGTTAAAGATTTTCCAGAAGTTTTTCCAGAAGACTTGCCAGGACTGCCACCTACTCGCCAAGTCGAATTTCAGATTGAATTAGTACCGGGAGCCGCACCGATTGCGCGAGCACCTTATCGACTTGCACCTTCAGAAATGCAAGAGTTGTCGAACCAATTGCAAGAGCTCTTTGATAAAGGATTCATTAGGCCGAGTTCATCGCCTTGGGGAGCACCAGTTTTGTTTGTAAAGAAGAAAGATGGATCTTTCAGAATGTGCATTGATTATTGAGAGCTAAACAAATTAACGGTGAATAATCGTTATCCACTTCCCAGGATCGACGATTTATTTGATCAATTGCAAGGTTCCAGTTATTACTCCAAGATCGACTTGAGATCGGGTTACCATCAGCTCACGGTTCGGGAGGAGGATATCCCGAAGACAGCATTCAGAACACGCTATGGTCATTATGAATTTCAGGTAATGCCGTTCGGACTAACCAACGCACCAGCTGTGTTCATGGATCTCATGAACAGGGTGTGCAAGCCATATCTAGATAAGTTTGTGATCGTATTCATTGACGATATCTTGATCTACTTAAAGAGCAAAGAAGAGCACCGAGAACACCTTAGAACAATCTTAGAACTGCTTAAGAAAGAGAAACTGTATGCCAAATTTTCAAAGTGTGATTTTTGGATCAGAAGAGTACAATTTCTTGGTCACGTCATTGATAGTCAAGGACTACAGGTTGATCCAGCAAAGATTGAGGCAGTTAAAGATTGGGCAACGCCAAAAACTCCTACAGAAATTCGTCAATTCTTAGGACTTGCCGGATATTACATAAGGTTCATTGAAGGGTTTTCCAAAATAGCTAAGCCAATGACCAAGTTGACACAAAAGAACCAGAAGTACGATTGGGGAGAAAAGCAAGAGACCGCTTTTCAGTTGTTGAAACAGAAACTTTGTAGCACGCCAATTTTGTCATTGCCAGAAGGGATTGAAAACTTCGTGGTATATTGCGATGCTTCACACAAAGGACTTGGGGCAGTGTTAATGCAAAACAAGAAGGTGATAGCTTATGCATCTCGTCAGCTTAAGAAGCATGAGAAGAACTACACTACTCACGACTTAGAGTTGGGTGCCGTGGTTTTCGCACTCAAGATTTAGAGGCATTATCTTTATGGAACAAAGTGTGTAGTATTTACAGACCACAAAAGACTACAGTACATTCTTGATCAGAAGGAACTTAACATGAGGGAACGTCGTTGGTTGGAACTACTTAGTGATTACGACTATGAAATCAGATATCATCCAGGAAAAGCCAACGTTGTAGCAGATGCACTCAGTCGAAAAGAAAGACTCAAGCCTTTGAGAGTCAGATCATTGGGAATGACAATTATTTCACCACTACCATCAAAGATCCTAGAGGCTCAGGTAGAAGCACTCAAGGAAGAAAACCTACCAAGTGAAACACTTAAAGGAATGCAAGATAATGTAAACGGTTTAGTAAGGAGATCAGATGGAACATTATGCTTCAAGGATAGAAGTTGGATACCTCTCTATGGTGGAATACGAGAGTTAATCATGCACGAATCACATAAGTCGAAGTACTCTATTCACCCAGCTTTATTGGTGCCCAATATGAAAGCAGAGATAGCTACGTATGTCAGTAAATGCCTTGTGCTAAAGTGAAAGCCGAGTACCAGAAGCCATCAGGATTACTTCAACAACCAAAGATTCCCCAGTGGAAGTGGGAACGCATTACAATGGACTTTGTCACTAAACTTCCCAAAACATCAGGAGGTTTCGATGCTATTTGGGTAATAGTTGATCGTCTCACCAAGTCAGCTCATTTCATTCCAATCAAAGAGACTTACACTATGGATCAGCTCGCCAGACTTTACGTCAAGGAAATTGTCTCAAGGCACGGTGCACCAATTTCCATCATTTTCGACAGAGATAGTCGCTTTACTTCAAATTTTTGGGAATCATTGCAAGACTCATTTGGATCTAAGTTAGATATGAGTACCGCCTATCATCCTCAGACCGATGGTAAGAGCGAGAGAACGATTCATACATTGGAAGACATGCTCAGGGCATGTGTCATTGATTTTGGAAATGGTTGGGCTAACCATTTGCCATTGATCGAGTTCTCTTACAATAACAGTTATCATACGAGCATAAAAGCTGCACCATTCGAGGCACTCTACGGTCGTAAGTGCAGGTCCCCAGTTTGTTGGGCCGAAGTTGGTGATGTACAGCTAACAGGTCCAGAGTTGGTCAGAGAGACAACCGAAAAGATAATTCAGATTCGAGAAAGACTCCAAACAGCCAGAAGTCGACAGAAAAGTTACGCCGATGTTCGACGCAAACCATTAGAATTTCTGCTTGGATACAAAGTCATGTTTAAAGTCTCGCCTTGGAAGGGCGTGATACGATTCGGGAAGCGCGGTAAGTTAAACCCGAGATACATAGGACCATTCGAGATTCTGGAAAAGGTTGGTCCGGTAGCATACAGGCTGGAGCTTCCGTCAGAGCTCAGCAATGTACATAGCACGTTTCATGTCTCAAACCTCAAGAAATGTCTTTCAGACGAGCGTCTCGTAATTCCATTGGAAGAAATTCAGATCGATGATAAGCTTAACTTTGTGGAAGAACCAGCAAAAATCATGGACCAGGAGGTCAAACATTTGACGCAAAGCCGAATTCCGATCATCAAAGTTCGCTGGAATTCTCGCAGAGGTCCTGAGTTTACTTGGGAACGGGAAGATCAGATGCAACTCAAATACCCACATCTTTTCACCGAGACCACTCCAGAGAACAACATCAGCTGAATTCAGGGACTGAATTCCTTTTAGGGTGGTCGACTGTCACAACTCGTAATTTCAGGTCATTTTTCAAACCCCAACAATTTACTATTCATGAGTTACTATTCATAAATCACTATTCACCGATCACTATTCATCATTTCACTATTCATCATTTCTGAAGCCAGTTTGAGACTTTGAGAAATCTTCAAAAAATTTACTATTCACATGACACTATTCATTCTCGGAGGAAAATCACTATTCATGGGCATCATTCATCATGTCGTAAACTAGGTTTACGAGTATTCAAATGCGCGTAACCAGTTAGGTTTAGCTGCGTATTCATGCATCATCAGTAAGGACACATCATACAGACTAGAGTAGTCTGCATATCATCAGTAATATCAGTACCATATCAGTTCATGCATGTGTTTGTGTGATTTTCATTAACGTATGCATAATTGTTTAATTAACGTTACCATTCAGTCATTTCTATCAACAGTAATTCAAATACTCCAGACAATGATCCTAATACATTTTCAAGCTAATTATAATGATATAGAGATTATATTATTACTTTACCCGGTGTTTTTAAACCAATCGTTACATTTTTCATTTGACGCTTATAACTCCGTCGATTTACGAAATTTCAATCCGATTATCATTCTAACACCCGATTCTTGCAAGGAACATGATTTTACAATTTTTACAACTTCATCGTATCTCATTTCACCTCGTCACGAGTTATTTCTAGTTAACTCGGTACCCGATAACACTCAATGTATACACAAAACAACTAAACACTTACACTAATGGGACACTTGGCAAAGTTTCATCATACCCTTCCTAATTAGCCACATGTTGCCGCCCCCTACCCCCCAAATTAGCCTAATGCATCCAAAATTCATTAATTGAATTTCCATGAATTAATTCCATACTCCACTAACTTAAACACATACACCATAAACCATTTTAGCTAACAAAGATCAAATCCTCTCATCCCATCTTCATCCCAATTGGCCACAACCATGAACACCATCCAAATCCATAGATTTTTCAAGAACAAAGCATAAACATACTTCATTTACTATCCTAGTTAAGGTCTTGTGATCAAAACCTCAAGTTATTGCACCTTTCTCATCAAATCACTCCATGATTGTAAGTAAACTTCAATAACATCATTTTGTTCTTTTCATTCTTTCATTTACTTCATATGATCAAGTATTTTCAAGGATTATACTAGTTACTTTTGCAAGTTACTTATGTTTTGATACCACTTTGTTTATAAACTATCACAAACACTAGATCTATAAGTTTCAATAATAACCACTTGAGATCCACCAAGGTTGGTGATTTTTAGGACTCCATGACACCCTAAGAAGGTGTATGGTAGGATTTGCGAACTTGTGGAGTTGATTTGAGGTTGTATGATCAAGATTAGAACCATAGAAATGAGTTTTTAAAACATATATATACCTACTGTCCAAAATCATGTAAACTGGAAAACTCAGTAAATTTTGGCATATTTTGGCCTACATATTCAGAAATTTCTTTCAAAAAAAAAACCGTGGCCGCAAGAATCACTAAAAACCGACGTATAACGAAGGAGATATGATCGTTCGAAGTTAGACGACGAAAACTAATTTTCTGAAAATAAGCGTGCTGTTAGCCGAACTTTAAAGGACCAAACGAGGCGTTAGACGTGATCTAGACGACCCGACCCATTGAAATTATGTCATTTCATGTTATGACGAATCCGTGGATATAAAGAACGTAGAAAACGAGCTTATAAAGACCGAGATATACACGTTCGAAGCCGACGAACTCTATTCTATTTTGTCAACTCTAATAGAAAGTATTTTTCTAAGTATATACACTAACATTTTTACAAGCCATTACATTGATAGCCGGTTTTCTATCTATTCAAGACGCGTATGATCAAAAGTCCAGTAGCACGACACGAAAAACTTGTAACAACGTTTTATTTGCAAGGACGTCAAATTCATTCACAACACTTAACGTGCACTAATTCGCGACTAGTTTTGCGAGGCCGTTTTGGATATATTTTCACAAGTATGAAAAGTATTGTTTTGCGACGAAAACATTATATTTGCCAATAGAACACCAAACAAGGATCATGGAGTGTAATTTTAACATATTTACGCGAAATGTGGTTTATAACTTAACAAGACGTCAAAATGTATTTTTCGACGATAAACATTGTTTTCAAAACTATCGAGTGGTATCGATAACATACGTGTTTGCATGAGTAAAATCATTTCATTTGCTTACCTTATATCATATCAATCATGATAGGTCGCGGTTAGGAACCGAGCCTCATCTCATCATATCCATTGTGATCATTGTTGCTATATCATATCAGGTGAGTTTTCATAGCCCCGTTTTAAATTGTTTATTGATTTCTAAACTCTCGGGGGAGAATACATTGCACCATTTTTATATGCGGACCAAAGTATACAAACTCATTACATTGCTTAAGTTACATCATTGCCCAGATTAAAGTCCCCTTATATTATCATGAACTGTTAATTGTTTGTAAGCGAGAGTGAGTGGATAGATCTATTGAGGGTGACTCTTCCGTTCGGGTTGGTAGCACCAACTGGTCAAACGAACGCATTTCATTTCTGTCATATTTGAGTGATTGGCAAACACTCGGTTGGGGCATTTCATTCAGTCTAGCTTCGGGGTCATGAGCTTAGAGCTAATGTATCATTTTTATGTGGCATGGTTTTGTCATACACTTTATACTTGTGGTTTTCGTACAATCATTCATTTACATAAACCTATGATCTCACCAACATTTTTGTTGACTATTTTTAGCAATGTATTTTCAGGTAATTAAGGTATCGCATGTTGGCTTGCATATGGACATCATGGATTCGTGGAGTCGACGCATCTCACTTTATATTTTATGCACTTATCCATCGTTTGAATTGTATGAACTTGTTTTCTGAAAACTTGTTTCACCTTTTGGGACCTAGCTTTATAACTCTGAATGTTTTTAAATAATCAAACGATGTATTTTCTAAACGACACTTTAGGTCGTTCAATATAACTACAACTTTGGTGCTATGACCAGTCGTGCCCCTGAATGACTTATTCCGCTGCAAGTCACGAAATTTAGGGGTGTGACAGTGGTAGATTGGTGCTAGCTAAAATTAGCACTCGACATCTAGCTTAGTGTTGGAAATAGGATAAGCAACGTGTAGATCGTGGTAGATTGGTGCTAGCTAAGATTAGCACTCGACATCTAGCTTAGTGTCGGAAAACAAGTTAAGCGATGTGTACGGTTTTCTCCGCCTGAAGAGAGTTTGTTGATTAGTGAAGTAACTCTCGAGTTGGGTACTCGGGGAGTGGAGTAGGGCGAAGATGAGCTTCGTGACTGAACCACTATAAATCACCGTGTCCGGTTTGCGCCTTCTTACTTATCTCTTTACTTTCATTTCATTCATTATCGCTATATATTTATATTTGCATTGCGTATATGTTTGAGTGGCTAGTTGCTTATGTCGTGATTGATTATGTATGTTTCATGGTTTGATTGTGCATATGTTGTAGTTTACTATATTCATCTCTAGATGCTATATAATCATAGTTGACACTTTTCATATTACGTCACACTTGATTGGGAGTTTGATACAAAAGTTTTAAGTTTTTAAATGGAAACGTATTCACCCCCCTCTACGGTTCCTACAAACTCTCATTTTAAGGAGGGGAGAATTGTTACACCCGTACCCCGATGAGGTACTATTCATGTAAATAATAGGTTATGTAGATATAAGTTATGTGTTATAGATTTAGTAACTAGCTTATAGACCCGTGAAATTCACGGGTTTTTTAAGAAATTATTCATTAAGAAGTTATGTGTGTCAATAAATTAACAAACAACAACGAATGATATAAGTTCCATTCTTTTAAAGGAATCATAAACAATTAGTAATGTGTCAATGATACAATAAACAACTTGGTGTGTAACTATTAAAAAAATAAACATGCATGTAACGTCTTCTACAATTGGTAGATAGTCTTGAAGAGCAAATATATGCACTTAACATCAACCACTTAAGTAGTCCATGTTGATTGAGTAGAAGAGTAAAAAAGAAAGTGAAACTAAAATGAAGTTGTTGATAACAGTATATAGAAAGTTAAAAAGGCGTACAAAAAATCATTTATTCTCTCATAATAGTCCACAGTCTTAATCGCCAAGCACAACTTCGTGTTCCAAAATGACAGTAAGTATGCATGTGTACTTTCTTAATTTAAAACCTTTGTGCAGTCTATACTCTCCCAAAGCAAGTGTTTGGCACATTGACTTGATAGAAGCAAAACATGTGTAATACACTCGCCCAAAGCAAGTGTTTGGCACATTGCATTTGAAGTTAGTATCAAGAAAACAAACTAATTATTTTACCGGGTAATCCCCTTTACTCAAAAAGAAAACAAACTAATAGCTAAAGTACAACTTACAACTCTTACTTGAAGGCTAGGTAGAAAGACTATTGTGTGAATTCATTATATTGTAGGAACTTGGCGCAAACCCGCGATCCGCCCATTCTAATACACATAGGTTATTCAAAAAATGGAGCACAAATGTGAGTTTATATAAGAAAACAACACCTACCATAAAAGTTACAAACATTGAGAGCCCACCTCTTTTCGATATGGTGTAATATGAGGATAGTGAGCGAATTTTAAAAACTAACATATGAGGATAGGAAGTCCTTATCTTTCTTCGAAGGAATTTATGTCTAAAAAATATAATATAAAATGTTACATAAGGTTTTGTACATAGGAAATACACTTTATGAGACTTCGCGCAATTCCTGTTTAACCCATTATACCATTAAAAAGTAATCGGGTGGAACTAAAACATCTAAATTAGGCTATCAATATTAGATTAAAATAAAGTAATCATACCTTCTTCCACTACCAGTATGCGTGTATGGTATTTTTGGAGTTAAAAATATATTTCATCCATATGTAGTTGGTGAGTGTTATTTTTGTCCAAAGATGAGAACAAATAGCACCATGATTATCCATGAGATGTTCCAAACACTTGAGTTTATCTTCCATTGTGGCCTATCACAAACAATGGGAGCACAACTCATTATCTAACAATTAATGTGTGCAAAAAGTATGATTGGTTAAGAAACATTATGTAATAATTAATCTGTGCGAAAGTCATTCAAACAAATCATGAATAGAAAGATGTTCGCTATGTGATCCGTAAATCTTGATTATGCAGGATTTACGTTTGACCTCAAAAATCATTATTTGGCATGTTTATAATATGTAACTGTGTATAAGTGTATAAAGATAAACACTCAGTTAAAATTCTTAGTCCATGTTGTGTCCCAAATCCCAAATAGCCCATATAATATATGATAGCCTAACTGAAGTTCGCTATATTGTACTTTGCAAAGATACTTGATAGCAATAATGATTTTAATACCTCCAAAAGCTGTATTATTAAGAAATCCCAAAGAACTATATAAGAAGTTTCATAAACCCTAAAAGTTATTATACAATAAGCAATCCCAAACAGCCCATATAATACTTGATTTGGAAAAAAAAAAAAAAAAAAAAAAAAAAAAAAAAAACTCATTTTGACAGTAATCAAGCATATAGCAAAACCAGATACAGAGTTAAGGTATTTTAACCTTTCGAGGGTGTGAAACTCTTTGTGGATTAGCATTGTCGTTCGGCTCAGAAGCACCTCCCTAACCATCTTGTACCCATCTTGACCTTATGGCTACGACTATAAGTAAAGAAATGATTAACCTATGATGAAAACTGATGTATTCGTTTTTGCAAATTATAACAATCGACTTAAAACGATAACTGCGTATAACATTTTCTCTTTAAATTTAAAACTTCCCAATAATTTAGGAAAATAATTGAACAGTTTACCCTTTTAAAATCTTTTAACTTCATGCAAAATCAACTAATAAAATCCCAAAATACATGGGTATCATTTAACACCATCCATTAACAAAATCCAATCCTTGAATAACGGGATCCCATTTTTTTGTTTCAACATCAATGCTCTGGTTTTCAAAAAATTCCATATCTGCATATGAGGGGCGGAAAAATTAAAACCTCAATGACACATGTCGCTAATGTTCAGAAAATGTGCAAGGTTTGCATATCCAGATACCTTCACGCGCATAAACTTCTCATGAATTAAAGGATCAAGTAATAATCTATTGCCTGCAAATTTAACACAACAGAAGATTGAGCAACACAAAGCAAACCATTTTCTAACATATAATTTTTCGTTTGAGTGGTTGTCTAGTTGATACAATCAAAAGGTAGGTGTAATGCAAGCTGAAGCACAATTAAAAACGAAAAAACTTTAGCAACTAATCATAAGAATGTTGGATATACAGAAACAAAAAAAAAAAAAAAAATTGATGTAAGTTACTCTAATGTTGGATATACAGAAACAAAAAAAGAAAAAGAAAAAAATTGATGTAAGTTACTCTACATTAGTGTAACCAGTAATTTTCATATTACTTCAATGATAGGCTACATTGTGACTCTGAAAATCAAATGGGAATTTATTTTACAAGTTAGATTGCTTCAAATTCTAAGCCAAATATAATAAATATCTACAAATCACATATAGTATTTACTATTTAGGAAAGTGCTATTTCTAATGTCACAAAAAAATAATGTAGGTCTTTGGGGAATAGATAGGGGCATGTTTCAATTTAGACCGACACAATGTGTGCATCTTTCTGTGTATCAGCTCATGTTACAGGAACATACACAAACTCCATCATTCAAAAGAATAATTCTCTTAGACTATCAGACTTTCCAAAGAAAGAGATATTTCCTCGGAAGAGGCAAAATTAGGTGTACCTGCATCGGTAGAGGCTTGAGTTGTGAACTTAAATTCCAAACTGTCGACTGTGTCATTTAAAAACAAATTTATCAGTTAACGGGCATATATATGCAAGTATCTTCTAATACTAATGACCTAAGGAATTTATACAATTCACTTTGTTAAGGTATGCATTTGGCACCCGTTTAACCTATGTGGCGCCATTGACTATCAACTCGTCATTCATTAATGTTGATTGGTCCATACACAGTGCAAACAATCATATAACTTGTTAAGACTACTCTATTTTAAATTTGTGACTTATGTGTTTATGTTAGTCAAATTAAACATATTGTCAATTCAAAACAAATTAGCCATCTCAACCAGAAAAAGGATTGCCTATATCCCATAGCACAATTCACTAAGTCATGGTATAATGGTTACTGATTATAAAAGAAATCAAACTATCATTGGCCTATGTATTGTGTCTTTATATTTTGTAATATTGTAATTTTCTTATGTAAATGAATGGATGAAGAAAGACGGAAGTATACAGACATTACGTGTGTATAATGAAGAAAGAAATAAGCACCTTCATATCTGCTATTTCCTGCTCTTGCTTTGCAATTGTTACTATAAACACGACTTCTTTTTTCTTTGATTAATCTAACTGAAATTAGTAATACAACATTCCTCATGGCATCATGGCATGTATTATTTGCATACAGGGAAAATATCAGTAACCGTTATTCCAAAATTTCTCATAAACAAATACATGGTATATCATGGCATGGATTATCTGTTATAGTGGCTTAAAAAGCTAACCAACTAATGAGCCTTGAGGAATGAAAGACTTCTTCTCAAACTCAGAATGTCAATTCGTTCAAACACGTTTTTGTACCAAAATCAAATAGCATTTGGAACATTTGCCCCAAATTATATTTTAGGGTTTTCGAAAGCAGCAGACTCAATCGAAACTCGAAAGATATTCTAATCAAATACAATTGATCGACAATAATGCACATATTATAATGAATTTGAATACAAAAATTGAAAGGAAATTTAAAAATAAATAAATAAAAATATAAAAAAATAAAAAAAAAAAAAAAACAACAACAACAACTTATAATCACCTCAATATATGCCCAAAACATCAATCCACAGGAATTACCAAATCATTTCCACATTTCAATTTTGACACCCACCTCAATAGTTGTTTTTGTATTCAAATCAATAGATGTTTTGTGAATGCTTCTTTATAATTCGTATGTTGAACAACTTATGTACTTTTTCCTAATGATTCTCATTCAGTGATAACATGTGACTCTACCTCGCTCAACCTTTAACCCTCTTAATGCTAGAAAATCCATCCTAAAAACACATAAGTTCTAAGATCACAGAATCAATAAAGGAAACATTTGTTGTAGGTACTTACACATTTATGCTATTAAGACCAAAGTGATTTTCCATTTGTTGTTTCACATGAGGTTCTTCCTCCAATATTTTCAACATTACAAGCCCTTATAGTGCCCAAAAAGTGATCCATGCCTGCAAACACCGATGAGTATATATAAAAACTTTGTGCCCAGAAATCCCTCCACACCTAATGCATTTGGCATGATCTGTTAACATCGAAAACTTCCAAAACTTACATTTATACGTTTCACAAATCAGTTAACAAAGCCAAACAACTCGCATTTGACACAATCCTACTTTAGCAAATATCAAAATAAAAAACATCTAAAAAAAGGGCATCTAAGTGCATGATACATCTTATTATATTACCGGTACCACTTAAAGAGTGACAATCCAAAAGAAAATATGATAAATTTTAATAATTTCAATTAGACATTTGATGAACTCAAATAAGTACATTTTATTACTATCATTTATCCTATTAATTTGACTTGTTTTACTATATTATGTATGAGGATTGATACTTAATCGTTTACTTTTGTAATTCTCAGGTAAAAACAAGCATTTGGTGAAACTTAGCAATTTTGGACTGATTATGGAGCATAACATGCATAAAGTTAAGAGTCTACGAAAATGAAGAAGATCAAGACTAATCTGCTCCAGATGCGCCGCATCTCACTCTCGACATGCGCCGTATCTCTATCAAGATATCACCAGATACGATCCAAGATACAAGAGGACATGCGCCGCATCTAATCATGGGTTACACCGCATCTTCTGGCGGTGTACGAATATTCCTGAATATTATAATCTTGGACCCCACGCGAAGTTAAGTACATGCGCCGCATCTACTCCTTAGATGCGCCGCATCTTCCCTCAAACAGAAACTATAAATACCCCAAGGACCAGACGAGTTCGAAGTTCCAAAGTTTTAACCTAAGACCGAAGACCAGAAACCAAGGACGAATTTAGTCAAGGCAGCAGCACAAGACACACCCAAATCAAAGATACAAGAGCTGTAAGAAGGTGCTGCATGTGTTTAATTCATTAAGTAGTTTTGTTTTATTGTGTTAGCAAACTTTAATTCATCAGGATTGGTGGCTTGTGTAATGTGACAACGAAAGATTGCACTCCCTTTAATACTTGCTTTCCCATCAATTAAAGTTTATATGTTGATGTCTTTGGTTACTACTTATTAGTGCATTGATAACCTCTGTGTTTATTAGTGGCTTGCGGGCATTTGACTGCGGAAAATAATGTGGCTCCCACGGTTATTACTAAATTGATCACTTAGGAATAACTTTTAGACATAAGTAATCATTAAGGGTTTACTCGCCAATAAGATTAGGACCAACGAGAAAGGGTTAACTACATACACTTCATATAAAGCTATCAATAAAACAAGTGACAATCTACTTAATCATAAGGACAGCCCTCTTATTGTCTCGAGTATCTATCTGTGTACGTGTGTGCTACTTGCTGATTCGTGCCTATTGGTTTATTTTATTATTTAATTGCAAACAAAACCGTGCCAGTCTCTCAGGCTGAAACCCCCTTGCGTTAGGATATTAAAATACTGATTAGAATAACTAGATAATACGTTCCACTCTTAGTGATTGACACTCTACTTACCATTATATTCATACTGACCGGGTACACTGCTCGTTAAGTGTGTGTGTGTTATTGATAAGTCGGCTAAATATAAATTTAAAACTTGAGTAGGCATTAAAACTGCTAAAACTATACTACGACACCGCACGCATCAAGTTTTTGGCGCCGTTGCCGGGGAGTGAATTGTTATTATCTGTTAATTTGATTAGTATTTTAATTAGGATTATCTTTTATTAGATTAATTGCATCATTGTATTATTTTGCATATTTGTTGTACTGTGTGTTATTTGTTTTGTGTTATTTGTTTGCTTTATTTGTTTTTATTTTCGTGTGTTTTATTTGATTTTTATTTTTCGTATTTTTCTGTTCTGCTATCGTTGTACTGTGCTAAATCAAACGATACGGCGCATCTGATCTCTCAGATACGGCGTATTGCGTTTAATTTTTAAAAAAATACAACGCGTTTAATTAATTCGATACGACGCATCTTTTCCCCAAGATACGGCGTATCTGTTTTTAATATGAAATTTTTTTTAAAAAGCGATAAAGTAATACGACGCATCTGCTTTTGCAGATACGGCGTATCTGTTTTTGATAAAAAAAAAATTTAAACGTTAACGCCATACGACGCATCTGCTTTCGTAGATACGGCGTATCTATTATTTTAATTAAAAACAGTTTGCGAATTATTAAACAGATACGACGCATCGATCTATATCGATACGGCGCATCTTTCTGAATCAAAAATCGATATTTATTTTTAAACGTAACGAAAATACGGCGCATTAACTTTCGTTAATACGACGCATTTAATTTTAATTAGATAAGCTGATTTTTGATTATTTAATTCGATACGGCGCATTCAAAATTCTAAGCGGCGTATCTATTTTCTGAATAAAGTCTGATTAAATTTTAACGATTATAAGATACGGCGTATCCAACTTTTTGGATACGGCGCATCGTCTGCAGATATCAGTAACTTTAATTTTTCGTATTCCGTTTTCGTTATTAATTGTCTGATATATTACTTTCTCGAGCATACCCTACTGATATTTTTTTTGTTGATTTCAGGAAGTGCATGACCAGGAGTTCGACTAAGAACTTGATTCAACCTTTCGAAGATCCTGAACGAGCCCTGCATTCGCTTAAAAGGCTTTTCAACACAAGAAGCTTTGATCTTTCAAGTTCACTCGAGCTTGATTACTTTTCTGAAGAAAAAGAGGAAGTTGAAACAGAAACAATGGGCGAAAACACTACTATGGAGGAATACATGAACAGCACCCGTGCTGATTACACTTTAGGAGTTGCTAGACCAAAGTTTGATGATAAGTCAAAATTTGAGTTGAAGGGTCAGTTTCTCAAAGAACTAAGAGAGAATGCTTTCAGTGGGACGGAACATGAGGATGCTAATGAGCATGTTGAAAAGGTCCTGGAGATTAAAGATTTGTTTACTTCAGAAGGAGTCACTGACGATCAGATCATGCTAAGAATCTTTCCAATCTCGCTAAAAGGAGCTGCTAATAAGTGGCTAAGGAATGAACCTGCTAGTTCAATCACTACATGGGGAGATTTGAAGAGCAAATTCCTGAAGAGATATTGTCCACCTGCTAAGACTGCTAAAAAGATGGAGGCTATCAATAGTTTCAAGCAAGAGCCTGATGAAACCCTTTATCAAGCTTGGGAACGGTTTAAAGATTTATTGATAAAATGTCCTCAACACTATCTAACCCCTATGCAGGAGATAATATTGTTTTATCAAGGATTGGACGTGCCTACAAGACAGATTTTGGATGCTAAGGGAGCCGTACCTCAGATGAGTGCAACTAATGCTAGGAAAGCGATCCAAGAAGCTGCTGATCATTCTCAGAAATGGCACGATGGGACCTCTACTAGATCTAAGAGCAGCACTAATTTTGACGGGATTGCTGCTATTCAAGCTCAATTGGATAAAATTAGTTGAGAGATGAAGAAGCGAGATGAAAGAGCATATGCTGCCCAAGTTGGATGTGAAAAGTGCAAAGGACCTCACTACACTAAAGATTGCCCGAACAAGAATGAAAGTGAGACATTTGAAGAAGCATATTACACCCAATTTGGACAACCATTCCGACCTTCAGGAAGATTTAGGGAAGCTAGTCCGGGATTCTATCAAAAGAACAACTTCAATCCCGCTTATCAAGAGAGGAGGCAGACTTTAGACGATACTTTAAAGCAAATTATGGCCGATGCTGCTAAAAGACATGAAGAGAATACTGCTATGATCAAAGAAATCCGAGCTTCAACGGACACTACTACAAGAAATCAAGGAGCTTCGATCAAAGCATTGGAACAACAAATTGGTCAAATGAGCAAGGTTCTTCAAGAAAGGGGATATGGAAGTTTACCGAGCTCAACTGAAACCAACCCAAGAGATCATGTCAAGGCCATATGCACCACTGAAGAAGTCACTCCTAATATACCTAGAAGATCGATGAATGGTGATGATGGTGCAAGACCCAAATTTTTCTTTAATTCTTCAATCAGCTTAATGAGACTACTAAAAGAAAAGACAAAGATTGAAGAGGAGATCAAGGCAACAATGAAAGAAGAGAGCTCTGCAACCGACTTAAATGCCTTGCCTCACAAAGAAAAAGACCCAGGAAGTTTTACTTTACCTTGTTCTATTAATGATATATCTTTCAATAATGTGTTAGCTGACTTAGGAGCTAGTGTTAGTGTTATGCCTCTTAAGACATTCGCTACCCTAGGACTAGGAAAATTAGCACCAACTAAGTTACTTATTGAATTGGCTGATAAAACGGTAAAACGACCTGAAGGGATTACTAATAATGTACTAGTTAAGATTGAGCAGTTTATTTTTCCCGTAGACTTTGTTATACTAAACATGCCCGAGGATGTTAAGATTCCTTTAATCCTCGGAAGACCTTTCTTGTCTACTGCCCATGCTAAGATTGATGTGTTTAAGAGAAAAATCTCATTAAGGGTAGGGAATAATAAACTAGTCTATAAATGTCAAGATCCTGTTAAGAGCATAATTAGAGGTGTTTATGTGCTAGGATTAAGAGAGCGTATGGACCTCGATCTTGAAGCTAGACTTATGGGAGAAACATTGATTCAAAACAACTCAACTAGTCCTAATCATGAGAACTTTGAGGAATTCATTGACCTTAATGTACCTACCGAACTTAGACGCGATGTTGTTAATGATTCTGATGATGAGTGGTATGATTGTGTGGTAATTAATAAGCGTAGGAGAATAGTTGAGAAAACGAATTTGAACAATGATGTGTTTATTGAACTACCACCCCACCTTGCTTATTTATGCCTATATGATAATAAGAATTTCCCGTCTATCATTTTGTCATCTCTGCCCGAAAGGGACAGGACTTTGTTCATACAGATATTGAAGAAGAACGGCGTGGAAATTAAGGACGAGCAAGGAGTGTTCAATATTACTGAATTGGCGATGAGGGAGCGCGATGTTTCCGTCTCCTTCAATGATCGATATTAAAGAGCTAAACGTGAGTCTAACTTGAAGACTCTGGAATAAAGACAAGTGCTGGCCGGGAGACAACCCGAAATTTTTTTATTATTCTGTTTTCTGTGTCGAGTCAGTCAGGCCCGCATGAAGATACGGCGCATCTCAATTCTGAGATGCGACGCATCTCCTGCAATGGTCATATCTTATTTTATTTTTCTGCATTTTTATTTTTATTTTCGACTTTAAAACTATTTATCAGTTTATTTTAATGCGGCGCATCCCTGGTTAAGGATGCGGCGCATCTTTATTCTGATCCGTATTAATTCCAGGCTCGATACGGCGTATCTTCTTCCATAAGATACGGCGCATCGAATGACCTGATGATTTTCAGTTTTAATTTTTAAGTTTTATTTTTCCTAACTACTAATGTATTATGCAAGTTTGAACCTTTCTTATCTTAGGTGTGTTTTAAAGTGTTGGTGGTATTATAGTTTCCTGGATTTCCTGTGGATACATCAAGTATGAAGCTTTAACGTTCTAATCCACAAGAAAGATGATTTTTGCTCTTATACTAATGGAGGATCATACCGAGCAAATCTCAGGGGAGTTTTTCTGTTCTAATTCTTTTATTTTCCAGTTTTTAACCTTTTATACAAACAACGAGGACGTTGTTTAACTTAAGTGGGGGGATTGGAGAATTAGAACACTTAACAATTACTTGTCCTAAACTTTTTCAAAAATTATGCTTAAAATGTGCTTAATATATCAAACTTAAAAATTTTTAGCATGTTTTTGTTTAAGATCTAAGTTGCATAGCTGCACACATGACGTTATTTCCAAAAATTGTGATTTTTCAAAATTCACAAATCTATGAGTGTGCCGGTGACTTGTAAACTTTAGAACTTGGCTTGTATACTATTCGAGACCACCATAATAAGTATTATATTTATATAATTGGAATGACTTGTCTAAATTGGTAAAATTCTAGGATTACACCCAAATAGCCTATTATATGTTATGTGTTATTAGCTAACTACACTGGTTAGTTAACCCCCGTATAAACCTTTTGTTACTCTCATTTTTAGAGTAAGATACCCCTAGAAAAACACTCAGAGCCATTCCTTTCGTTTCTTACACCTATGTTTAAAATGTTTCGTTACACCCTTACACCTTAGCCTACCCTGTAGATTAGAATCCGTGGTTGGTTAATTGCTATAGGCAAAGTGTGTTTCCTTACATTACCTGTGTTCGCGTGCGTAATTCATTATCTTTGGGTAGGTCGGGAAATTGCACAATGCAATTGGAGTGAAAGTAAATATTGTATATCTTTGAGTTTATTTTTCGTGTGTTTACTACTTTCACTATTACCATTATTTCTGAAGTATGAAAAGTATGGAAAAATTATCCAGAATTATCATTATAGTGATGTGGTGAAATTTTACACATCTATCTTTATGTTTAAAAAAAAAAAAAAAAAAAATCAAAAAAAAAAATAAAAAAAAAAAATCAAAAAAATAAGAAAAGAAAAAGAAAGAAAGAAAAGTTGGAAGTTAATTTTAACCAACTTATGTAAAGTTATGTAAGTGGTCGATATCACCACTATTTGTTGTACTATATCTATGGATTGAATGGGAGTTGGCAGTTATGGGAACGCCAATTAAGGTTTATTCTTTGATTAAGATCTTGTTGAGTATAATTCGTGTCTACCTAAAGCGTGTGTTTCAAGTGTTAAAGCGTGAGTTATTCTATGATATGAGTCTTATTCATGGGATGGTTGGGATAGTGATTAACCACACTTAGGATTTTAATTTATTTGTTTTGTTTATTTTTCACTTTACACCAATTTATATCCCAAATGTTATCCATACCCTTTATTATTCTTTATCCAACCGAACCTTTGATTTATTGAGATTAGGGATTTGAGCAATATTAAGTATCGTAGTCGTGGATTCGGCTATGTATTTATGATTTTGTCGCCCTTTTTGATATATTATTATTGGTGAAGTTTGGACCTATCTTTAGCCTATTCGATTTAAGGATTTGAGCAATTGCAAGTATCGTGTTCGTGGATTCGATCATGTATTTGTGATTTTGTCGCCTTTTCTGGAATTTGAGATCGATAGTAAATAAGAATAATTAACCCTTAAGCCTAAAAACCCTTTTTACCGCTTTAGACTTGTTATTCCTTGGCTTTAGTGGAGGAGATGTGTATACTTGCCAAGCTTATGATAGAATATTCGTCGCGACTGGACAGTTAAACGATTAGATTTGCTTTTATCGACTTATTTTATTTTACTTCTAATTCGTTATGTGTTTAGTTGTGTGATTATGAAATAAACGAATACATGCTTAAATATAAAAATAAATCCTAACATCTTTTAGGATACATTTTCATAAAAGAAATTCTAAGGTTTACTTGGGGACAAGTAAAGTTCAAGTGGGGGGATATTTGATGAACTCAAATAAGTACATTTTATTACTATCATTTATCCTATTAATTTGACTTGTTTTACTATATTATGTATGAGGATTGATACTTAATCGTTTACTTTTGTAATTCTCAGGTAAAAACAAGCATTTGGTGAAACTTAGCAATTTTGGACTGATTATGGAGCATAACATGCATAAAGTTAAGAGTCTACGAAAATGAAGAAGATCAAGACTAATCTGCTCCAGATGCGCCGCATCTCACTCTCGACATGCGCCGCATCTCTATCAAGATATCACCAGATACGATCCAAGATACAAGAGGACATGCGCCGCATCTAATCATGGGTTACGCCGCATCTTCTGGCGGTGTACGAATATTCCTGAATATTATAATCTTGGACCCCACGCGAAGTTAAGTACATGCGCCGCATCTACTCCTTAGATGCGCCGCATCTTCCCTCAGACAGAAACTATAAATACCCCAAGGACCAGACGAGTTCGAAGTTCCAAAGTTTTAACCTAAGACCGAAGACCAGAAACCAAGGACGAATTCAGTCAAGGCAGCAGCACAAGACACACCCAAATCAAAGATACAAGAGCTGTAAGAAGGTGCTGCATGTGTTTAATTCATTAAGTAGTTTTGTTTTATTGTGTTAGCAAATTTTAATTCATCAGGATTGGTGGCTTGTGTAATGTGACAACGAAAGATTGCTCTCCCTTTAATACTTGCTTTCCCATCAATTAAAGTTTATATGTTGATGTCTTTGGTTACTACTTATTAGTGCATTGATAACCTCTGTGTTTATTAGTGGCTTGCGGGCATTTGACTGCGGAAAATAATGTGGCTCCCACGGTTATTACTAAATTGATCACTTAGGAATAACTTTTAGACATAAGTAATCATTAAGGGTTTACTCGCCGATAAGATTAGGACCAACGAGAAAGGGTTAACTACATACACTTCATATAAAGCTATCAATAAAACAAGTGACAATCTACTTAATCATAAGGACAGCCCTCTTATTGTCTCGAGTATCTATCTGTGTACGTGTGTGCTACTTGCTGATTCGTGCCTATTGGTTTATTTTATTATTTAATTGCAAACAAAACCGTGCCAGTCTCTCAGGCTGAAACCCCCTTGCGTTAGGATATTAAAATACTGATTAGAATAACTAGATAATACGTTCCACTCTTAGTGATCGACACTCTACTTACCATTATATTCATACTGACCGGGTACACTGCTCGTTAAGTGTGTGTGTTATTGATAAGTCGGCTAAATATAAATTTAAAACTTGAGTAGGCATTAAAACTGCTAAAACTATACTACGACACCGCACGCATCAACATTTATCAAACATTTTATGCACATACACAAGAACTTTTCAAATACACAATAAAAGAGAAATGTACATACCTTTTGAGTTGGTTAAATTGATGGATTTATAGAAGTTTTAACACCTATTCTGTAAAATGAAAAAAAAAAAAAAAAAAAAAATCGATCAATGAGTAACATAAATTAATTCTTTCAAAAACAATAAATTCAATTTGTTACGGATCAAATTCATCACAGATTCAAAAACAATACACAATTAGGTTTTTTGTTACAATTGTGTTTGGAAATCAATTAATATGATCCATTCACATTTTAATTTACAAATTATAGGTAATTTAAATGTTCTTATCACAAATAAAGATGAAAATACTTACTTTTTGAATTATGAAATACCGAATCATTATCTCAATAAAACCCAGAATAATCGTGCTGTTATTGTGATGTTGATCTTGTGTCTTGCTTCGTTCATGGTGGTTGCGGCCGATTGAGTTATGGTTATCAAGTGTTAGGGTTTTCGTTTTTTTTGGTTAGTCAAGGGTGTTGGCCGAGAAAAGGGAGGCTTCCCCTAGAAGCCTTGAAAAATTCTTTTTTAAGTTTGATATTTTTTTCCTTTATTAGTGGGTAATTTAAATTTTTTCTATGCAAAATGACCAATCTAGACACTCTAAAAATTCAGCATTCACTTTTTCAAAGGGCATTTAACGTCTTTTTCAAGTGCTGTATATTAGTAAGTATAGATAACTTAATGGGTGGCCAAAATAGGAAGAATAGGAATAGAAGGACTAAAATTGCCAAGAGACCAAACTTGCAACTAACACCAAATAAATATCTAGCTAGTGGAAAAGTCTGGAATTATCCTTAGAGTTCTTGAAGAGTCGACATTTAGCAAGGAAAAGGGAGGGAAAGCCAAAAATCATCATCTAGCCCATTGTGTATCAAGAAGTGATCAAGAATCACTAGAGATACCTTAATTGTTATCTCTTCATCAAGTAAGTAACTTTCCCCAATTTGTAGAAATTAGGGTTCATGTGGTGGATTGGAGTATTATGGATAAAGGTTGTAAATGATGATCTCCTTAGTTAATTAGTTGCTAATTATAGTTAATTTTGTAATAGGAATCATTGTAGAAGCCCAAATCAAGCCAAGTAGGAAGCTAGTAGGAATCAAGGTAAGTATATGAGTATAATCCTTGTTGATGCTATGATGTTAATGTCATGTTTGTGTTAGTGTGATTATTATGGAGCTTGTGAATGTGTATTAGCTTGGATCCAATGCTAGTTGTGTAAATGATAAATAATTACTTGCTTGGTCAAGGTGAGTAATAAATCTCATTTGATGCTCCTTGTTAATGTTATGATTGGTGTTAATCACCAATCTCATGTGAATGTGATGTTGATTATATCTTGTATTCTTACTAAGCGTTTTCGCTTACAGTTTAGATGTTAATGGTTTGGTAGGTTCTAGCGGAGGAAGCAAGGGTAAGGATCTTGCTTAGTTGTAGTCGTGGAATGAAGCATAGCGTAGTTAGAAGCTAGCTTAGAAGACCATAACTCTTGGACCAAGTATTTTGGAAGTTGGAAGCCGAAGTGCCCTTTTGTGCCTTGGTATATTTAACTTGTGTGGTCGTTTTGTTAAATTATGGTCTAGTCGTCAAACAATGTCTTTTGTTCATGTAAAGCTCTTGGGTCAAATGTGTAAGCGTCATGTGGTTGTAGTGGTATGTAATTATGGAAGTATTTAACTCTAAAAGGGTGTTTGGCACGAAGCCGTTACCACCCATTTTGATATATATATGGGTTGAATTGCTATGGAACAAGTTTGAATTGATAAGTTAACATAGTTTGGTCAAGTTTGAGGTAAAACGGGAGTCGGATGGGTCGTTTGTAGTGAAAATGGGTCAAAAAGGGTTATTTTCATAACCCGTCTAACTTGTAAAGTACCCCTTCGAGGAGTTGTTCAGTAAATGTTTTTGTACGAAAATGAGCCCATCGATATACCAAATGAATCTCGAAAGTTTGGTTAAGTTTCGAGTTCGGGAGGTCGGGTTTCCGGCCGAGGATTTTGAAAACAGCCCCGGGCGAACAGCAAGCCTGGACCGCCGGGTCCACGTCTGGACCGGCGGTCCAGACTTGTTTTTGGGGTCAGACTGGCGGTCGGGATTCTTGACCGGCGGTTTGGACTGTCGTTCAGATTTTGACGATTTTCAAAAATTCATATCTTTTAATCCGTAAGTCGTCACGGGTCGCGCCACCCGTCTTTTTGAAGGTAATTGAGTGTACTTTCATTTAAAAATAGCCTCAAGGGCTGAATATATATATATTTTTGTCAGTTATCAAAAGAGTGACAGAATGTCCGTAAAATTGGGTCGTTTCCGCTCAAAAGTTTTAAATTTTTTGTCTAAACGGGCACGGGGGGTTACATGAAAGGAATCATCTTCATCAGTGTCAACATTTGAGTACATGATGTAATCAATGTTGTCATATTGGATGAGTTGATTCTCAGGGTATTGAGATGGTGCTTCATAAGGGACAATTTGGTTTGACGGTTGAGGTACAAAGCCTGAATGAGGTGATGGTGGTGGAACAAACTCTTGATTTGGTGCAAAATGTGATTGAGCCATGAGAGCAAGTGAGTTTGGAGTAGGTGCTGGTGAGAATCCTCCACGTGCAACTCGATCCTTATCAACCTCAGATTGGTGTTGTTTTAGGTAATCATATAACAACACATAAGACACGTCATTGATCTTTTTAGCTTGACGAACGAATGTGACGTACTTCTGCCAATCTGGGTCGAGGCATCCCAAAAACTTGGAGTTGATAGGAATCTTTGGTAAGATGATATTGTGGCAATCCAGATCATTAATGATGTTGGTGAAATGATGATAGTATGATTCCAATGATTCCTCAGGTTCGATCATGAAGTGTGTGTATTCCATGTACAACTTTGATTCCAAATCCTCTTGATTCAGTTCAGTACCTTCCATAAGCAAATGTACGTGCTCCCACATGTCCTTGGCTGTCTTTTGGGGATCAATGCTCCTGAAGATAGGATTGGGAATCCCTTGGAGTATATAAGACATAGCTAGCTCATTAGCCTCTTGTTGTAGGACTTGTTCTGCAGTTAGTTGAGCTAGAGGAGTGGGGGTTGTTGTCGCTTCTCTTGGAGGAACTTGAGTTGGATCACCGGGAATGGTTGTTATAGGTGCTGGATATGGTCCATCAATGATGACTTTCTTCATATATTTTCTATGAGGTTTCCTTAGTTCAATAAAACAGAGAAAATGAATGGACCACTGCACATAGTTTCTAGGTGTGAGCATAGGTGGTGTGTCTTGAGAACCAGCTTCATGCCTCGATTGCTGACTACTCATGGCTTCACACATTTTGGTAAACCAATGTGGTTCTCTGGAAGATGGTTGGTAGTTCTGCATTGGTTGTGGAAGAAGTTGTTGCTGCTGAGGGAATTGATGTTGATGCATGAACATTTGATGTTGGTATGATGGTTGATACTGTTGCTGAAGATATTGCTGCTGAAATTGTTGTTGACGGTACTATGGCTGTTGTTGATTTTAGAAGTTGTAATTGTATGGTGGTTGAGACATTCTTGTGTTTTTGTTGATCGTTTAGATAATTAAAATGTGTGTTATGAGTTATGAGGTTTGGTTTTAGTTAATTGAGGTTTTTGTCCAATTTCGAAGAAATTTTACTGTTCACTCCAATTGCGAAAAACACTGTTCACACTGCCAATTGCGAAAAGTCTGTGAATTGCGAAAGAAGCGTCCAATTGCGAAATAAACGTTCAATAGCGAAAGAACAGAGAATTCCAAAAACTTCAACAATTTAAGAAAGAGAATTGATAATTACGATAAACTGTCTAATTTGCAAAAGAGCTTAGCAATTGCGATAAATTATCTTAATTGCGATATGAAAAAGGCAATTTCGATAAATTAATCAGAATTGCGAAAGATCACGCAATTTTGATAGATTATCAAAATTATAATTTCGATCACTTTCTCAACTCTTATACAAGAGATGAGATTAAATGCCAAGTCGAAATATTTTCACGAACTTATACAAGCAAGGAAAATACCGAGTACCAATTCCGAAAATGCTTGTGATTTGCGATAAACCCTCTTCTTATCCAATTGCGAGAAACCCTCTTTTCACCAATTCCGAAAAACCCTCTTTTCACCGACTTTTTCTAAATTTCGTCTAGAACTTTCAGCAATGATGATTATTCGATTATTTTGGTTTTTAACGAAAAAAGCTACGTAGATACGGAGATTTTTTCAACTTTAAACGTGAAAAACTAAAATTTGGTGAAGATCTGCAACTAGCAACGATTTGAACAAATGTTTTCAACACAACTTCGAACAAAAACTCAAAAAATCCATGCGTAAATGACAAAACCAAATTAATTAACGATTTAATCTACTCTTAAACACACACAATAACTATCCTTAGGCGAATGATACCACTTGATGGTCCCTATAATTAACGTAAACACAAGCTACTCAACTATATTAACCACGACTACAACTACTATTAACTACGAAATGTAAACAACTAAATTAGAAATGAAATACGAGAGATTAGATAAGAGTAGAGAAGAAGAGAACTCGGATGATTAACATTCACAAAATACTTTGACAGAGCTTACGCACATAGAATGAAAACCAACAAGGGAAATGAGCACCCAAGCCTACTATTTATAGGCACAATTTAGGGCGTCATTTCCTTAAGCGCTTCTTGAAGATATTATTACAAAGTGGCCGGCCCATGGACTCCTAATGGACCAAGCTATTAAACACTAACTTAGAATCCATATTTGAGCAACCTTTTACACGTTATGGCCAAGACTTGAATATAAATAAAATGCGTTCCCAACAATATCAAAAATATATTAGTTCGCTATAAGACGAAGCCGAGGACATAAAGATGGTAGAAAACGCGCTTATAACGACCAAGAGACAAGCGTTTGAAACCCGACGTTCGCAACACATTTTTATCAGCTTTTGTTAAAAATATTTCTAAGTGTAAAACTGTTTTTTTGAGTAGCCATGTTGAGAGCCATTTTTCTCAATGATCGAGTCAGTTTGAGGCCTTAACCCTTTGAAGTTAAATCAAGTACTCCCGGCCTATTTTCCAAATTGATCAGCTGTTCGTCAACCGGACTTGTAACGAATAAGATACGACCTTTCAAACATACCCGAAAACTACACAAAAACAGTCAATTTAGCCGACTAACTAACTTAACCATTATTTTTCTTTATGATCGGGACACGTATGGACAAAAGTTCGATGATACGAATTTAAGATATTGTTACAAACTTTCTAAAAACACGAAGATTGTTTCCTAACACCCAATATTCATCAACTTACGACTAGCCTTGCGAAGCTACTTAGTCATTTTCTAATAGTGGTTGAAAAATATTAAATACGACGGAAAACTCTATTATTTTGCTATAAATCATCAAGCGACGATCGTGGGATATCGTTACAACATATCTGCACGTAAAAGGTTATATGGCTTAACAAGACGTCAAAAATATATTTTTTGACGATAAACGTTATTTCCTAATTTCACGAGTGGTATCGATAACATATCAATTTGCATGTGTAGCATCATTTCATGACTTACATTAGATCATATCATTCATATTAGGTTGCGGTTAGAGATCGTGCCTCATTTCAGTGTATCCACTTTTGTCATCATTACTATTGCATCAAGTGAGTTTTCATAGCCCCGTTTTCAATTTATATTTTCATTTCTAAACTTGCGGGGGAGAATACATTGCACCATTTTTCATACGGACCAAAGTATCAAATTCATTTACATTGCTTAAGTTACATCATTGCCCAGATTAAAGTCCCCTTTTATTTATCATGAACCATTAATTACGGAGTAAGCGAGAATGAGTGAATAGATCTATTGAGGGTGACGCCTCCATTCGGGTTGGTAGCGCCAACTGGTCATACGAACGCATTTCATTTGTATCATATCAGAGTGTCTGGAAAAACACTCAGTTTGGGGCATTTATTTCAGTCTAGCTTCGGGGTCATGAGCTTAATAGCCAATGTATTATTTTTATGTGGCATTTATGTTATTTTACTTTATACTTGTGGTTACCGTAGAAACTATTCATTTACATAAACCTATGATTCTCACCAACATTATTGTTGACCATTTTTAGCAATGTACTTTTAGGTAATTAAGGTATTCGCATCATGGCATGCATGTGGACATATTTTGGAGTCGCGGGGATGACGCGTCTCACTTGTATTTTATGCACTTAATTATCGTTTGGTTTGTAACAAACTTATTTCCGAAAACATGAATCATCTTTTGGGACCTAGCTTTTGTAAACTCTGAATGTTTTATATAATCAAACGATGTATTTTTAAAACGGCACTTTAGGTCGTTCAATATAACTGAAACTGTGATGCTATGACAGTCATGCCCCCAAGTGTTCCATTCCGATGCAAATAAGATTTTTGGGGGTGTGACAGATTGGCATTAGAGCTAAGGTTATAGTGAAATAGGTTGTCCATGATACCCTAGACTATAACAACATCATCATAGCATCTTATCATTTCATCATAAGTGCATATTCACTAAACATGTAGTTTTATACATGCATTATGCGGGTTATTTACTTTCATTTCGCATCGATTGTCACAGAGATGTCTATAGATACTCATCCTATCATTATCACTTCAGACTCTGACATGGATGATGTCTCATCACCACCTACTATAGTGCTAGCATCAGTTGATCCTACACCAAACTCATCACCTCTACCATCCGATGCTGAGACTGAACCCTTCGAGGAGGGCAAAGTCGCACCTACACCACCCTTGCACCATTTTTCATACGGACCACAGTATCAAATTCATTTACATTGCTTAAGTTACATCATTGCCCAGATTAAAGTCCCCTTTTATTTATCATGAACCGTTAATTATGGAGTAAGCGAGAGTGAGTAAATAGATCTATTGAGGGTGACGCCTCCGTTCAGGTTGGTAGCGCCAACTGGTCATACGAACGCATTTCATTTGTATTATATTAGAGTGTCTGGCAAAACACTCAGTTTGCGGCATTTATTTCAGTCTAGCTTCGGGGTCATGAGCATAAGAGCCAATGTATTATTTTTATGTGGCATTTATGTCATTTGACTTTATACTTGTGTTTACCGTAGAAACTATTCATTTACATAAACCTATGATTCTCACCAACATTATTGTTGACCATTTATAGCAATGTATTTTGAGGTAATTAAGGTATTCGCATCATGGCATGCATGTGGACATATTTTGGAGTCGCAGGGACGACGCGTCTCACTTATATTTTATGCATTTAATTATCGTTTGATTTGTAACAAACTTATTTCTGCAAACATGAATCATCTTTTGGGACCTAGCTTTTTTAAACTCTGAATGTTTTATATAATCAAACGATGTATTTTTAAAAAGGCACTTTAGGTCGTTCAATATAACTGAAACTGTGATGCTATGACAGTCATGCACTCAAGTGTTCCATTCCACTGCAAATCAGATATTTGGGGGTCTGATAGATTGGCATTAGAGCTAAGGTTATAGCGAAATAGGTTGTCTATGATACCCTAGACTATAACCACATCATCATAGCATCTTATCATTTCATCATAAGTGCATATTCACTATACATGTAGTTTTATACATGCATTATGCGGGTTATTTACTTTCATTTCGCGTCGATTGTCACAGAGATGTCTATAGATACTCATCCTATCATTATCACTTCAGATTCTGACATGGATGATGTCTCATCTCCACCTACTATAGTGCTAGCATCAGTTGATCCTACACCAGACTGATCACCTCTACCATCAGATGCTGAGACTGCACCCTTTGAGGAGGGCGAAGTCGCACCTACACCACCCTTGCACCATTTTTCATACGGACCAAAGTATCAAATTCATTTACATTGCTTAAGTTACATCATTGCCCAGATTAAAGTCCTCTTTTATTTATCATGAACCGTTAATTATGGAGTAAGCGAGAGTGAGTGAATAGATCTATTGAGGGTGACGCCTCCGTTCAGGTTGGTAGCGCCAACTGGTCATACGAACGCATTTCATTTGTATTATATCAGAGTGTCTGGCAAAACACTCAGTTTGCGGCATTTATTTCAGTCTAGCTTCGGGGTCATGAGCTTAAGAGACAATGTATTATTTTTATGTGGCATTTATGTCAGTTGACTTTATACTTGTGGTTACCGTAGAAACTATTCATTTACATAAACCTATGATTCTCACAAACATTATTGTTGACCATTTTTAGCAATGTATTTTCAGGTAATTAAGGTATTCGCATCATGGCATGCATGTGGACATATTTTGGAGTCGCGGGGATGACGCGTCTCACATGTATTTTATGCACTTAATTATCGTTTGATTTGTAACAAACTTGTTTCCGCAAACATTAATCATCTTTTGGGACCTAGCTTTTGTAACCTCTGAATTTTTTATATAATCAAATGATGTATTTTTAAAACGGCTCTTTAGGTCGTTCAATATAACTGAAACTGTGATGCTATGACAGTCATGCCCCCAAGTGTTCCATTCCGTTGCAAATCCGATATTTGGGGGTGTGACAGATTGGCATTAGAGCTAAGTTTATAGCAAACTAGGTTGTCCATGATACCCTAGACTATAACCACATCATCATAGCATCTTATCATTTCATCATAAGTGCATCTTCACTATACATGTAGTTTTATACATGCATTATGCGGGTTATTTACTTTCATTTCACATCGATTGTCATAGAGATGTCTGTAGATACTCATCCTATCATTATCACTTCAGACTCTAAACATGGATGATGTCTCACCACCACCTACTATAGTGCTAGCATCAGTTGATCCTACACCAGACTCATCACCTCTACCATCCGATGCTGAGACTGAACCCTTCGAGGAGGGCGAAGTCGCACCTACACCACCCTTGCACCATTTTTCATACGGACCAAAGTATCAAATTCATTTACATTGCTTAAGTTACATCATTGCCGAGATTAAAGTCCCCTTTTATATATCATGAACCGTTAATTACGGAGTAAGCGAGAGTGAGTGAATAGATCTATTGAGGGTGACGCCTCCGTTCAGGTTGGTAGCGTCAACTGGTCATACGAACGCATTTCATTTGTATCATATCAGAGTGTCTGGCAAAACACTCAGTTTGGGGCATTTATTTCAGTCTAGCTTCGGGGTCATGAGCTTAAGAGCCAATGTATTATTTTTATGTGGCATTTATGTCATTTGACTTTATACTTGTGGTTACTGTAGAAACTATTCATTTACATAAACCTATGATTCTCACCAACATTATTGTTGACCATTTTTAGCAATGTATTTTCAGGTAATTAAGGTATTCGCATCATGGCATGCATGTGGACATATTTTGGAGTCGCGGGGACGACGCGTCTCACTTGTATTTTATGCACTTAATTATCGTTTGATTTGTGACAAACTTATTTCCGCAAACATGAATCATCTTTTGGGACCTAGCTTTTGTAAACTCCGAATGTTTTATATAATCAAACGATGTATTTTTAAAACGGCACTTTAGGTCGTTCAATATAACTGAAACTGTGATGCTATGACAGTCATGCCCTCAAGTATTCCATTCCGCTGCAAATCAGATATTTGGGGGTGTGACTAATTGGCATTAGAGCTAAGGTTGTAGCGAACTAGGTTTTCCATGATACCCTAGACTATAACCACATCATCATAGCATCTTATCATTTCATCATAAGTGCATATTCACTATACATGTAGTTTTATACATGGATTTTGTGGGTTATTTACTTTCATTTCGCATCGATTGTCACAGAGATGTCTGTAGATACTCATCCTATCATTATCACTTCAGATTCTGACATGGATGATGTCTCATCACCACCTACTATAGTGCTAGCATCAGTTAATCCTACACCAGACTGATCACCTCTACCATCAGATGCTGAGACTGCACCCTTCGAGGAGGGCGAAGTCCCACCTACACCACCCTTGCACCATTTTTCATACGGACCAAAGTATCAAATTCATTTACATTGCTTAAGTTACATCATTGCCCAGATTAAAGTCCCCTTTTATTTATCATGAACCGTTAATTACGGAGTAAGCGAGAGTGAGTGAATAGATCTATTGAGGGTGACGCCTCCGTTCAGGTTGGTAGCGCCAACTGGTCATACGAACGCATTTCATTTGTATCATATCAGAGTGTCTGGCAAAACACTCAGTTTGGGGCATTTATTTCAGTCTAGCTTCGGGGTCATGAGCTTAAGAACCAATGTATTATTTTTATGCGGCATTTATGTCATTTGACTTTATACTTGTGGTTACCGTAGAAACTATTCATTTACATAAACCTATGATTCTCACGAACATTATTGTTGACCATTTTTAGCAATGTACTTTCAATTAATTAAGGTATTCGCATCATGGCATGCATGTGGACATATTTTGGAGTCGCATGGACGACGCGTCTCACTTGTATTTTATGCACTTAATTATCGTTTGATTTGTAACAAACTTATTTCCGCAAACATGAATCATCTTTTGGGACCTAGCTTTTGTAAACTCTGAATGTTTTATATAATCAAATGATGTATTTTTAAAACGGCACTTTAGGTCATTCAATATAACTGAAACTGTGATGCTATGACAGTCATGCCCCCAAGTGTTCCATTCCGTTGCAAATCCGATATTTGGGGGTGTGACAGATTGGCATTAGAGCTAAGTTTATAGCAAACTAGGTTGTCCATGATACCCTAGACTATAACCACATCATCATAGCATCTTATCATTTCATCATAAGTGCATCTTCACTATACATGTAGTTTTATACATGCATTATGCGGGTTATTTACTTTCATTTCACATCGATTGTCATAGAGATGTCTGTAGATACTCATCCTATCATTATCACTTCAGACTCTAAACATGGATGATGTCTCACCACCACCTACTATAGTGCTAGCATCAGTTGATCCTACACCAGACTCATCACCTCTACCATCCGATGCTGAGACTGAACCCTTCGAGGAGGGCGAAGTCGCACCTACACCACCCTTGCACCATTTTTCATACGGACCAAAGTATCAAATTCATTTACATTGCTTAAGTTACATCATTGCCGAGATTAAAGTCCCCTTTTATATATCATGAACCATTAATTACGGAGTAAGCGAGACTGAGTGAATAGATCTATTGAGGGTGACGCCTCCATTCAGGTTGGTAGCGTCAACTGGTCATACGAACGCATTTCATTTGTATCATATCAGAGTGTCTGGCAAAACACTCAGTTTGGGGCATTTATTTCAGTCTAGCTTCGGGGTCATGAGCTTAAGAGCCAATGTATTATTTTTATGTGGCATTTATGTCATTTGACTTTATACTTGTGGTTACTGTAGAAACTATTCATTTACATAAACCTATGATTCTCACCAACATTATTGTTGACCATTTTTAGCAATGTATTTTCAGGTAATTAAGGTATTCGCATCATGGCATGCATGTGGACATATTTTGGAGTCGCGGGGACGACGCGTCTCACTTGTATTTTATGCACTTAATTATCGTTTGATTTGTGACAAACTTATTTCCGCAAACATGAATCATCTTTTGGGACCTAGCTTTTGTAAACTCCGAATGTTTTATATAATCAAACGATGTATTTTTAAAACGGCACTTTAGGTCGTTCAATATAACTGAAACTGTGATGCTATGACAGTCATGCCCTCAAGTATTCCATTCCGCTGCAAATCAGATATTTGGGGGTGTGACTAATTGGCATTAGAGCTAAGGTTATAGCGAACTAGGTTTTCCATGATACCCTAGACTATAACCACATCATCATAGCATCTTATCATTTCATCATAAGTGCATATTCACTATACATGTAGTTTTATACATGGATTATGCGGGTTATTTACTTTCATTTCGCATCGATTGTCACAGAGATGTCTGTAGATACTCATCCTATCATTATCACTTCAGATTCTGACATGGATGATGTCTCATCACCACCTACTATAGTGCTAGCATCAGTTAATCCTACACCAGACTGATCACCTCTACCATCAGATGCTGAGACTGCACCCTTCGAGGAGGGCGAAGTCCCACCTACACCACCCTTGCACCATTTTTCATACGGACCAAAGTATCAAATTCATTTACATTGCTTAAGTTACATCATTGCCCAGATTAAAGTCCCCTTTTATTTATCATGAACCGTTAATTACGGAGTAAGCGAGAGTGAGTGAATAGATCTATTGAGGGTGACGCCTCCGTTCAGGTTGGTAGCGCCAACTGGTCATACGAACGCATTTCATTTGTATCATATCAGAGTGTCTGGCAAAACACTCAGTTTGGGGCATTTATTTCAGTCTAGCTTCGGGGTCATGAGCTTAAGAACCAATGTATTATTTTTATGCGGCATTTATGTCATTTGACTTTATACTTGTGGTTACCGTAGAAACTATTCATTTACATAAACCTATGATTCTCACGAACATTATTGTTGACCATTTTTAGCAATGTACTTTCAATTAATTAAGGTATTCGCATCATGGCATGCATGTGGACATATTTTGGAGTCGCATGGACGACGCGTCTCACTTGTATTTTATGCACTTAATTATCGTTTGATTTGTAACAAACTTATTTCCGCAAACATGAATCATCTTTTGGGACCTAGCTTTTGTAAACTCTGAATGTTTTATATAATCAAATGATGTATTTTTAAAACGGCACTTTAGGTCATTCAATATAACTGAAACTGTGATGCTATGACAGTCATGCCCCCAAGTGTTCCATTCCCCTACAAATCAGATATTTGGGGGTGTGACAGATTGGCATCAGAGCTAAGGTTATAGCGAAGTAGGTTGTCCATGATACCCTAGACTATAACAACATCATCATAGCATCTTATCATTTCATCATAAGTGCATATTCACTATACATGTAGTTTTATACATGCATTATGCGGGTTATTTACTTTCATTTCACGTCGATTGTCACAGAGATGTCTATAGATACTCATCCTATCATTATCACTTCAGACTCTGACATGGATGATGTCTCATCACCACCTACTATAGTGCTAGCATCGGTCGATCCTACACTAGACTCATTACCTCTATGATCCGATGCTGAGACTGAACCCTTCGAGTAGGGCGAAGTCGCACCTACGCCACCCTTGTTACCATTTATTCACTGTGGGGCTAGAGCTGTCCCTATCATCCAGCTAGGACGGCTGATACCTTTTGGTCGAGTATACCGACTACGTCCGGATGGGCCTCGTATGAGGCTTACTGCTGCGAAGAGAGTTCGCCATCTTACTCCTAGATCACCAGCTGCTTATGTACCATTACCACCACCTTCACTTACCCCTACCACCAGTGTTCGTCCCAAAGTGTTTACTCCATCTTATCCACTCAGACGCCGCTTGACAGCGCGAAAGAGTGTAGTGTTCCGTACACCATCACCACCATCCTCTCTATCATCAGTATCCCCATCCTCACCATTATCTGGAGCACCATCAGCACCATCGCATCCCAGAGACCCTACACCCTTATCTGACTTACCGCTCAAGAAGCGTGCACGATTTGACACACCATCACCAGCTACTACTGAGGCTACAGAGACTGCACCACCTAGTAGGTTTGAGGTCGGTGAGAGTTCTAGAGCTGCTGCTGCTAGATAGCCTACTGCTCCTACACTTGAGACACGATTAGATCATCAGTAGAAGCAGTTTGACAGGGCCTTAGGTCAGTTAGAGGAGATTCCATTGAGTCGAGTTGAGGCGATGGAGGAGGAGATTTGCTTTTAGGCAGGGTTTCCATTGATGTTTCCTATCAGGGTTTAGAGGCTAGACAGCAGGAGGATCGTCAGCGCATCACTGAGCTGAGGCAGGAGATGCAAGAGTAGTTCGACACAGCCGAGATGTTACAGGAGGAGCAGCATCGACAGGCAGGAGAGTTAGTTTCAGCACGTGCGAGGATTACTACTTTGGAGAATAAGGATGCTGCTACTCAGCTTAGGATTCAACATCTGGAGGAGATTGTGGTCAGGATGGCTGCAGAGATTTGAGAGCTTCAGGGTGGATCAGGCGGAGCACCAGGAGATGCCTAGATTAGACTTTTATCATGCTAGCTTTTACTATTATGATCCTAGTCACAGGGTCTGTGACATAGTTTAAAGAACTTTTATGTCTTTTGGTTGTTTTACAAACAAAATGTATCAAGTGTGACTTTACTATGTAGGATTAGTTTTGCTATCTATGATATCGGTCCAAGTAGGCCAAAATTTTCATGTATTATATTCATGTGTGTTGTGATTATATTTATGATATTTCATGCTTGTTTCTCGTTATGATTTCATTGTATTTATATATATATTGTGGTTGTATATTGTGTATGATGATTGTTTCTATTTGTGAGATTCTCATTATTGTTATCTTTTGTGATTATGAAGAATCATGCCGCCAAAGAAAACTACTCAAGCGATGACGCCAGCTGATATTAGAAAACTTGTTGCCGACAGTATAGAGGCAGCACTAGTAGTTGAAAGAGAGGTCGTAGCCGCTCGGGCTGCTGAAGTCGCTTCTCGAGCAGAAACAGCAGAAGCTGCAGGGCTGGCTGCTAATGGTACCAATGTTCGTAAATGTACATACAAGGACTTTAAGAGTGGCGATCCCACAAAATTCAAAGGAACTGAAGGAGCCACTGCTATGATCCGTTGGTTTGAGAAGACAGAATCTGTAGTTCTTCTATGCAATTGTCCAGATGACAGCAAGGTAAAGTTTGCTACCAGTACACTCATTGATGAAGCTATGTCATGGTGGAATTCTTATGCACAGCTTATTGGTATGGAAAATGCTTACAAGCTCACGTAGGAAGAATTCAAGAAGCCACTGAGTAAGAAGTTTTGTCCACGCACCAAGGTGAAGAAGTTAGAAACAGAGTTTTATGAGTTGGTGACTACAGGTAATCAGATCGAAACCTACACCAGGAGATTTCAAGAGTTGGCCGCGCTATGTCCAACTATGGTTCCAGATAACGAGAAGTTGTTAGAAAACTTCATTGGTGGACTACCACACAGCATCCGTGGGGATGTAATTTCTTTTGATCCACACACAATGGACGAAGCGATCAGAATATCTCAGAAGCTTATGGCTCAAGTAGTGAAGAAAGGAACTACTGTCAACAACAACAATAACTGTAACTACAATAACAACTCCAGCAACTACCGAAACAACAACAACTATAAAAGCAACCGAAACAATACCAACCATAATAACAACAACAACAAGAGAAGGTGGGACAACAATCAGAGTGGCAATGCTACTCAGCAACCACCAAAGCGACAAGAAGTTGCAAAGGCCTATGCTGCAGGCTCAACATAAAGGTTACAATGGTACCTTACCCAAGTGTAACAAGTTTCAAAGTCATCATAACCCTGGGAATTGTCCTAATCCTTGTGGTAACTGTACGAAGGTTGGTCATTCGATCAGGGATTGAAAGATTACAATTGTGGCTGATAATCAGAGACCCCCAATGACATGTTTTGGCTGTAGAGAGAAAGGACATTTCAAGAGTGACTGTCCAACAAGGAAGAATCAAGGAAACGGGAACCAAGGTGGAAAAACTAGAGGAAGAGTTTATGTTATAGGAGGAGAAGATGTCAAGGAGGACCCGAATGTTCTCACGGGTACGTTCCTCATCAATAATCGTTGTGCATCCATTTTATTTGATTTAGGAGCCGATAGAAGTTTTGTTTCTACTATATTTGCACGCTTACTCAACATCGAACCAACCACACTAGACACTCCTTACCACATCGAACTAGCTAACGGTAATTTAGTTGGCACCAACACCAATGTCCGTGGTTGCACTCTCAATTTCCTAAATCATCCGTTCAATATAGACCTCATGCCCGTAGAACTTGGAAGTTTCGACGTCATTATCGGTATGGATTGGTTATCTTGACATCATGCAAGAATCATTTGTGATGAGAAAGTTGTTCATCTCCCTTACGATGGTGAAACCTTGATCATTCGTGGTGAACGAAGTGGGACAAGACTCAGTATCATATCATGCGTCAAAACCGTGAAATACATAAAGAAGGGTTGTTATGCTTTCTTGGCACATATAACAGAAAAGAAGTCGGATGAGAAACTACTTGAAGATGTACCAATTGTCCGAGATTTTCCAGAAGTCTTTCCCGAAGACTTGCCTGGATTACCGCCTACTCACCAAGTAGAATTTCAGATTGACTTAGTGCCAGGAGCTGCACCAGTCGCACGAGCACCTTATCGACTAGCACCATCAGAAATGCAAGAGTTGTCAAACCAATTGCAAGAGCTCTTAGACAAAGGATTCATTAGGCAAAGTTCCTCTCCTTGGGGAGCACCGGTCTTGTTTGTGAAAAATAAAGATGGATCTTTCATGATGTGTATAGACTATCGAGAGCTAAAAAAGTTAACGGTGAAGAATCGTTACCCACTTCCCAGAATCGATGATTTGTTTGACCAATTGAAAGGCTCTAGTTTTTACTCAAAGATCGATCTGAGATCCGGTTACCATCAGCTCAGAGTTCGGGAGGAAGATATCCCAAAGACAACATTTAGAACTCGTTATGGTCATTATGAGTTTCAAGTAATGCCATTCGGATTAACCAATGCACCTGCGGTATTCATGGATCTCATGAGTAGAGTATGCAAGCCGTATATGGATAAGTTTGTGATTGTATTTATCGATGACATTTTGATTTACTCGAAGAACGAAGCAGAGCACAGAGAACTCCTCAGAACGATCTTAGGGCTACTCAAGAAAGAGAAATTGTATGCCAAATTTTTGAAGTGTGATTTTTGGATCCGAAGAGTAAAATTTCTTGGTCATGTCATTGATAGTCAAGGATTTTAGGTTGACCCTACAAAGATCGAGGCTGTGAAAGATTAGGAGACGCCCAAGACTCCTAAAGAGATTCGTCATTTCTTAGGACTTGCCGGATATTATAGAAGGTTCATTGAAGGGTTTTCCAAGATAGCTAAACCTTTGACCAATTTGACATAGAAGAACCGAAAGTACGAGTGGGGAAAGAAACAAGAGTCCACTTTTCAGTTATTGAAGCAAAAGCTTTGCAGTGCGCCAATTTTGGCACTACCCGAAGGGATTGAGAACTTCGTGGTATATTGTGATGCTTCGCACAAAGGACTTGGAGCAGTGTTAATGCAGAACGAGAACGTGATAGCTTATGCATCTCTACAACTTAAGACTCATGAGAAGAATTACACCACTCACGACTTAGAGTTTGGTGCCGTGGTTTTTGCACTCAAGATTTGGAGGCACTACCTCTACGGTACTAAGTGTGTAGTGTTTACCGACCACAAGAGCTTACTGTATATACTTGATCAGAAGGAACTTAACATGAGACAGCGTCGTTGGTTGGAATTGCTTAGTGACTACGATTGTGAGATTCGATATCACCCAGGAAAAGCTAATGTTGTGGCAGATGCCCATAGCCGGAAAGAACGACTCAAGCCTTTGAGAGTCAGATCACTAGGAGTGACGATCATTTCACCTTTACCATCAAGCATCCTCGCGGCTCAAATGGAGGCACTCAAGGAAGAAAATTGACCAAATGAGAAACTCTATGGAATGCCGGAGAATGCTAATGGCTTTGTAAAGAGATGAGACGGAGTATTATGCTTCAAGGATAGATGTTAGATACCTCTTTATGGCGGGATACGAGAGTTGATTATGCATGAATCGCACAAGTCGAAGTATTCCATTCACCCAGGTTCTGATAAGATGTATCAGGATCTCAAGAGACTTTACTGGTGGCCAAATATGAAAGCAGATATAGCTACGTATGTTAGCAAATGCCTTACCTGTGCTAAGGTAAAAGCCGAATACAAGAAACCATCAGGATTACTTCAGCAACCAGAAATTCCCCAGTGGAAATGGGAATGCATTACAATGGACTTCGTCACTAAACTTCCCAAGACAGCAGGCGGTTACGATGCTATTTGGGTAATCGTTGATTGTCTCACTAAATCAGCCCATTTCATACCAATCAGAGAGACTTATTCTATGGATCAGCTTACCAGACTTTACGTCAAGGAAATAGTCTCAAAGCACAGTGCACCAATCTCCATCATTCTGACCGAGATAGTCGATTTACTTCAAACTTTTGGCAGTCATTACAAGATGCATTTGGAACCAAATTAGACATGAGCACTGCCTATCATCCTTAGACCGATGGTCAGAGCGAGAGAACGATTCAAACATTGGAAGATATGCTCAGGGCGTGTGTGATTGACTTTGGAAATGGTTGGGCTAACCATTTGCCACTGATCGAGTTCTCTTACAACAGTAGTTATCACACTAGCATAAAAGCAGCACCATTCGAGGCACTCTATGGTCGAAAGTGCCGGTCCCCGGTTTGTTGGGCCGAAGTTGGTGATGCACAACTCACTGGTCCATACATGGTTCGCGAGACAACAAAAAAGATATTCCAGATCCAAGAAAGACTCCGAACAGCCAGAAGCCGACAGAAAAGTTACGCTGACATTAGACGCAAATCATTAGAATTTCAAGTTGGCGACAGAGTTATGTTGAAGGTCTCACCTTGGAAGGGTGTGATACGATTCGAAAAGCGCGGGAAATTGAACCCGAGGTACATTGGGCCATTTAAGATTCTGGATAGAGTTGGTCCAGAGGCATACAAACTTGAGTTCTGTCAGAGCTCAGCAGCGTACATAACACATTTCATGTTTTAAACCTCAAAAAGTGTCTTTCAGACGAATCCCTCGTAATTCTACTAGAGGAAATTCAACTCGACGATAAGCTAAATTTCGTAGAGGAACCAGCAGAAATCATGGACCATGAGGTCAAACAGTTGAAGCAGAGTCGAATTCCTGTCGTGAAGGTTCGCCGGAATTCTCAAAGAGGTCCCGAGTTTACTTGGGAGCGGGAACACCAGATGCGTCTCAAATATCCACATCCTTTCACCGAATCCACTCCAGAGACCAACGCTAACTGAATTCAGGGACTGAATTCCTTTTTGGGTGGAAGACTATGACAAATCGTAATTCCAGGTCATTTTCCAAACCTCAAAATTTACTATTCATCATTTTTGAAGTTAGTTTGCGACTTTGAGCTGTTTTTCAAAATTTTACTATTTACGAAACACTATTTATTCCCAGAGGGAAATCACTATTCATGATTATCGTTCATCATTTCGTAAACTAGGTTTAAGGGTATTCAAAATTCGCGTAACCTTAAGTGTTTAGCTGCGTATTCATGGATCATCACTAGGACACATCATATAGACTAGAGTAGTCTACATATCATCAGTAACATCATTTGCATGTTAGGTCATTCACGGGTTTGCATAATTTCAATTAACGTATGTTTATTTATTAAATAAACGTTACCACTCAATCATTACCACAAACAATATACCCGACACTCCAGACTATGATCCTAATATATTTTCACACTCATTATAATGATATAAAAAATTATATTATTAGTTTACCCGGAGTTTGAAATCATTTATTATATATACCGTTAAAAGCTTATAACTACGACGGTTTACGAAATTTCAACGCGATAACTATTTGGACGCCCGATTCTTGCAAGAAACGTGATTTTATAATTTTTACAACTTCGTCATACTTTATTTTGTTCCGTCAAGATTTATTTCTAGCTAACTCGATACCCGGTAACACATACTCCCTCCGTCCCAAAATAAATGTCACCTTTGACTTTTTCGAGTCTTTTTTATTCAACTTTGATCTTCAATATTTTTATTTGTGTTATATAATACTTGATGAAAATTATACCAATGAAAATACATTTGAAACCCAATCCATTCATATATTTTGCATCAAATATTACGTAACACAAATAAAAATATTTAAGGTCAAAGTTGAATAAAAAAGACTCGGAAAAGTCAACGGTGACATTTATTTTGGGACGGAGGTAGTAATACCTTAACTAAATCTAACTAAATCTTACATCTTTAGACAACAACATTAATTAGCACACAACCTCTCCCTTCTTTCCCTTGTTTGCCGCCCCCCCCCCCCCCCCAAGTCCAAATTGCACTTGATTACCTTGACCAAATTTTCTACTACTAGATATTATACTTACATCAACCTAATAATACATACAAGTAACAAATTTAACTAGCAAAATTTTCTCTCAACTCTCCCACTCTCTATGTGTTTCGGCCAAGAACAAAACAAGAAGAAAAGTTCATCAAAAATTTCAAGATCAAGTATTTCAAGTTCTATTAGTGCCCTAGTTAAGGTTTTGAAATAAAAACCTCAAGGTTTCTTTGTATTTTGCTCCAAAAACTCATCAAACCTCAAGTAAGTGTCCAAATAAATTTTCTACTCTTACATACTTTCATTTAATGTATTTTTATGTTCTAGTAGCAAATCATGCAAATATGCATATGTTATATACCACTGAACACACATTTTTAGCACTAAAATGAATTTAAATACTTTTATTAGTAATCTTATGAGCACCATTATTTTTGGTAAAGATTAGAAACCCATGACACCTTAAGAAAGTGTATGGTAGGCTTATAATAGTTTTGGTGTTGATTGGAAGGGAGATATACAAGTCTTGAACTAGAAAAATTGATTTTTACAAGTTAGAGAGAAGGTTCTGTCCATTTTTATAATTTCTGGAAAAATCAGTAGACCATGGGTTATTTTGGTTTAAATATTTAGAAAATACTCTAAAAAACAAAGCCGTGGCCGCTGGAATGAGTAAAAACGAGCTTACGACGAGAAAGATACGTTAATTCTAAGTTTGACGACGAAAACTATTTTCTGAAAAATAGTGTGCTGTTGCACGATTTTCAATGGGTAAAACGAGGCGTTGAACGCGATCTAGACAAGCCGACATATCAAAAATATATTTTTTCGCTGTATGACGAAGCCGAGGACATAAAGAACGTAGAAAACGAGATTATAACGACCAAGATACAAGCGTTTGAAACCCGACGTTCACAACACATTTTTATCAGCATTTGTTATAAATATTTCAAAGTGTAAAACTGTTTTTTCTGAGTAGCCATGTTGAGAGCCATTTTTCTCAACGATCGAGTCAGTTTGAGGCCTTAACCCTTTGAAGTGAAATCAAGTACTCCCGGCCTATTTTCCAAATTGATCAGTCATTCGTCAACCGGACTTGTAACAAATAAGATACGACCTTTCAAACATACCCGAAAACTACCCAAAAATAGTCAATTTAGCCGACTAACTAACTTAACCATTATTTTTCTTTATGATCGGGACACGTATGGACAGAAGTTCGATGATACGAATTTAAGATATTGTTATAAACTTTCTAAAAACACGAAGATCGTTTCCTAAACCCCAATATTCATCAACTTACGACTAGCCTTGCGAAGCTACTTAGTCGTTTTCTAATAGTGGTTGAAAAATATTAAATTACGACGGAAAACTCTATTATTTTGCTATAAATCATCAAGCGATGATCGTGGGATATCGTTACAACATATCTGCACGTAAAAGGTTATATGGCTTAACAAGACGTCAAAAATATATTTTTCGACGATAAACGCTATTTCCAAATTTCACGAGTGGTATCTATAACATACGTATTTGCATGTGTAACATCATTTCATGACTTACATTAGATCATATCAATCATATTAGGTTGCGGTTAGAGATCGTGCCTCATTTCAGTGTATCCACTTTTGTCATCATTACTATTGCATCAAGTGAGTTTTCATAGCCCCGTTTTCAATTTATATTTTCATTTCTAAACTTGCGGGGGAGAATACATTGCACCATTTTTCATACGGACCAAAGTATCAAATTCATTTACATTGCTTAAGTTACAACATTGCCCAGATTAAAGTCCCCTTTTATTTATCATTAACAGTTAATTACGGAGTAAGCGAGAGTGAGTGAATAGATCTATTGAGGGTGACGCCTCCGTTCGGGTTGGTAGCGCCAACAGGTCATACGAACGCATTTCATTTGTATCATATCTGAGTGTCGGGCAAAACACTAAATTTGGGGCATTTATTTCAGTCTAACTTCGGGGTCATGAGCTTAAGAGCCAATATATTATTTTTATATGGCATTTATGTCATTTGACTTTATACTTGTGGTTACCATAGAAACTATTCATTTACATAAACCTATGATTCTCACCAACATTATTGTTGACCATTTTTAGCAATGTATTTTCAGGTAATTAAGGTATTCGCATCATGGCATGCACGTGGACATATTTTGGATTCGCGGGGACGACGCGTCTCACTTGTATTTTATGCACTAAATTATCGTTTGATTTGTAATAAACTTATTTCCGCAAACATGAATCATCTTTTGGGACCTAGCTTATGTAAACTCTGAATGTTTTATATAATCAAACGTTGTATTTTTAAAACGGCACTTAAGGTCGTTCAATATAACTGAAACTGTGATGCTATGACAGTCATGCCCCCAAGTGTTCCATTCCGCTGCAAATCAGATATTTGGGGGTGTGACAGATACGTCCACCGAAAGCATATGGGACCACGTAATTTTACCTCCCTATTTAGGTGCACAGTCAAGTGTATCATAATATCAAAAAATGACAGAGGAAAGAACTTCTCGTGTAGGCACAGTGTTACAACAAGTTCTTCTTGCATATTATCTAGTTCTTGCAAGCTGATTTCTTTCCTACATATAGATTTAAAGAAAAAGCAAAACCTGATAATAGCATATCGTGTGGGTGGGTGCATGATTGAACGTATAGCAATGGGCAAAAACTCTTGCATTAGCATGTGATAGTCATGCGATTTATGGTTAATGAGCTTCCTATCATTTAGGCTTACCAAACTAGAGAAATTTGAACAATAGCCTTGTGGTACCCTGATCTTGCATAATGTTTCACAAAAGATGTCTTTTTCAGCATTCGTTAATGTGTAACCTGCTGGAGGTAGTGTTGTTTTGTCTGCTTCTTGCCTAGCAAACAACTCATTTTTTATCCCCAACTCTTCCAGATCCAATCGAGCATTCATTCCATCTTTTGTCTTTCCAGGAACATTTAGCAAAGTTTCGACAAGACTCTCACCAACATTCTTTTCTACATGCACGAAGTCAATATAATGCGGAACAGAATTATGCCTCCAATACCTTAGCTTTCGATAACAAATGTTGAATTTCTTCCAATATGCTTCATTTACTTGGCTTGAACTACCCTCTTCTTCTTTTGTGTTTCTTTTTCTACTTTTAAATCTTCCCACCTCAGCCTCTAGTATCTTCTTGGTTTTTTGAGGTTTTTTCTTTTCCCCACTTATTTTCAATATGTTGTACCTCGTTGTATATTTGTTCCTCGGTCAATGGATTTGGAGCATGACTAAATTCTTCTTGTCCATTAAACACCTTCGTTTGCCTTCTAAACGCATGGTTGTATGGTAGATATCGTCTGTGTCCAGCATAACTTTGCTTGGATGAGGCGGAAAGTCGAACACAGTGTGTATCTTTCCCACATACTACACAACCTTTGAATCCACTGTATTGGTAGCCACATAATGTACCAAGTGCAGGGTAATCATTTATCGTCCATAACACCACGACATACAGATTAAAGTTTTCTTTTGTGGAAGCAGCATATGTATCACCCCCTTTCTCGAATAAGGTATGTAGATCATCAACCAACGGTTCTAAAAATACATCGATATCATTTCCCGGGTATCTTGATATTAATACCGAAAGCACGATAAACTTTCTTTTCATACACAACCATGGAGGAAGGTTGTATATGACAGATAAAACTGGTCATACACTGTGATGCCTATTTCCTGAGTTGAAGTCAACTCCATTAGCCGATATTCCTAGCCGTAGATTTCTCGGATATTTAGCAATTTTGGAGAATTTTTCATCTATGGTACGCCATGCCTGTGAATCTGCGGGGTGACGTAAAACACCATCTATTATCCTCCTTGTTGCATGGCATGTTAGATCTTCTGAAATACTTTCTAACATAAAGAGTCGTTGTAGTCTCGGTATAATTGGAAAGTACCACATTACCTTTGCCGGAATGTTTTCGTACACTTTATGTGTCTTATTATCCACCTTCCATCTTGATATCCCACACGTGGGACAAACAGTTAACTCCTTGTTATCCTTCCATTAAAGAATGCAGTTGTTGCTACATACATGTATATTTATGTATCCTGATCCCATCATTCTCACTAGTTTTTTGGCCTGATAAGTTTTTTCAACCATTTCGTTACCAGCAGGTAGCATCTGTTTTTAACAATCCTAGTAATTCAGTAAAGAACTTATCAGAAACTCCATACTTACCCTTCAAGTTGAGTAGTTTAACTATTGGAGACAACTTTGTGAAGTCAGGACATCCTTCGTAAAGTGGCTTCTCCGCGTCTAATAATAGTTCTTTAATCTTGGCAAGGTCATCCTCATCAAAACCTTCTTTTGTAGCATTAACCATTTCTACTGTTGCTGGGCCATCTGTTGGGATTTCTGAACCAAAATCCATGTCGAAATCCGTGTCATCACCAAACTCATCTGTTGTAGCATTAACAGGTATTTGTGCCATTATTGCTTGCTCATCCTTTTCTCCATGTTTATCCCATTTTTTGTTGCTTTGATCAATCCCGTGGTAGAATAAATGGAACTGCACATCATCCACTTTCTGCTCTATGTGGTTTAAACATGAGGTACACGGACATGGCATCTTAAGCTGTTGTTTATTACCTCGTGGGTCGATGTTCCTCATCTTCTGCAAGTTGTGTTCTGCATACTTAATAAACGCTTCTACTCCATCAATATATTGTTTCTTGGTCCTACTAGTTCTCATCCAAGACTTGTCCATGCTATTGTTGAGGTCAAATGGTAACATATATATCCTACAAGTCACAAATTAAACCAATATAAGCATCAAATCATTTGTGTATAAGTAAACCAAGTATTTACCACTACTAGTACAAAAGTTACTACCGCTAGTCAAAGTTAGTACTACTAGTATAAAGTTAAGACTGCTCAGAGATTAAGACTTATTTCATTTTTTGTTGCTTAGACACTTTTGATCAATATTTAAAAGTCAAATTCTTCATAACTCCATGTACCAAATACAGATACATTACTCCATATACCAACCAAGAATTTAATTGCATTTACTTTTACCTAGAGTTATGTGTTGCTAGGTACTTTAAATTCACATACATAAATACCAAATACCAAAAAAATATGTCAAACCCTAAACTATATCCAAACTTCTCAACAATGAGTTCCAAACTAGATATCATTGACATATCATCTGATTGAAGCTCAAATTACAGCTCTGATTCCAGCTCTATTTCTAGCTATGTGTCTAGCGATCATTCAAGCTCTGAAGATGATCAATCTCTGTCTAAAAAGGGTACAAGTTATCAAGCTCTGTCAAAAAAGGGTACAACCTCAAACACTACTCATGTACAAGCTATGCAGGTTCAAACTCAGTCAATCGCTGGTAAAAGGATTCAAGTGCTAGGGCTTGAAAATGAGCACACTTGGGCAGCAATCAAAGACAAGATGTTTGGGATCTAAAAAACACCAACTGGCACAGGACCAAATGCAGGCACCAAAAGGAAATAGAAAAGGAGCATGGGCTAGCTTTTTATGTTGCTTCAACCATTTCTAATGGCTTAAGTTTAATATGTATGTATTTATCTTTTGATGGTACTTTAACAACTTCTATTTAATGAAAATATGCATCTATATATGTATGCTCTTTCTATGCAATGAAATATGTTATTGTTGAGGTCAAATGGTAACGTATATATCCCACAAGTCACAAATTAAACCAATATAAGCATCAAATCATTTGTGTATAATTACAATGGATAGTGGGTTGTGTAGTGGTACTCAAAATTCCCTTTGATCACAAACATCAAGCACATACTAATTGGAATCTGTCTGGGCAGAATTTGCTATCTTTATAATTGTAAAAAAACAATTTCGAGAATAATATAATTTCACCATTGCATAAAAAAAAATAATGATTTCCTAATTAAAAAAAGTACCTAATTTAGATTTAAATGAACCTCCCTCTGTTGTGGATGGCCAGACCGGCGAGTGGTAGATGTGATGGTGGTGATGGTAGGTGATGGTGATTGGTTACTGAGTGAATGGTGACTGCTGGCTGTGAGTGACAGTGAATGATGATGGTGGTCTGTGATTGGTTACTGGTGAATGGTGGATGGTGCTGGTGGTGGTGAGTGACTAGTGAATGTGACTGGTGGCTGTAATTGGTGATTGGTGGCTATGATTGGTAAGAAACGTGAGAAATTTGAAATTTGCTGAAAATAAATGGGGGGCTTTTTAAAAATTTTGGGGAGGGAAATACCAAAAAGGAAGCCACAGGTATCGAACCTGTAACCTCCCTTCACAACACCAACAACTCAACCATCTCCGCCCTTGGGTCTTTTTCGATTATACCTTCTTTTGTATTCGTCTTATAGACTATCTGTTTTATTAAAGAAAATTGTTACAAAATCCAAATATCTTCTATACAAAGTTAAACCTGTTAGTACAAAGTTAAACCTGGCAGTACTAATATTTACACTAGCAGTACTAACATTATTTCCTTTTTGCTTGTGTGAGGATCTTTCTGAGTAACTCTCTTGCCATTTTTGAGTCTTCATCAACTCTGAGCTTAGCATCTAACATAACAAATAAGCTAGCTGCCCTTAACGGATAATCTTTTTCTATCAACATGTAGACATCCACTCCATTCATTGTAGATACATGGTGAACACCACATGTATCATAGAGTCTCCGTGTTGTACTCAACTCATGAGCTCGAAACTGCCATAAGATATCTTCTGGATAATGTTCATACAACCTTTTCAATTCCACCCATAGCTCCTTGTCTTTATCTTCTATAGGATCTGTAGATCTGAACCTTTCTTGAACCAGACTCCATAGCTTGTCCAAGTCTTCTCTATCAAAAATATTTAGCATATCTTCAAAATACTTATAAACTTATGAGTGTCCTCCTACCCTGATTATCTTCCAAGCTTTCCCAAATGTATCTGTGTGTATCTCCAAATCAATAATTGGATGTTTAGCTTGAATAAGATGATCAACATTCAATGCTTCTGGGATTATAACCATCATATGCTGATGAAGCCTTTCATCAGTTAATTCCTCTACTGTTTCTTCGTCCTCAACTGCTTGATCTTCTTTATCTTCTTCAGTCTTTTGCTTCTTTGAATCCTCTACTGTAGGTACTTCTTCTTCACCAATCTTCTTTTTCTTTGAAGATTCAGACTCCAATATTATACCTGCTCTTCTTGTAGTTCTACTTGGTTTTTCTATTCCCATGGGAATAAATGTGTTCACTCTTCTGTAAACCCTTTCAAACTCACTCTTGATCTCCTCAAAACTTTTACCTTGGAAATCCTTCCTTTTGTATCCAGCCATGTTCCTCATGTAAAGACACATGGTGGTTCTTTGCTCAACTTGACTAGGTGGTTTACTCCTATTTTCTTTGGCTTTTTGTTCTGCTGCAGACTTTCTTCTTGAACTTATTAGTTCAGCAAGTTGTCTTGACTTTTCTTCAATGAACAACACTTCATCTGCTCTGAGTTCACCAAGCCTTTCCTTTAAAAAATCATCAACATCAATCATAGACTGAACTTGTTCAGCGTCATTAAACCTTGCTTGTTCATCATCATGTAACTTCTTAGCCAGAAGTGCATCATATTGTTCTTGTGCTAACCTTTGTGCTTCAGCTGCTTCATTTGCAAGTCTTTTTTGATCAAGGAATTTTGCAATCTCAAATTGTGCTCTTTCATCTTCCTGTGCTTTACTAGCTACCTCTTCATCAAAACTAATCTGAGCAAGAACACTCTTCTTGACCTTCTTTGGTGGCTCTTCTTCAATCATAATGCCCTTTCCTTTATCTGCCCTTTTCCTTCTATCATACACAGCCATAAATTGTTGATGAGTAGTACCAATATTTTCAGCATCCAAATTTTCTTCACCCATATCTTGCCTCCCCTGAAACTCAACATTCTTTTCAACCAAAGAAATATTTTGGTCTTGATCAATATCAACTATCTTCCTCCCCTGTTTGGAAGAATCATCCATGTTATCATCTGAATCATCATCGTCTGAGCTTGTAGACTCCACAATATTTGCCTTTCTCTTTGCTTTAAGTGACTTGACTTTAGACTGCAATTTCTTCACTTTTTCAATGAGCTTCTTGTAAGCAGTACCATACAACTGCTTTGTCTCCTTGAGTTCTTTCTCCAAGCAAGTCACCCGTTGAGTCAATTTGGTACAAATATATATATCAATTCCTTTAGTGACACTCTGCCCTCATCACTTCCAGTTGTGTTACCTCCTGGGAGAGGTGAATCATGGGGCATTTCCAGGTGTGTTGAAGTTGGTTGTGAGGCTGATTGAGAACCAAATGAACCTGTGGGTGTGTGATGGGACTCAACTGGGCTTGTTGATCCTTCACTCTGAATGTTTTGATTTTGAACCAACATTGTTTCAAAAAGTGGAACTACTATCCCATTAAACCCCTTAGAAGCCATGCTCATGTTACTGAAAAGTTTTTGAGATAGGCAAGGAGTTGGATAAACAATTTTATGAGATAGAAGCAAACTTTTCCTTATATTCAAAACCGTTTGTATAAACCTTGGATACATTAAAAACTTGTATTTGTTATCCACATTTTTCACCATACCATCAAAAATTAATTTTGAAAAGTTAAAAGTCCTGTTTGTTGCTAAACAAATGAGGGCAGTTGCAATATTGATATTGAATTGCTCCAATGAGGTTTTCTTTGGACTTAAACAATGAAGGATGGTATATATGAAGAATCTCCATTGTGGGGCAAAAAATCTTTTTTGAAAAGTCAGAATTTGAGAAGATGTGTCATACCCCATTCTGGAAAGGTGATGAGAAATTTCAGTATTAGGAAAAGAACTAATACCATTTTCATCTGCTAAATGGAGATGCCTCCTAACAGATGCCTCAGTAATAGTTATTGTTTTGCCATCAACTGTTGCAATTAACTCTTTGTCTCCATTCTCAAATGTATTGGTAGTAACAGTCTGCCAAAAATAATGGATTTGAGAGACATAGATAGTAGGATTGAATGTAAGAGCATACTTGAAGTTGTTAGTGTTTAGAAAATCTACTATCTGGTGGAAGTCTTGACTCCCTTGTGGTTTCTCCAAGAATGCAACCTGGTTATGTGTATCACAAAACTCTAAATTTGCTATGAAAATTGATTAAATGCTTGATAAGAGTTCTGGGTTATGATTGGACCGACTTCAATAAATTGTTTCTTTAGTTTGAAGCAATCGTATAAAGTATATCAAGAAAGAGAATTATCCAATTTATGAAACCCTTAAGCGAAGTAATTGAAAAAAAATTACCCAAACGGCTATAAATAAACCACGGTTAATACCCAGGCAGTACTAACGGCTACCTAGCAGTACAAAGTTTTACGCTAGCAGTACAAACATTTGCCTAGTAGTACAAACTTTGTGCAAATACTTTTTCTCAGCAGTAGAACTCAATTTTCTTTTAAAACCATACTGCACTCATAAATTTGGAGTGGATTAAGTGTAAAGGAAGACACTTAATCAATTTTTGTGATATTGTTGTTCTTGCATTACAACACAGTTTACTGTTTCAGTGTTAATAGCCCTCTAAGTATTAAAGAGTAGACTTTTAAAAAAGACTGCTATTATCCAAGAAACCAAACACCTCTTTAACATCAGGAGAAACACAGATAACGATTCCTCTTTTGTCCATAAACCCTCAGCATTCTTTTCACCACTTACCCTTATGAAAATTTTGGTTTGTTGACTTCCTTAAATCAAACATTCAAAAGCAACCATAAACAATTAATTAAACATCAAATATTTCATTGATATTTTTTAAAAGCTACAACCAAACATCTAATTATCCAACCTAAATACTAAACATACTAAAAACATAAAAACACCATCATCATAAACTGCTTCACTCCATTTCACACCAACTTGTTAGAACCAGAGCTCTCTTCCCTGCTTCCCATCCATTTCTTCCTTTCCTCAAGTCGTTTAAACATAATTTCAAGATCGCGAATCCTCTTTTCTAGATCGTAAGGGTCTTCAAACCCATCTTGCTGCTCCCCCTGGTTTTGATGCACCACCACATTTTGCTGCTGATCCTCTTCATTTTGCTGCACCACCTCACTTTGAGCCACCTCCGAATCCTGTTTCTCCTCCTCCTCCTCTTCATCTTGTTCCTCCTCCTCCACCTCATTCACTCCTAAATCCTCATCCCAGTAAAAGTCTTATGTATGCAACCAGTTCAAAATTGTACTCCTCATCCACGTATCTACCTGCCTATACGACCCATATTCTGCAATGGGTTCATACCCGAAATCATCAAACACTGCGTCAAACAACAAATAGTTGTTTAACACGAACTTGTACTCTTCTGCATCATTTTGAAAGTTACCATTATTTGCTGCCATTGTTGAAGTTTTCTTTGAATTGAATGGGATATATATGTTTGTGTGTGTTCTTTGGTATAAAATCGATAGGTTTAAATAGGCTAGAGAGGTCGATGAATGGTTCCCAAGACATTAGGCGGGAAAAGGGACCAAAGGCGCGAGCCAAAAGTAAACTGTTAATTGAAGTTGTACGAAAAAGTCTCCAATTTCCTTTTACCAAGTATTGACTTTCCATGTATAATGAGTTGATGCAACAACTAGTTGTATCTCATGCTTTGTGAATAATAAACTTCCAAACTCAATATTTCCAACTAGTTGTTTGGGATGTTTGGGATGATTTGGGATCGGGTTCATTATTATTGACCCGATGGAATAAATATTTGACCGTGACTCGAAAGGAAATAGTAACTCATTTGTTGCGACTTGATATTGATTCGACTTTGATAAAATAAAAGAAATAAATAAAAATAATTGTTAAATTAAAAGTTGTAGAGATATTTGTTATTAAATTTGGTTAATAACGAAGTAAGGAAATTAGAAGTGTACGTGAGAGCATGGTTGTCAGGATCTCGATCCTGATCTTAGGATCTTACAATTTTAGGATATTGCAAAGCAAAAATGATCCGGATCTTATAAAGGATCTTTAAAAGCTTAAAATGTTATAGGATCCCGATCTTTACGATAGGATCTTAAGTAGGATCCCGAATTTGAAAACCTTGCATGTGACATTTGGGATAAAAATGGAACACACGAGGGCTATTGGACTATTAGAGACATGCTACCCGTACACTAACATATTTGGATTTATTGGACTATTCGTTTGGTTATTGTTTTAGTTACGGATTGGTTTAGCGTTTAGGGTTTAGGTTTTAGGGTTTAAGGTTTATATAAATACTCGTTATATTATAAATTACTAGGGAAATTGATTTTCAATAAAGTCTTTTGACTTGGAAATGTTCGATAAATGAAAGGGTCGTGGTGAAATTTTGTTATTTCCAAAGATTAATTTTGTCGTAAGTCCAAGCTTGTTTTAAATCATAAAACGAGTATACCTTGTACTAATAAATTGGATTATGGGAAAATACCGACGATTACCAATCGACTCATCTTATTTGATATGTTTGTTGTTAGTTATCTCTTTGACTAGTTTTCGTCATCTCGACTCGACTCGAGTTATCGTTAATATTCTTCTCGACTATTCGGTAATTCGTTTTTTTTAGGGAGTACTCGTGAGTCCGTGTTCTCTACCATTACACGAATGATGATACCAAACCCTTTTAAAAGGCTAAAACGATATTATTTTTTGAAATGAGAATGATTAACTTTTGAAACCTCTTGCGCATTTTATTTTTTTGGTGAATATTGTGCCGAGTACGTTGCGTTTCGATACATTGCGTTAAATCGTTTGATACGATATTCATTTTCTTTAACTTTTAATTACGGATAATCGATACACGCGGGGAAACCCGAAAAACCGATGGATAATATTAATCGGGTATCTGGTGGGATATGGGGCGGGTACGGGTATATTATAAATGGGTTCGGGTACGGGTACACTAAAACCCGCCACGAACCCGAACCGTTGTCATCCCTAGTTACCGGCTATAGCCGGTTTTCACCGCCACGTCAACACCATTAGCCTTTTTTTTTCTTTTTTTTTACCCCTCTTGCTACGTCATAGTTAAACCAAACCACAACTTCAATAGTCAACCGACAATTAATCCCTTTACCTAATCATTTGTAAACACACACAATAATCTATAAACCTTAACCAAAACACACATTCTTCTGGCAAACAAAAAACACGCAAACAATGAATCCAAATAACAACAAAGGTTTGTTTTTTAATGTTTTCACATATCTGTTGATGATTCATTGTACAATAATTAGTAACAGGCTTTTGATCTATAAATGGTGATGTTTGGGATTGTTACTGATTCTAATGTAAAGCTGTGTGAATTTATTGTTGAAAGTAAAGCTATGTGAATTTTTAATTTATTCAAGTTTATGCTTTAATAGGTTCAAAGGCAAAAATCCCTAGGTACAAATTCAAAATCATTTCCAACAAGGTATACTAAAGTTGTTATGTGTTTGTGGATAAAGTTGTATACCTTTATACCATTAATTAATTTTTTTGAAACACATGGTATGTTGAACTATTAGGAGGTATGGGAAAACGCAGATTGGAAGAGAAAGAGCCCTTTCTATTTCTCTAGCGATGAAGAATCTGGTGATGCTGACACAAAAGGGGTAATAATGGTCCATTTAATAAGTGTTGTTTCGCTACTTTTATGACATTCTCCAGACTTAATCCATTATACTCCTTCAACATGTAGGTAAATGACAAAGCTGAATCCTCTCAAGCTACTCCCAAAACTCAATCCTCTCAAATACCAGTTGAAAAGGAACACAAAAAGAAATTTACTCAGGATATTGTCTTGGGACTGCCGTGTAAGAAGATGGTTTAGGGGTTTAGGATATCCATTAACAGCTTTTGTGTTTTGTAAATGGTATTTGGTACTTTAATATTGTAGTAGTAGTTCTGACATTTAATTTAGATAAATGTAATTATTAATGGTACAATAACTGGTAATTAGTAGTTTAACTGTATCTATTTTATAACTGTAATGATAGTATTTTGGTTTGTTAACTGGTTGCAATTTGTGTTCTTGATGTGATGATTGCATAGTTAGATTTAGTGGTAGCAGTTTCTGTTGTTGATTTGATGATTGCACATATTTATTTAATGGTAGCAGTTTGTGTTCTTGATTTCATGTTGTTTTATGATTTAATGGTAGCAGTTTGTGTTAAATGGTATCAGTTTGTGTTCATGATCTTGGTGTAATTGTGTAAATTTGAATTCTTGATTTGATATGCAGTTTGTGTTCATGATCTTGGTTCATGATTTTCGATTAAGATAATGATATAAAACATTTGGAGCCAAAATTTTGATTTATTCAAGTTTATGCTTTACTTAACAGGTTCAAAGGCAAAATTTTTAAATAATTCTATTGTTATTTTCAAATTAGAATTTGGAGCCAAAATTTTGATCCAAAATTTTGAAATCACCTAATTACAAACAGTTACCAAGAATAACGTACGACTCATATTCTTCCTATACCCTATTTTCTTTCATAAAAAAAAGACTGCAAAGAAAACACAAAAATAAATCTTCTATCACCAATACTCTCCAAGCCAGAATCATTTTCTTTTACCCATTGTTGCTCAAGAGTAATGGAAGTTCAACCCATTGTTGATAATCATCTTTTGCTTCCTGCTGATAATGAACATGATGATAACAACATAGAATATGAATCCGAAAAGTATCCTGATGATGAAGATCTAGATGCGCCTGGAACCAACCTATCAGATCGGATACTAGCTAAGAGAGGCATAACCAGGCTATTTAAGTTTCTCATGAAATATGGCAACCCTGGTGGAATAAAGCTCAATGTAACCTTCGATGCATTGAATAGGGTATCAGGGTTACACAGAGCACTGTTTTTGAGTTTTTTAGGAGATCTGGTTCGTGAGCACATAGGTTTGAAGATTCTTTTCTGGAGGAAGGTGAATAAATAATCAAGAGATAAACTATGAGCTGAAATCACGGTACATATATACTATTTTTTATCCTAGTACTACATAAGTTTATCTATGCAGTTACATTATGTGCAACTAATTAACAACATTATGTTAATCATTGCAGCGATATTTTGATGTTGACGTGACATTCAGAAAATTGGTAATGACTCGTCTTGGTCAACTGCTAAGGAATTTTAGAATGAAGCTCAGAGAAAAATACATTTTGCCCAACCTAAATACACCTTCCAAACTGAATGAAGTCCCGGCCAAGTATAGTGCATTTGTGAAATCAGAAGACTGGGTCGAGTTTGGAAACTACACGACCACCGATGCATACAAGGTTTTAATTAGTCATCTTTATTTAAGTCTATATGTCATTTCATAATTTTCAGTTTGCAGCATTACCGCATGTAAACGCCTTTTGATTTTGTATTTTTAGGAGATATGTGATAAAGCTAAAATGTCGCGTTCCAAAAATATTTATCAGCATAAAATGGGACGAGGTGGATATGTTTATGTGAAAGAGAAAATGGTAAGATTACATGTTTATGCATCTTCATATTTTTGTTTATCTTGGTTTAACTTTACATGTGTATGCATTTGATGTTTATTAGGTCGAAAATAAAGAGATTGAAGCAGATGAAGAACCCCCGCATTGTATAATGTGGTTGAAAGAAAGGGTAAACAAAGACGACGAATTTACAGATGATGAGATTAGTTCAGTGGGAGATAAACTTGTAAGATTGACTGCAAATTATATTATTATGCTTATATACCAGCAGCATTAACTGTGTACTAGCAATAGTAACTTGTATACCAGCAGTATTAACTGCGTACTAACAGCAGTAACTGTGTACTAGCAGTAGTAAACACTTGGCATATTTTTCATTGAAGTTCATGAGCAGCACTAACTCCAGCTGAGCAGCATTGACACAAATATGAGCAGCAGTTACTCTAACAGCATCAAGAAGACTTTTAATCCCAACATTTCCTATATTTTTTTTTTTTGTAGAAACAAGCTGATGACCAGATCAAGAAATTGTCAAATGAGATGAAAGAAACAAAGGGAATACTTACTCAACTGATGGCACAGTTGAGTCAACTAGGGGTGCAGTTAAATTTGTCATCTCAATTGCCAGTAGCCTCAGATGTAAGCCATTTTTTATGTTGTTAACAATTTCATTTTCTAATGCTAACACCACTGATGCTAATGATAGCAGGCATTGAACATAAACTGATGAGTCAATGTATTTCTTAATTTATATTGCAGGTGACTCCAATGGCCATTGACAATATAGATAGCAACGCTAATGAGGTGGACGGACTCAGCCAAGTGATGTTGTACGTGCTAAAGATGCGAGAATTCAGGAGAAGTCTAATGGGCTTGTAACTTCGGAATAGGTAATGGAAACAATGGTAAGTAATAAAACATTCCCTTTTGATTTTTGAATTTTACATACATGACTAATGTACCGTGTTTTATATATACGTATATGAACCTGCTAAAACTGTCAGACCTAAGAAAATACCTAAGTCACAACGAAATGGGTCTACAGATTCCCAATCGCAAAGAAATGTGTCTCCAGCACAAGGAGTACCAACAGTATGTATTTCAACATGTTTCTTGTTATTCTTTTATTTAAATAATGTAACGTGTTTTATATACACATATAGGAACCTGCTAAAACTGTCGGACCTAAGAAAAAGCCAAAGTCACGATAAAACGGGTCTCCAGATTCCCAATCGCAACAAAATGTGTCTCCAACACAAGCACTGCCAACAGTATGTGTTACAACATGTTTCTTTTTATTCTTGTGTTTAAATAATTTCTGATATATACATGCAAAAATTCTTTTTTTTTAGCCATTTAAGTGCAAGCTGTGGCACTTAAAGAAATCAAATATCGTTGCTTTTGGTACATACATGTGTTTTTTCAACATACACATATATAATTCTTCATATATAATTCAATGTTTGATACAAGCGTCTTTTGTTACTACAGGTTACACCACCAACTACGATGCAAAAGATTAGTGACAACAAATGTGGACCAACAGCACCATCGAAGCGCAAAAGTTTTGTCTCTATTGAAGCCCTAATGCAAGCTAGGACGGCGAAGAGACAAAAGTCTTTAAATTATGGTACTTGAGAATTTGATAATGTACGACATTACAATTGTATATTCTGTTCTGTTATATACATTCGAGTTTAATTCAATTTGAAATTTCTTTTTGTTTTTAATTCTGTTATATATATATATATATATATATATATATATATATACTATATATATATATATATATATATATATATATAATTCTGTTATATATATATATATATATATATATATATATATATACTCTTTCCAGCAGCACTAGCATAGTACTAGCAGTAGTAACTCTGCTTCAGCAGGAGTAACTTAGTACTAGCAGTAGCAACTCTGGTTCAACAGTACTAACTAAGTAATAGCAGTAGTAACCCTGTGACTAAAAGATGAACTCACATAATATGATCACGCTTATCAACATTATTGGTCACTCTTTGTTTAATTCGATGTATGACTAAATATTACAAAATACCACACAAACTAAAAATTTATGTGACCATTGGATGAACAATAGTCACGCAAAATACACATTTCTTCACTTTAAACAGCATATGGTCACACTTATTAACACTTTTAGCCACTTTATGCTTAATTGTATGTGACTAACTACCCAAAACAAACATGCTTTGTGTGACTAAATATTACAAAAGGCCACACAAACATAAAATTCAAGTGGTCATTGTATGATCAATAGTTACACAAAATACACGTTTCATCACTTTAAACAGCATATGGTCACACTTATTAACACTTTTGGCCACTTTTTGCTTAATTGTTTGTGACTAAATACCCAAAACAAACATGCTTTGTGTGACTAAATATTAAATAAGGCCACACAAACATAAAATTCAAGTGGCCATTGGATGATCAATAGTCACACAAAATACACATTTCTTCACTTTAAACAGCATATGGTCACACTTATTAACACTTTTTGCCACTTTTTGCTTAATTGTTTGGGACAAAATACCCAAAACAAACATGCTTTGTGTGACTAAATATTACAAAAGGCCACACAAACATAAAATTCAAGTGGCCATTGGATGAACAATAGTCTCACAAAATACACATTTCTTCACTTTAAACAGCATATGGTCACACTTATTAACACTTTTGGCCACTTTCTGCTTTTTTGTATGTGACTAAATACCCAAAACAAACATGCTTTGTGTGACTAAACATTACAAAAGGCCACACAAAAATAACATTCACGTGGCCATTGGAAGATCAATAGTCACACAAAATACACATTTCTTCACTTTAAATAGCATATGGTCACACTTATTAACACTTTTGGCCACTTTTTGCATAATTGTTTGTGACTAAATACCCAAAACAAACATGCTTTGTGTGACTAAATATTACAGAAGGCCACACAAACATAAAATTCAAGTGGCCATTGGATGATCAATAGTCATGCAAAATACACATTTCTTCACTTTAAACAGCATATGGTCACACTTATTGATACTTTTGGCCACTTTTTGCATAATTGTTTGTGACTAAATACCCAAAACAAACATGCTTTGTGTGACTAAATATTACAAAAGGCCACACAAACATAAAATTCAAGTGGCCATTGGATGAACAATAGTCACACAAAATACACATTTCTTCACTTGAAACAGCATATGGTCACACTTATTAAAACTTTTGGCCACTTTCTGCTTTTTTATATGTGACTAAATACCCAAAACAAACATGCTTTGTGTGACTAAATATTACAAAAGGCCACACAAACATAACATTCATGTGGCCATTGGATGATCAATAGTCACACAAAATACAGATTTATTCACTTTAAACAGCGTATGGTCACACTTATTAACACTTTTGGCCACTTTCTGCTTTTTTGTATGTGACTAAATACCCAAAACAAACATGCTTTGTGTGACTAAACATTACAAAAGGCCACACAAAAATAACATTCATGTGGCCATTGGATGATCAATAGTCACACAAAATACACATTTCTTCACTTTAAATAGCATATGGTCACACTTATTAACACTTTTGGCCACTTTTTGCATAATTGTTTGTGACTAAATACCCAAAACAAACATTCTTTGTGTGACTAAATATTACTGAAGGCCACACAAACATAAAATTCAAGTGGCCAGTGGATGATCAATAGTCACACAAAATACACATTTCATCACTTTAAACAGCATATGGTCTCATTTATTAACACTTTTGGCCACTTTTTGCTTAATTGTTTGTGACTAAATACCCAAAAAAACATGCTTTGTGTGACTAAATATTACAAAGGCCACACAAACATAAAATTCAAGTGGCCATTGGATGATCAATAGTCACAAAATACACATTTCTTCACTTTAAACAGCATATGGTCACATTATTAACTTTTGGCCACTTTTTGCATAATTGTTTGTGACTAAATACCCAAAACAAACATGCTTTGTGTGACTAAATATTACAAAAGGCCACAAACATAATTCAAAAAAAAAAAAAAAAAAAAAAAAAAAAAAAAAAAAAAAAAAAAAAAAAAAAAAAAAAAAAAAAAAAAAAAAAAAAAAAAAAAAAAAAAAAAAAAAAAAAAAAAAAAAAAAAAAAAAAAAAAAAAAAAAAAAAAAATTCATGTGGCCATTGGATGATCAATAGTCACACAAAATACAGATTTCTTCACTTTAAACAGCATATGGTCACATTATTAACACTTTTGGCCACTTTTGCTTTTTTGTATGTGACTAAATACCCAAAACAAACATGCTTTGTGTGACTAAACATTACAAAGGCCACACAAAAATAACATTCATGTGGCCATTGGATGATCAATAGTCACACAAAATACACATTTCTTCACTTTAAATAGCATATGGTCACACTTATTAACACTTTTGGCCACTTTTTGCATAATTGTTTGTGACTAAATACCCAAAACAAACATTCTTTGTGTGACTAAATATTACTGAAGGCCACACAAACATAAAATTCAAGTGGCCATTGGATGATCAATAGTCATGCAAAATACACATTTCTTCACTTTAAACAGCATATGGTCACACTTATTAACACTTTTGGCCACTTTTTGCATAATTGTTTGTGACTAAATACCCAAAACAAACATGCTTTGTGTGACTAAATATTACAAAAGGCCACACAAACATAAAATTCAAGTGGCCATTGGATGAACAATAGTCACACAAAATACACATTTCGTCACTTGAAACAGCATATGGTCACACTTATTAACACTTTTGGCCACTTTCTGCTTTTTTATATGTGACTAAATACCCAAAACAAACATGCTTTGTGTGACTAAATATTACAAAAGGCCACACAAACATAACATTCATGTGTCCATTGGATGATCAATAGTCACACAAAATACAGATTTCTTCACTTTAAACAGCATATGGTCACACTTATTAACACTTTTGGCCACTTTTTGCTTAATTGTATATGACTAAATACCCAAAACAAACATGCTTTATGTGACTAAATATTACAAAAGGCCTCACAAACATAAAATTCAAGTGGCCATTGGATGAACAATTGTCCCACAAAATACACATTTCTTCACTTTAAACAACATATGGTCACACTTATTAACACTTTTGGCCACTGTTTTTTAAATTGTATGTGACTAACTCTAAAAAAACAACACACGTTGTGTGACGAAATCATCACAAACATCGCATTTATTATATATTCTTGTGGCCACAGGACGGGAAATAGTCACACAAAATACACATTTACTTGAATAAATTATCTCAAATGTCACATATATTATATATTTATGTGGCCAAAGGACGAACAATAGTTAATCTCAAAAAACATTTGTGTGACTATAAAGTGTTTACGGTCACTGGTACTGATTAATCCAGCAAAACTTGTGCCTAATTTGTCACACATATTCGGGTTTTGGTTACTCTTTTTCAATGAAAACGGCCACAAACTAAACAATGTCACCATATGCCTTCTACGGTGGCGCTACCTTTGGTGACATACACAAAAAAAACGTGTATGACTATATGCATATCGTCACACATTTTTGGTGTGATGAAATCCCATATCTGTACCAGTGAATTGGAGTTTCTGGAGTAGATGTAGATGAGATTGAGAGCGTGCAACAGAATGATGTTGTGATGCATCTGTCAAAGTTCCACCATAGTATTCATCAAACATTAACTCGAAGAAATTTTCCAGTTCTTATTCTGAAGGTTTGTCAGTAGTTGTTGATTGAGCTCCTTGAGGTACGAGTCCTGAACTAATGTGTCCAGAAGTCTGTGGGTTTGGTGCAGGTCCTAATTTGTTTTAATTAGAAGCCATCGGGTTAAGCGCGGGTTCTAGAGCGAGTCTCTTAGAAGCCATCTGTGAAATTTTGTCAAACTTCACATTCATCGTCTCCATTATCCTTTTAGTCCTTCTATTTTACACCCTGAATGCCCTCGAGTTTTCTGAGTATCCAATAAAGATTCCAATATCACCCTTAGCTTTCAGCTTCCCTAGATCTTCTCTGTTGTTTGTTAGATAGAAGAAAGCGCCAAACACGTGAAGGTAAGAGATATCGGGTTTTCTGTTGTTCACTAGTTCATATGGGGTTTTATTGAATCTTGGATGGATTAGGGAACGGTTTTGAGTGAAACAAGAAGTGGCAACAGCATCAACCCATAAGAATAGCAGTGCACTAGAATAAATTAGCATTGTGCGAGCAGCTTCCATAAGAGTTCTATTTCTTCTTTCAACTACCCCATTCTACTGTGGAGTTCTAACAACAGATGTCTGATGTGTGATTCCAGCATCTTCAAAATAAGTTCTTAACTCCTGATTAGTGAATTCTGTGCCATTGTCTGTTCTTACAATCCTTACTGGAGCTTAAAGTAGGACTTGAATATGCTTCAGAAAGGTGATGATGATGCCTGGTGCTTCATCTTTTGATCTCAGAAAGTTTACTCATGTGTATCTTGAATAGTCATCGACGATAACAAGAATATACTTCTACCCATTTATGCTTTCAACTCAAATTGGGCCACATAAGTCCAAGTGAAACATATGTAACTTTTCTTCCAAACTGGGTACAGTTTTAGGTTTATATGATGCCCCCTTTTGCTTTTTCCTTGTTCGCATGATGGACATAAGTGATCCTTGGTGTATTTGAACTTAGGATGTCCGTTGACGATGTCGTTTTTGGCTAATTTATTAATGGTGTCGAAATTGAGATGGGATAATCTTCTATGCCACAGCCAGGACTTTGTTTCGCAAGCTCTTGTCATAAGACAAATTGGTGATGAAGAGGCCATTTGGTTGATGTCGATAGCATATAGGTTGGTTCCACAATTTCCAATTAAGAGATCATCGCCAACCAAATTTCTAACAAAGCAAGTGTTTCTCCTAAATGCAACCTCTAAATCTGCATCACAAAACTGCCCAACTGAAAACAAATTGTGTCCCAACCCTTCGATGTAGTAAACTTGAGTAATTAAATAATTCCCAAATTGAAGATCTCTGTAACCTAGAATAGCTGCTACATGATCATTTCCTAAGCGTACAGTTCCCTTGAATTTCCAGACTAAATTGATAAGCAGCTTTAGAGTCCCGGTCATGTGCTTGGAGCAACCCCAGTCGACAATACAAAGACATATTTTGATAACCTGCGAAGAACAGAAGAGTTTGTATTTGGAAACCTTTTAACATTTAGTTCCATGGGGTTAGGGGTAACATCCGAATCACATTCATAGAAAGTTTCTACTGGTTCAATATGAACAGCTGCCAATTTGCCATTCTGGAGAGTGAACTTTCTACATGTTGGTTTCCATACACAATACTTAAGATAGTTCCTAGGCATATGACTACTAGTGGTTGACCTAAATCGTGCAATTAGTCGTCCTATATATCTAGATCTAGCACTAGCTCCTTTTGGAACTTTCTTCTTTTCATTCGCAACATTCACATTTTTAGAAACATATCATCACAAACATCATTAGATAAACATTTCTTGCACATTAAACAAGCAAAGTCATTACATGCATTAGAAATAGTACTTTCGACATTACAATTAGATGATATATGTCTCTTATTACAAAGCGATAAATTCCTATAATGTTCTTCTACTTCTTCAACTTTATTCTGGCATCTACTCTTAGAGACAGGCGAGACCATATTTTTCCTTGTATTGCTCTTAGGCTGTAGTCTTCTGCTCCTAGAGGTGCTTTCTAATCTTGTGGAAGGTAAGACACACGCATTAGGATTTATATTGTTGTCCTTAGAAGTTTTTTTAGCATTCCTAGACTCTTTTGGATTAACTTTTACACTCTTGTCGTTTGCCCTATATGTTTTAGATGTGGAGGCAGACGCATTAGTGGGAATAATCCTATAAAGGTAAGGTGTTATCACTCTTGGTGTTTCGACAACCGCTTTTCCTTTATCATCAATATTTTCTTTTTCATTTGGTTTGGGCAAGGGTGTTGGAGTGACTGGTTTTGTCAAATCATGTTTCACAACGATTTTGGGTTTAACAACTGGTTTTTCTGAAGTTGATGGTTTTGCAAATTTAGTATCCACACCCTTCCCTTTTTGACTTTCCAGCTGTGCCCTCAAAAGATCATTTTGCACTTTCATGTCCTGGTAGGCACCCTCATACGACAGTTTGTCTTGCGTGCATTCCTCGATTTTTCGATCAAGTTGTTTAAAATATGACACGTTCTCTTTTTCAAGTTTAGTAAGAGCATTTTCATATTTAGAAACAATTGCAGAGGTCTCAGCTCGCAGTCTTTCATCGTCTTCAACAGAATATGTTTGTAAAATGATGGACATAATATCGGTCGACATAACTGCTTCGAAGAGAGAGTCATTTAGGTTTTCCAAAACTTTGATGTTTTCAATATGTTCATTTGCTTCCTTCACCAGGGATTTGTGTTCCTTGACAAAGTCGGCTATTTCTTTAAAAAATGCTTGTTCAAAATGAATTACTTTCACGTGGATGTTATTCAGTGGAGTAGTAATTTCTATTTCAAACACCTTTTTCATTTCTGCATGAAAACTTGAATGCCAGTTGTTGATACTGATAGTAGTTTTGGATGTAACAATATTTTGAAGTGTTCCAATTCTCGTTTTAAGATCATCTAAATATCCTCTAGCAGCACTTGTGTTAAAAGGATTATTTGAGGACATTTGTTCTAAGTTTGAAGGAGTTTTAGAAACAACTTTTTTTTTTGCAACTGGTGTTGTAACAACTGGTTTTTTGGAAAACTTTGGCGTTTGTTTTTGTTGAACAAAATTAACTCCATAAAGTATGTTGAGTTTGTTATAATCAATTGGTTTTATCTCTGGGTTCTTTTGTTTCATTTTAATTCGACTCTCTGCAGCAAGCTCAATTGTTTCATCAGAATCCCTAACAGCGGGAGGATCATATTTAGCATACATTATATTTCCATTGTACAAAACATTCTCTTCTTTCTGAGCTTTCTTGAGAGCATAAGGGTTTTCACAACTGATAGCCATTTTATTTATTGTATGTAAAAGCGGGTTTGGATCTTTAATTAGCATATGAATGGTTTGAGCGGAGTGACCCATTTTAAAAAGCAAATCTTCCAACTTTTTGATTGTTTCTTTTTTCTCAATGATTTCATTAAGAAGATCATTTTCTCGTTTTGAAAAATCTATTTTCAACTGTTTCTTTTCTTTTTCAAGATTAGAACAAGTTGATGTTTGTTTAGAAAGTTGCTTTTTCAAATCAGAAATTTCCACGTTTAAGGATTTTATTTTCATGTGTGAATTAACATATGGTGTGTCAAACTTGATTTGCAATTTTTTTTCTCTTAAAACGGAATTTTGGTAACCAGTTTCTAATTCTGACTGTCGTTTTTTATTAAACTCAAAAGCTTTTTCATTTTCCTTATACCTCTCAAGCTCAGCGGTCATTTTCTCATTCGCGGCCTTAACATCGCGATTGACCTTTTTTACTTTCTCAATTTCAATACTACAATTGTTCAATAATGATTCAAATAGAGCACGTGTTTCTTCATCATTCTCAGCATGCTGGGAAACTAAGCCTCCATTACGATTCATATCTGGAGTTGCCGAATCAATATTGCTACTACTTGGTGTTTCCAGGTATGTATCATAAGTGGGTGCTGGAATCTCAGAATGTTGTTCCTCATGAGGAGACATAACAAATATTTCATTATTGTGGCATGTATTGAATAATGGTACCTCAGATACTGCATTGGTGTCATAAATAGGAGGTCTGTCAGAATATGTGTCATACTTAGCCTCCTGAAGATTTGCCATAAATATTCAATTTGCATCGATGTCCTCTCGGTCTTTCATATTATCCATAAGAGCCATAAAATCATTTTCTTCTGCATTCAACTGAAACCCTGCTTCTTCCTTCTGTGCCAACAGCAAATGTTTTCTGCAGATAAGCTGGATCTTTCTTTTTTGGCTTAGTAGGACAGTTCCTTGCCATATGACCTACACCCTGATAGTTGAAACACTTTATCAGATTTCCCTGATTCATATTTCCAAAATTCCCAGCAACTGGAGCAGCAACATTCCCAATCTGATTACCCACTGTCTGATTCCCAACATTCTGACCCCTCTGATTTCCAACAACTTAACCTATCTGATTCCCTGCATACTGACCCATCTGATTTCCTGTATACTGCCCTTGATTACCCATCTGAAATCTGGTAGCATATCCTTGCTGATTCCCAATAACTCCAACCATTTGTCCTCCTTGACCCATATTGAAACTCGGCTGTGCAATCTGCCTGTTGCGAGTATTCGATGAAATCCTTTGGTTGTTGTTGGTTGGTGTAGAATAGCGTCCTTGGAATGCCTTTGTCAAATAAGCAAATGCTTGTGTCAAAGCAGCAGTAGACTCATCATTGTCAGTGAATTCTGGTTCTTGGAATTGTGGATATTGTTGTTGTGGAATAACTTTTTGTTGTTGTGGATACAATTGTTGTTGTGGACTTACAGCAGTTTATTGTTGTGGAATGTATTGTTGTTGCATGTAGTTGTGAGTGGAAGATGATGATGGTTGATGTTGTGTATTCACTGGTAAGGGTGTTGGTGTTTGAGCAATGAATGCAAGGGGGTCATGATTTTTTGCCAATCTTTCTTTCCTTACTTCATTAGCCTCAACTTGGTTTTGCTTCGGAAAATCATAGAGCTGATCATAATTTACCTGATGTAGATCCTTGGTTTGGTTGACAATAGTGACATATCGTACCCATTCTTCTTGAAGATTGTTAATGAACTTGATGTTGCTCACGATTTGTCTTGGTGTCAACTTGTTTCTGATTAGCTCATTCATTAGAGTGCAGAACCTGGTATAGTAGGATTCAATGGATTCTCCTGGAGTGGATGTAAACTTCTCCCATTCAGTTAGTAGCTTGTTTTCAACATCTTGTTGCCGAATTTTTGTTCTATGCCATAGCCTTCTAACTCTTTCCCACATGTCATAGGCAGTTTCATAGCTATCAACAACAGCAAAGATCTCTCATGGTAATCCTAGTTGGATTAAGTGCATTGCCATATCATCAGCTGCGATCTGCTTCCTGTCTTCTTCTGTGTATTCTGCTTCTATTTGTTCACGAAAGAATGGTGGAGTAGAAGGTGTTCCATTTGGATTTCCAGGGTCTTGAATTTGTCGAGGCTTGCAGGGTCCATTCTTAATAGATTGGAGCAGGAGTTTACCATCAGGCTTGGTTTTGATGTAGCGAAGAATACGGCTTGTCCATGGAAGATAACCACCTTTTTCAAGCATAGGAGGACGGTTTTCCACACCGGCTGCATGAATGTCTTGCTGAGTTGCCATTGATGAAGGTATGTATGATAAAGTTGATCTTGGATCGGTGCAACGATATAGGAGTTATGTTTGGTGAAAGTTAAATTCAGTTGTTGTAGTGAAATTTTGGTTTTAAAACTTATGTTCATTTGAAGTTTTGTCATAAAAGTTTAAACAAAAGTCAATTCCGATGTGTAACACCCCAACCCGATAAGGGTGGAAGTATTACGTTATGGTGACATATCAAAGCAAACACAAGCATAAGACTTAAATAATAAAAATGAATTTCAAAGGTTACAAAGAGTAGAATAAGAAAATACAGGGTTACAAAGGAAAAGTCAATAATAAATTCTAAGTCTACAATTGTAACTACTTCTAGTCATCTCTAATCCAGACTAGCTATGAAAGTAATGTCCTCTAAGTCCCTAGTTCTCTTCACTCATAACCCAGCTTCCGTCTAAAACCTGCCGCAGGAAAAGAAATGCGGCTGAGCTTAAAAAGCCCAGTGAACAGATATATATACAACATAACATAACGGTAAATGAGCATAAGCAACGAAGGAATAAGAATACAATCGAAGAGCATAATCATGAAAGCCATACGAATATAAAGAGAACTAAGAATTCAAGAATGCATGAGAACTGAATAAGAATGAAACAAGGAATGAAATGAAAATAAAGAAAGGTTCATATAAGGATGTGCCACAAGAACTCCATATCATAATCCGTCAATTCATACACATAACATATCATATCATAATCAATACTAGTATACGAAGAGGGGAGACCTCTAAGTAATAATAAAAGTGTGAGAAGGAGTGTAAGGCACACACCACCTGGTCACCATATCATACGCATACATAAAACCTAGGATGCATCCATACGCTCCCTAACATAAGTATGTATGCCAGTACTAGACTGGTCACACATATAAAGTTGGCCAATAGTGCATGCAAAACAAATCATAACATAAGGGGGAACGCCGTAGATCTATCACACCTCTATGGGAGTGTCATGCCTAGGGTGCCATCCTAGACATGGTCATGGTACCTCCACAACTAGGTAAGCTCAGGCACGGATCTATCATAGCATACATAATCATAATCTAATAAGCATGACAAGAGAAACAGATAGTATCTCAAATAAGCATGGCAAACATAAGCATAGCATAGCAGAGACATTTAAATAAATGTCAGAATGGATCAAATAGAATGACAATCATACAATGAAAGTCATGAGTCAAATAAGGGAATCATATCAGGCATAGGACTTCAAGGGTTCATAATCAAAGGTTCGAAATCAAATGGTTCATAGCAAGGTTCAATTCAAAGGTTTCCATCAAATATCCATTTAAAGAAATCCTTTAATAATGGTTTTCATAAAAATGATCTTTAAAAAACGGTTTTCATAAAGGTAGTCTTTAAAAATAGTTTTAGTAAAATTTCATATAAAAGTGGTATCGCATCGCTCATAAACATCATTTTAAAATTAGTTTTTCTCAAAACATTTCCATGATAAAATTAAGAAAGGTTTTCACATCAATTTACAAAATCAAATGAACCTTCTAAGCATCAAGTGATTCGAATACTCATGTCATAGGGTAACGAACGGATTATGTCAAGTATCATACCATAGGAATCACAATGAACGAATGTCAACTGAAACGAATGAATCAAAGAACAGGGAATCATAGCAATAGCTTAAGGGAATCCTAATGAATTCAAGATCAAGAAAATCATGAGAACGAAAGCACCCTTACTGAAAAAGGGTAGAATATCTGTACCTTAGACCGCAAGTGAAACACACAACTAGAAACATAAAGATCGGAAGTACACTCCATCTTCAGCGAATCTACACGAATTTATGATCGTCTGGTTAATAACTTATTTTAAATCAGATTGCTTATTTTTGTAGGGTTTCCATATTTAGTAGCTTTCCATAGTTAGTAACTTTCCATATTTAGTAGCTTTCCATATTTAGTAACTTACGGTTCATAATGCCATTTACATAAGTTTAGGGTTCACAGTGTAACTTTCATAAGTTTTAGGGTTTAATATGCAAATATAACAAGTTTAGGGATTATAGTGTCATTATGGTAAGATTAGGGTATGAAATGTAAATATTCTAAAGTTATATGTATTAACAAGTTAAGTCCCTTAGTTTAGAAAAATGACAATTTAAACCCTTTAGTTTGGAAATTAAACACATAGCACCTTTTAATCCTTTCTAACCCTTAACAGTTTTTATATATACGAATTTGTTATGTTTTGTCGAATTTATGAAAAATATAAGAACTCAGAAATAAAATCCCTGAAATTTTCCAGAGATACTTCAATGTCTTAAGTACTTTATGTAATTTTTCCATATTTTATTAATTAGTATAAGTACGAATGAAAAATCAATTTCCACAACATGTTCCCGAATCAGATCCGATGAAACACCCGAAAAGTTTGTATTTCTTTTTCAAATCTAGAAAATTTATAAAAATCTACAAACATTCCAGTAATTAGTAGACATATGAAATATTACTCAATTAATAGGGCACCTTCTAATTTGACATGGTTTGCAAATTAAAAATCTAAAACACGGACTGTTTTTTGAGACATACGAATTCAGTTTTACGCTTGAATTTCTAAAAATCAAAAAGTTGCCTTCCCGACCTCTAAAAATTACAAGGCTTATTTTTCCAGAAAGCTCTTTTCTTTAATTTAATTTTAGACCCAAGAAACATTCATAAACAGGTTACCATCAATTATATACAATCGAATCAATTTGACTTAATTTTTTGGGCAGAAACTAGGTTCACGATTTCATGTGGTCATTTAGGGTTTTTCATTCCATTACTTATTTCTTGTTACAAATCAATTCTGTTTGACATCAACACAGACCTAGGTCGATTCATATGTGTTTTTAACATGTTCACATCAATTGAATCAATAACAATTACACTTGTTCGATCATATTAGGGTTTTTATAGTTGTTATTTCATGTGTAACAATTCATGATTTTATGTAACCTCCTCTTTAATTTTTATGTCATAAAGATCGACAAGCACAACAAGAAAACGAACAAGAATCAAACAAAGATGATATAATACCCTCGTAGCGTGGTCAAAGAACAAGAAAACTAGGTCGAACACCCACAAGAACTTCTAGCCGAGACTTTAGTCCAACACCTCCTTCGAACCACCTTCAAACCACGATCAAGAACACTCCTATGCTGCCTTGGTGGATCGAACAGGAAGAAGAGAGGCAGCAGCAGCTGAAACTTTTGATGGAAGAGTTTTAGGGTTTGTTCCAAATGTGAAGAAAATAGGATCGGTATGAGGGAAACAAAAAGAAACCGTGTGTTTTTTTTATTTTTTTTTTTTTTTTTATTTTTTATTTTTTTTATAGATTTGGGCTAACCAAGGAATGGACCATATTTGTGGGCTTGATATCAATCAAAATTAATGTAGTATTATCTCTTCACTTGCTTGGACCAAAAATTGGTCTAGATAACACATTAAAAGTCGCCTAAAATGACTAGGATTTTAGAACATTTATTTTGGTGGTAACAAATTATAGTGTGAAGTTTTTACTAGCTTAATTGGTTAGATAACTTAGGTTATTAATTATCTTAGGTTAAATAATATGTCTATTGTATGATTTCATATGTTCTTAAAAATTTCAAAATTGGAGGGGTATTTTGGTCATTTCAGACCATGTTAATTTTAGGGTTTTACAACTCTTCCCCTCTAAAAGAAAATTTTCGTCCTCGAAAATTGAAGTTGAAACGAAATGGAACACAATGGACAGTGAACAGAAATGTGAAAGACTTGTTTCTCATGACTCGATCTTGTTGATCAAAAACAGCTTCGGTTTCTTCAGAAAGGACATACCATACTGAATCCAGATCAAAAGAATAATATACTAAACGTAACAGATGATAATCGTATTCTCTCGGGAGAGGTACAGGAAATACGTAGGATTTTGACGGACATGCTGTCCATAGAATTTGATTAGGCCAAACAGATGAGAACGTACAGAAAACAAATTGTTTGATATCATCAACGGCAGAAGGCTCTACAACAGAAGCTAAGATTCTTATTGGAAGTACAAAGGTCAGCAAATCGCGCGTCGGTTATCCAAACGTATCAAATCGTACAACGGTGAAGGCAATTTAAGCGTATCGGTAGAACGAACCTAAAGTCTCACTAACTCAGATAATCTCAAACAGCTATCAAAATTTCTAAGGCTTCCATGGCACTTCTCGAAATATCCTATGCACACAACAAGTTCACGTTATATGATGTAAGTATTATCACGTTGGCCAGACGTCATAATACTGGCATCATATAAATATGCCCTCATGATGGTCATACTTTATCTGAAGTCGTGAACAAAGTAACCTATCTTAATCCACCTAATCCTTCTACAGTCTCAGAGTCATCAAAATCAAACAACATGACTAAAAGAAGAACGAAACTACTCGTAAGAGTAACAGAAATCCTAGATTGTCTATCGGGATTAAGGTACGTCGTTCATAGCGTCAATCCTTCATCACTCACCAAAACCAACTCAGCCAATATAAGTGGTTGCTTCAAAGTTTGCCCATTCCTAAACATAGATCTCCAGGTTCCTTCCACAATTTGTCAAAATTTGCATAACAAAACCATCACCCAACCTACGCAGAATGAACACAGAACGGAATTACTAATAGGGAACCTACATCATTTAAAGGACCTTATTATCAGGTAATGGAAACTTAAGTAGGTTGAGAGGGAGTGAATTACGTCATCAATGGCTTCATCCCTCATAGAATCAACTCTCCCAAACACAATGTTTGCTTCAAAATTCATCCACTCAAATACATGATTTCAAATCTCTTCCAATTCCAGGTAGTCTGTCTACGTCTGTCCATATGATCATAGCGTTGAAAGGAATTATAAACTTGAGTCTAGTCCCTCAAACCTTCGGCACCTCTTCTGGACACTGTGGTGTGGTAGCGTGAATCTCTGACATGATCACCGTGCATTTTTCCATTCACGAGTCTGCTTCTGCTCTCAATTCATCTTAGTACAACTAAAATGAATAGAGAAGCAAGACTGCGTGTCTTTGACAAGTCTTCTAGCACAGTTCGAAATTCGCCAACTCAAACTGCTGTCATCACCAGATACCTGGTAGTGTTGTCTGCTACAATCTCTAAACGCCAATCAAATCTACTCTTCCAAAACAAAGGGTCATTCTACTTAATACGAAGATGATCTACGTGTTCCTCGTTCGTCTCTGAGCACAAACACACTGTCATACTATGACAATTGTCCAAATACTCGCGAAAAACATGATTCTATTAGCCAATACAATTGGCATTATTTAAAACTCACAATGATCACAATGAGTACGAAAGCAGCTTTAGGAATCGTCTTAGGAAAACTTCATATCTACTTTATATCACCTATCTTCCTCTTCACGAATAAAACTGAAATGCCTCATGGAGGTTATTCTCAGTTAGGTCAACTCCCTTCTTAGGAGTTCTTGTGGTTGCTTCTTCAGTCCTTCAAACCTAAATGAGTCCGTCTGATACGGAGTTTCAAGATAGACCAAATCAGTCATTGAACGCGGAAATGGATAATGATTTCGGATAGTGATATGGTTAAGTTTCTCGATAGTCGATACGCCGCCACATACTTCTCTCTTTCTTCTTCATGAGCCAACAGGAAAATCCCAGGATAAACACTAGGGTGAAGAAAATCGTATTTCATCAGTTCCTTTAATCTCTCAACTTCTATGGTATCATGGTTTCGTCAACTGAGATCAATTCAGTGCTAACTCTACTTCCCAAGCAGGAGGGAATCCCAAGAGGTTCATCAGAGAACATCAGAAAATTTTCGTACAACAAAATACTTCCAATGCCAGAGCTTTCTAAGGGTGGATACTAATAGGTGTCAGGAGAAATTTGACAATCAAGCTAGATCGGAGTAAGTGTTTCCATAGCAACATGAATCTTAACAGATTTAATTGATTGAGAGTCATCAAAGCTAAAGTAGAACGAAGTAAATTGTTTAAAGTTCACATATCGGATTTGGTAGTCCATGGTAGCTTTACAAAAGTCATCCAATCTATAACCAAAAGACCTCAAGGTCAATTACACCAACAGTAAACAGATCCGCAGAACGTGTATGGTCGTTAAACTAGACGAATAGTCATATATCAGAGTCAAGTACATGGTTCAATATAGTGTGGAGATAGATAAGCGAACAGTTCAAGGTGTTGGAATTCTGTTTAGCTTTTAGCATAAAGGGCAGGTAGGGTGTGTATCCTTGGTAATACGAACATCGTATAACTGTCAAAAGCGAGATGTGCGGAACATCAGTTCTCAGCATCATCATGCTCAGTTAACAATTCCATATTGAGACAATATTTTCGTCATATCCTTCCAGGGAACTGGTTGGCAGGCAAGATTCATCTTTCAAAGGGCGGCAACAAAACTTCCTATACCCGTGGTTAATAGTTACCAGAGTTCTCATAGAGGTAGTAATGGATTATCCAGAGTTGAGTAGTATCGGTGATACATTATATCCAGCACGGGTAACGAATTCATAGAATGTGTCAAACACATTAGGGTTTAATGACCTTCGGGATGGTCGGAAAAGTATCAAACTGTTTATCAAGCAGATCGGAAGTGGAGGTCAAAATCAGGAAGTGAAACTTAAATGGTGCAAGGTATCCATGTAATTCTCGAGGAATTCCAAACATACTTGGTTATTAAGCTTAAGTCGCAAAACTTTCTAGCTTCTGAAACAAATGTTCTTATAAGGCTTAGCTAAAGGCAAAGGCACGAATCAGAGTGATGCGGAAGCAATGCTACCTACATAGATGTCCTAGTCTACCCATTCCTCACCGGTAATAACTTAAGTTCCTATGGGGAAATCCTAAAGCAAATTTTCAAAGGTTGTCTTATGAGCGCCTACAGTGGAAACATAATGGTCCAAACTTCACAGGTCAAGGGTAAATGTATTAAAAGTCGCAGCCTGTCTCTCTGATACCATAATTGTAACACCCCAACCCGATAAGGGTAGAAGAATTACGTTATGGTGACATATCAAAGCAAACACAAGCATAAGACTTAAATAATAAAATTGAATTTCAAAGGTTACAAAGAGTAGAATCAGAAAATACAGGGTTACAAAGGAAAAGTCAATAATAAATTCTAAGTCTACAATTGTAACTACTTCTATTCATCTCTAATCCAGACTAGCTATGAAAGTAATGTCCTCTAAGTCCCAAGTTCTCTCCACTCATAACCCAGCTTCCATCTAAAACATGCCGCAGGAAAAGAAATGCGGCTGAGCTTAAACTGCCCAGTGAACAGATATATATACAACATAACATAACGGTAAATGAGCATAAGCAACGAAGGAATAAGAATACAATCGAAGAGCATAATCATGAAAGCCATACGAATTTAAAGAGAACTAAGAATTCAAGAATGCATGAGAACTGAATAAGATTGAAACAAGGAATGAAATGAAAATAAAGAAAGGTTCATATAAGGATGTGCCATAAGAACTCCATATCATAATCCGTCAATTCATACACATAACATATCATATCATAATCAATACAAGTATACGAAAAGGGGAGACCTCTAAGTAATAATAAAAGTGTGAGAAGGAGTGTAAGGCACACACCACTTATTTTAAATCAGATTGCTTATTTTAGTAGGCTTTCCATATTTAGTAACTTTCCATATTTAGTAGCTTTCCATATTTAGCAACTTAAGGTTCATAATGCCATTTACATAAGTTTAGGGTTCACAGTGTAACTTTCATTAGTTTTAGGGTTTAATATGCAAATATAACAAGTTTAGGGATTATAGTGTCATTATGGTAAGATTAAGGTATGAAATGTAAATATTCTAAAGTTACATGTATTAACAAGTTAAGTCCCTTAGTTTAGAAAAATGACAATTTAAACCCTTTAGTTTGGAAATTAAACACATAGCACCTTTTAATCCTTTCTAACCCTTAACAGTTTTTATATATACGAATTTGTTATGTTTTGTCGAATTTATGAAAAATATAAGAACTCAGAAATAAAATCCCCAAAATTTCCCATAGATACTTCAATGTCTTAAGTATTTTATGTAATTTTTCCAGATTTTATTAAGTAGTATAAGTGCGAATGAAAAATCAATTTCCACAACATGTTCCCGAATCGGATCTGATGAAACACCCGAAAAGTTTGTATTTCTTTTCCCCATATAGAAAATTTATAAAAATCTACAAAAATTCAAGTAATTACTATACATATGAGATATTACTCATGTAAAAGGGAACCTTCTAATTCGACTTGGTTTGAAAACTAAAAATCGAAAACACGGACTGTTTTTCCAGACATACGAATTCAGTTTTACACTTGAATTTCTAAAAATCAAAAAGTTTCCGTCCCGACCTCTAAAAATTACAAGGCTTATTTTTCCAGAAAGCTCTTTTCTTAAATTTAATTTTAGACCCAAGAAACATTCATAAACAGGTTACCATCAATTATATACAATCGAATCAATTTGACTTAATTTTCTGGGCAGAAACTAGGTTCACGATTTCATGTGGTCATTTAGGGTTTTTCATTCCATTACTTATTTCTTGTTACAAATCAATTATGTTTGACATCAACACAGACTTAGGTCAATTCATATGTGTTTTTAACATGTTCACATCAATTGAATCAATAACAATTAAACTTGTTCGATCATATTAGGGTTTTTATAGTTGTTATTTCATGTGTAACAATTCATGATTTTATGTAACCTCCTCTTTAATTTTTATGTGATAAAGATCGTCAAGCATAACAAGAAAACGAATAAGAATCAAACAAAGATGCTATAATACCCTCGTAGCGTGGTCAAAGAACAAGAAAACTAGGTCGAACACCCATAAGAACTTCTAGCCGAGACTTTAGTCCAACACCTCCTTCGAACCACGATCAAGAACACTCCGATGCTGCCTTTGTGGATCGAACAGGAAGAAGAGAGGCAGCAGCAGCCGAAACTTTTGATGGAAGAATTTTAGGGTTTGTTTCAAATGTGAAGAAAATAGGATCGGTATGAGGGAATCAAAAAGAAACCGGGTGTTTTTTTTTTTTTTTTTTTTTTTTTTTTTTTTTTTTTTTTTTTTTTTTTGGATTTGGGCTAAGCAAGGAATGGACCATATTTGTGGGCTTGATATCAATCAAAATTAATGTAGTATTATCTCTTCACTTGCTTGGACCGAAAATTGGTCTAGATAACACATTAAAAGTCGCCTAAAATGACTAGGATTTTAGAACATTTATTTTGGTGGTAACAAATTATAGTGTGAAGTTTTTACTAGCTTAATTGGTTAGATAACTTAGGTTATTAATTATCTTAGGTTAAGTACAAATAATATGTCTCTTGTATGATTTCATATGTTCTTAAAAATTTCAAAATTGGAGGGGTATTTTGGTCATTTCAGATCATGTTAATTTTAGGGTTTTACACGATGGATATGGTTCAATTTCGATAAATTTGGTTCAATTCCGATGGATTTGGTTGAATTCCGATGGATACTGTTCACTTTGCCCAATTTCGATGAATTCTTGCAATTTTGATAAGTTGTGCAATTCCGATGAAAATTACAATTCCGATGAAAATGCAATCTCGATGAACTTTGCAATTCCGATGAAATTTTGCAATTTCGATGAAAGTTTGCAATTTCGATAGAAATTTGCAATTCCGATAGAATCTACCTAATTTATACAAATTAGAAGATATTTTCTTAGTCGAAGTATTCCACACACTTATACAAGCAAGGGAATACTGAATAATCGTTAGATCGTGAAGTAAACGAGTTCTTGATGAAGTAAACGAGTTCTTGATGAATTCCAACAAACCCTTAAAAACCCATTCCGACAAACCCTTAAAAGCCAATTCCAACAAACCCTTAAAAGCCAATTCCAACAAACCCTCAAAACTTCAATTCCGGTGGATTAACTGACTTTTTAGAGATAAATATTACGACTAAAATCAAACTTCTAAATATTTTCTAGAAAATATTACACGTTTGGTCCCTGTGGTTTGCTCAGATTTCATGTTTAGTCCCTAAGTCGTTTTAATTACACAAGAGATACCTATTTTTGCAACCTTGCACCTATTTAGTCTATATTTTGGATGGGCCATTAGTTTGACCGTTAAGTGTTTAAATAATATTTGCACGTTAGTCCTTCCGTTTATATTTTTTGCACCGTTAGTCCTATTTTTTAAAATGAATTAAAAATGACAGCATAGGCTCGAACTAGGGTCTTGTTACCTAAAAACCAACGCCCCAACCACTAGACTAAGCGTCCAGTAGTCCAGCGGTGTAATTATATCAAAATAAATTCTATTTAACGTTTTCGTCCTTTTTTTACGTTTTTTCCCATTTTTTAATGTTTTCGTCCATTTTTTAACGTTTTCGTCTGTTTTTTTACGTTTTCGTACTTTGTATACGTTTTCGTCTGTTTTTAAACATTTTCGTCTGTTATTTTACGTTTTCGTTCGTTTTAATACGTTTTTGTCCATTTCTGTCCATTTTTATCCATTTTAGTCCGTTTTATGTGTTTTCGTTTGTTTTTTTTTTGTTTTCGTCCATTTTTATACGTATTTGTCCGTTTTTTATGTTTTCGTCCATTTTTTTACGTTTTCATCCATTTTTATCTGTTTTCGTCCATTTTTTTTACGTTTTCGTCCGTTTTTATGCGTTTACATCCGTTCTTTTAGGTTTTCGTCCGTTTTTTTATGTTTTCGTCAATTTTTTACGATTTTGTTTGCTTTTATACGTTTTGTTGGTTTTTTATGTTTTCGTCCGTTTTTATACATTTTTTTATGTTTTTAAACATTTTCGTCTATTTTTTACACGTTTTCGTTCGTTTTAATATGTTTTTGTCCATTTTTATACGTTTTCATTTGTTTTTATACTTAAAAAAATGAACGAAAACGTATAATCTAAGCATATAAAGACGAAAATGTAAAAAAACAGACGAAAACGTATAAAAATGAACGAAAATGTATAAAAACGGACAAAAATGTAAACAAAAACAGACGAAAATGTTTAAAAATAGATGAAAACGTATAAAAACGGGCGAAAACGTAAAAACCGAACGAAATTGTAAAAAAAAGGACGAAAACGTTTAAAACGGACGAAAATTGATGAAAATGGACGAAAACGTAAACGTAAACGTAAAAAAAACATACAAAAACGTTTAAAAACAGACAAAAACCTATAAAAACGGACGAAAACGTAAAAAATGGAAAAAGAACGTATAAAAACAGACGAAAACGTAGAAAACGAACGAAAACGTAAAAAAGGCACGAAAATGTAAAAAAATGGACGAAAACGTATAAAAACATATGAAAACGGATAAAAAAGAGTTTGAGCAAAAAAAAGGTTAAATAGATTTTATTTTGATATTATTACACAACTGGACGCTTAGTCCAGTGGTTGGAGCGTTGGTTTTTGGGCAACAAGACCCGAGTTCGAGCCTATGCTGCCCTTTTTAATTCATTTTAAACATTGAGGACTAACAGTGCAAAAAATATTAACGGAAGGACTAACAAGCAAATATTAATTAAACACTTAACGGTCAAACTAACGGCCCATCCAAAATAGGGACAAAATGAGTGCAACGTTTCAAAAATAGGTATCTCTGGTGTAATTAAAACGACTTAGGGACTAAACATGAAATCTGAGCAAACCACATGGACCAAACATGTAATTTTTTCTAGTTTCTATCTATCAAAAACCTTCAAAAACACTTAAATAACAATAAAGTTTCGACCTTTAATGTTTATAACCAAATTTGACGAATTTCGATAAGTTTCCAAAACTTTCTTGTTCAATAAGAAACACGTTTTTGATGATTTTGATTCGATTAATTGCCAAAATTCGCTAATCAGTAGTAGATCTAAAAGAAAGACAACAACTTTAACCTAGAAAATGTAAAAATCAAAGATTTTGAACGAAAAGCTAACGTTTTTATATAGAAAAACGCAACTTTTTGCTAAACTTTGATAAAAAAATGAGACACAACAATCCTAAATCATTGTTAGGCGATTGATACCACTTGTAGGACCTAAGATATATCAACTTATCACATAATATAAGCGATTATGGATCATGTGGATGGCATGTATGGATGGCAAGAGTATGTCGTATAACAATAGAGTGAGTAAGAGATGAAGAGAATATTATTAATAGAAAACACACACTACACACTCACGCACACATACGTCCCCTCAATCACACACCTCAAATGACACATTTGAGGTTTATGTATAGTAAGTTACAAGCGCCCTCATGAGCTTTCTATGGGCTCGGCATAACATTGATTGGAGTGGGCTTTGATTACAATATATGAATGACTAACTTATCATAAATATTAACCTACTAGCTTAGCCCAATCCATGAGCCCTTTGACTATTCTATTACATGTTCTACGACACATTACAAAGTTATAAATACATAAATGACCATCACTTTTGGTATAAGGAGTCATGTTGATACTTTGTTGATGTTTGTGTGGTTCGTATACTTGTTTTAAGCTGTTTTTACCCCATTTTTTCGGATCTGGAATTTTTTTTTCTTATCTTTAAGGTGGTAACAGTTTTCATACAAGTCTTTTGTATCCATATGGTCCTAAAATTCTAAAGATTTCATTAACACTTTTACATAATAGTTCCTTGTGGTCATTTTCAGCCACATAACTGGCTTATGTAAACATCTATCTTTTAAAGACTTTTGTACCAAAACTGTGAAAAAATATGGTCAAAACTGGTCGGAAGAAAGGTCCGAAAAAGGGTGGTCGGAATTTTTGGTCGGAAAAATCGTCGGAATTGATGGTCAAAAAATTCAAACCCTCTTTTATCGGAATTGCTTGTAAAGTAATTCCGACAGACCCTTGTTCATCGCAATTGGATTCGATTTCTTGTAAAGAAATTCGATAAGTACTGTCGGAATTGGACTTACTCGTCGCAATTGATCCATCGGAATTGATCCGTCGGAATTGACCCATCAAAATTGACCGGTCGGAATTGGATTTAATTATCGCAATTGGACAGGTCAAATAGTCAATGTCGTCGGAATTGGTTTTATAATGAATTATCAGAATTGAAAGAAAAAGAATGAAGATGAAGAAGACCACTTTGACCAAAAACAAAAAACCAAAGACTCATTTGACTTCAGTCTTATAAATCATTATCCGTCCATATGCTTTACACGAAAGAAATAAGCAATCAAAGAAGAAGAACATCTGATCAGCATCACAGCCGAGCCAACCAAATAAAAAACAACCTTTCTCCTAGATCTATGGACCCTCACAATCACTCCCCAAATCTCATATAACCAATAACATAAAACGAAGACTAGTTCAAATCGATCTCAGATTATTTCAAACTTTATTGCCAATCTTTTATAAGATTTTTTTTAGCTTGAAATTATTATCATCATCAATCCTTTTTGGAAGCTTTGCTTCCTTTAATATCCGAAACTAACAGATTTGATTTATAACACAACTGTTACAATCATTTCTTGTTTCGTTCATGACCAAAATATAAGACGAAAACACACAAAATATCACCTACCGGAGACCCGTTTACAGGATCTTGAAGCCAAAAACTTTTTCGTTCTCCGTTTGTGGTATAAGGTAACCGAAAAGGTTTTCAAGTTAAGGGTGTGGTTAAAGATCCGTTTGTGTCGTTAGTGTTATGCAAGATGAAGAAGGTGGAGTTTGGGATTTGATTTGATGTTGATGGGGTATGGTAGATGCCTGCTTATTTTTTGATGAAGATGCGACTGTTTGTGTTGGGAGAGAGAAAAGTTTGTGATGGGGGCGGATATAGCAAAATATGTGTTTAGGGTTAATGTAAAATGAGTTATTAGGGTTATATCAAATAACTGGTTGGTAAGTGTTGGACTGGATCGGGTCAAAGACTTTGGTGGGCTTATGAACCGGATGTGTCATTTTGAATTTTAGGTTCGGGCTTCAATGATTTATGCTTATTGAATTGGATTCGATCAGTGATTTGCATTTGGACTGAAATGGTGGGCCGAAAACATTCGGACTATCAAACTAATGTATGTCAAATATTTGGATACATAAGTATTGATAATATTTTTGGTTAAAGAGTAGTATTTTGGATTATTAATTTTCACGGGGATACACATTTCATGGTATTATTGATATGATTTTGAAGTGACATTTCACGGGTACTTATTTATCTTTGAGATATGTAGTTGGTCTCAAGATAACTTGTCTGGGAATTTTTTCATCATGATTAAGACTTGACAATCTAGTTATAACTGATGCAAGGAATTACGTTGTAGTACTCACAATGTATAGCTATCACTTTAAGGAGTTACGTTGTAGTACTCAGTGTCACACAAAGTTTTGGATTGTTCAAAAGGCGTATTAGTACAAGCATTAAGTCACAAAGTTGGGGTGTTTACTTCTTTTTCAAGTTGGTCATATCGGGTTGTCTCCATATGTGGTCATTACTAGTAGCCAGTGAATTAAAAGGAGGTTCGTTTAAAGGTTGGTTTGAGAGAAGTTTTGAGAGTATTTTTTGACATAATCTCACGAAATTATGCTTAAACAGGTTGTTATGGCTTTAATACTGCATCAAGTAAAAGGTAATCTATTGCGTGTACGCAACATTATGATGATTCCGATAACTCGCAACCATCAGGAGGGAGAAGTACACGAAGAAAGAAGTAGTGTTTTGTCTTAAGTAATTTGGTTGGCAGAGGGAACTGTGCTTAATCTGGAACCGAAGAGGTACCAATAATGTGTACATCGAAGCTTATTACCAACTTGGATGCAAAACTTTGTGAGGTATGTTTTCATAATGCTCCCCGAATGACAACCATGGTGCTACACTTTAGTGTCTACTTTCTCCGCTACGTGTTTGAAGACTAAAAAGATCTTATGAAAGAGAGTTGTCGATTCATGAGGGAGCATATAAAAGGTAAAGGATCACTAATTAGGAGGGAGTAATAACCTAACTAGACCATTACAATTGAAGTTCAGAGCTACAAAGATCAAATGCCGAGATAGTCGGAAGAGAGAACTTCAAGTCTGCCTCAGTATCTAGACTATAGAGACTCTGCACTTCAACAACGTCAACGTAGTTTATTATTATTGTAATTTACTTTGTTTATAGGTCTCATTGTAACCATTCACGTGTGACGATATCTTGGAGGGAGATTGTGAGCCTCGCTTTTTTATAAAGATAATGTCTTACACGTGAAATGGACTAGATTCGTAGTAAGCAGTACCCGCAGGGACTACTATTTTTTAAGCGGCAAACTTGTAATGTAATGAGCCTATAAATACCCCTCATGACTCTTCATGAGGGGTGTGGGAAAATCATTGTGTATAATTCATTCTTTCAAGCTAATATACTTTGTGTTTTTCTTCACCCTCTCTTTACTTTCTCTCACTAGAAACATGTATCATTTCATCTTCTTTGATGAACCTAGACCTCCCAAACCACATAAATCATACATATTATCGGTCCTACATCAAGTTCCCATGGAACTGATTCAGCTGAAGGTCCCAGCCAAACGGAAAACATGAGGGGTGTAGATGCTCAACCTAGGTCTGAGGCTATGCCTAACTTGCCCAACGATTCACTACTCGGGAGAGGTAACACACTCCGAAGTGATGAGGGAAGTATGGAACTTATAAAGGAATTGATGGCTAAATGTACCAAATTGACAAAAGATGTTCTTGACCTCCAACAACTTACAACTTCTCAAGGTGCTAAAATCAAGGGGTTGAGGACCAGGGTTAAATATTTGGAAGGGAGAAAGAGGTCAAGAGCACATATATTCAAAAGATTGAAGAACGTGGGTACAATTCAATGGGTGGAATCATCTAGTTCTGAAGATATCTTCAAGGTTTTAAAAGAGGATGCTCCCAAACAGGGGGGAATGCGAGCATGGTTGCAGGGGAGGATACTGAATTTGATGCTGCTATAGGTGATGGTGATGAAAATGAGGTAAATGTTAGTGATGAGCAGAATGATTTTGTTGTTGCTAATAAAGCAGGGAATGTGGTTGCTATTGATGCTGGATTAGGTGTTGGTGAGGGTACAAATGTTGCTGAAAAGTTGGTGAATGAAGCAGAAAAGGTTAATGTTGCTGAAGTAGTTTCTGCTGCTAATGTTGAAGAAGTACCAGTTAGTGCTGCTAATGAAAATTTTAATGTTGCTGGATTAGGTGTTGGTGAGGGTACAAATTTTGCTGAAAAGTTGGTGAATGAAGCAGAAAAAGTTAATGTTGCTGAAGTAGTTTCTACTTCTAATGTTGAAAAAGTACCAGTTACTGAAGCTAATAAAAATTTTAATGTTGCTGGTACAAAAACAGTTTCTGCTGCTAGTGTTGATTTGATGGATGATGAAACTGTTTTAGCACACGCCATGATTGAATTGAAGACATCAAAACCACCAGTAAAAGGAGTTGTCATTCAAGAACCCAGACCAACAACAACCAAGCAACCACAACCTACACAGTACACTGGAAAGGGAAAGAGTGTACTTATTGAAGAATCACCTGTTAAAAAATGTCAAGAGCAGCACAACTAAAGTATGATGCAGAGGTTGAAGAAGCTTTAGCTGCAGAATTTGAAGAAGTGAACAGGGTTATTGATGAACAAAGAAGGGCTGCAGCTAACAAAAAAGCTCAAAAACTAGCATTGATCAATGAATGGGATGATGAAAGAGCCCAATGTGATGCTGATTAGGAACTTGCTTAAAAGCTTCAACATGAAGAGCAAGAACAGTATACAATTGATGAAAGGGCTACATTGCTAAAAGAGTTCTTTGAACAGAAAAGAAAGATTTATGCTACACAAAGATTACAAGCAAGGATGAATAGACCACCCACTAAAGCTCAAAGATGGAAGTTCATGAGTCATTATCTGAAGAACATGAAGGGTTAGAAACTAAATGTTCTAACTCATTTTGATGATGGTAAGATTCAAGAGCTTTATGAACAAGCTAAAAGAGAATTAAGCAGTTTTGTGCCTATGGAGACAGAGATGGTAGTGGAAAAGAAATAAGAAAACTCTAGCTCTAAGAGAGCAGGTGATCAGTTGGACTCTGATGTGACTAAAAAGCAGAAGCAAGATGAAACAGAACAAGAGCAAGTTAATGAGCAAGAAGAGCATGTGCCAGAGCAAACTGAAATTGAAGATGATGTGTCAAAGATGCAAACACTTACAGAACTTGCATTAGTCAATGAAGATGAAGTCATGGATGCTGTTCCTCTCCAGATTAAACTTCCTATTATTGCTTTTACTTCAGGAATACATGGTAAGACAACATATTGGGATATTAAAAGAGTTGGTGAAAGCTCTGTGAGATTTATCAGTTTTCTACAGATGGTACATCATTTTGATAGAGAGGATATGGAGACTCTTTGTAAGCTGTATAAAGATAAATTTGGTCTTAACAGGCGAGAACAAATATATGATAGAGTCATATGGGGATATTTAAAGGTGATGTTTGAACCACATCATGAGGATGATGAGCGGAGAAGAGTAAAACAGAACACAACTTTGTCTTGGAAGCTTTATCAGTCTTGTGGATTTCATGTATTGGATGCACATGGTCTGACAATTTACATTCTTGTAGAGAATGATTATCCTCTACAATATCAGAAGGACATTGTGCATCAAATGCTACATGGAAATAGAAGACTCCAACTTCAGTATCCTTATGATGAAACACCATATCAGCTACTTAAAAAGATGGAAAACATTCTCACACCCAAAGAAAAGAAACATAATTAAATGTTCGGAAGCATCCTCCTGGTGAAGGTTCAAGCTTTGAAGGAAACTTGATAATTTTAGGAGAAAATCTCATGTTTAGGGGAGGATTGTTGGTTTTTAGAGATACTGCTGCTCATGTAATTACAACTGCTCGGGTAATACAAGAAAAATGATACAAGTCATTACTGCTGATAGTTATAAAGATTACTACTGCTAGTTTTGCTGAAGATGTTCAAGAAAATACACTAAGTGGTTACTGCTGCTAGACTAAAGGTTACTACTGCCAGTTCAGAGTTACAAGTGCTACCAGAATACAACTGCTAGAGTTAGAATACAACTGCTAGAATTTGTAGTTAGTGTTGCTAATAAGATAAATATGTATAGTCGTTTAAATAAATATAGAAAAGATTCTATTAAGATTTATCTTGTATAACAGGTAAGCCGACTTGGTCTTCTTAGTCTATAAAAGGAGGTCCTAGGGCATAAAGATAGATACGTGTTTTTCATAGACCTTCAAGGTTGTAAACCCTAATACTTTTGAGTATTCGTATTATATCAATAATATTGAAGTGTTTAGTTTGTTACAATTGTGTTCTATAATTAGTCTTATATTACAAAGTTCTTCTTAAGATTAAATACAAGATTCCGCATTGTGTTTGATAAACTTCAAGGCAGTTTCTATATTTAGTTGTTTTAGATTTATCAATGATTACTAACCCTTACAATCTAAGGAATTTGATCAAGTTCATAACTGGGATCAACAAAAACTCCGTTTTAAAACTTATAGATCGACTTATGTTAATTTAGTTTTGACGTGTTGGATATTGATAGTAGAAAATCATATAAAACTAAACTACAAGAGAGGGATAGAGAGACACAACCACAACACAAGTATTTATAGTGGTTCGACTACAAGGACACTTTCCTTGCCCTACTCCACTACCCAAGTACCCAACTCGAGAGTTCCGTAAATACTACAAGACAAACTCCTTTCACCGGCGGAGAAGCCTTCACAATGTCGATTACATTTTTTCTGGTACAAAGCTAAATACCGAGCTCTTCCACGAGGTAGAGCCAAACCTTTGTCGCCTACACTTTATCCGGTACAAGGCTAGATACCTGGTTCCAATACAAAGGCGGAACCACTACCCGATCAACACTTCTAGCATAACACAACTAAAGGAACCAACGTCCTTTTACACCTAACGACTCAACACATCTACAACACCTTTGAGAAGAAGAAAGAACAATAATATACACTTCTGTGATCTTGTGAAGAAGAAGAATCCTAGCAACTCATATCACGAGCTTGCAAGTCTTTGAGAGGTCGTGATCTCGCCTTTAAGAGAAACCTAGAGAATCACAAAGAAAGACTACATAGAAAGATCCTTGGATATGAGGTTAGAGAGTTTAGAACATAGAGAGAAGATATGTCTAAAAGGTGTGGGAAGCAAGAGAGAAATGGCTCACTATTTATAGGCAAACTGAGCACTGTTCACCTGGATCCGGCGGATCCCTTCCCAAAGGGATCCGGCTAGTGTAAAGCCAGGGATCCGGGTAACTAGTATCACCAGTCCAGAATTCGGGTTACAATTTCAGGTTTTGGGTTATGGGTTATGATACATGGGTTATGTGATGTCATGCATGATGTCAAAGACATCTTGGGTCATGGGTTATGGGTTATGGACTTTGGGTCATGGATCATGGGTTTTACCCATTTAGGTGTCATGCATGATGTCATGCAATGGGTCAAGGGTTATGGATCAAACTCCATGGGTTATGGACTTGGTTTTGGGTCATTGATAGTCCAAGTCTTTCCTAATTTATTTTTACAAGTTGCATGTATTTTATAAAATGTTAGTAACTAAGTTACTTAAGTGGTTTTATAAAATGGTTTTGGTTTTATGTAAACTTGTTAACTAAACATGTTTAAGGTTTATTTGTTTAGTGAAATGTGTTAGTAAACTTTTGGCTCAAAACGTTACGTATTTTATTTATCTCGTTAAAATGATTTTACGTTTGTTATCAACTAAACATTAAAAAATCATAAAATATAAATAAACGTTTTTAAGGTGTATTTGTATAAAAAATCTCCCCCTTTTTGTTGATGACAAAACATAAAATTATTTTAAGTAAAACGATATAATTCGTAAGTTTTAAATTTGAGTTTTTACTCTTTTCTGCCCCTTTTTATCGAAACAAAAAGAGTATCGAGAAGAAACTAACCCGAATGTAAGTTTTTGAAAAATTAATGAATGAGAGGTGTAAAATGGATTAAAGAGAGTAAAGAAGTGCTTAGTTTTTCCCCCTTGTTGAGGGCGTCAAATAATTAGGAAGACTAAGGCGTGATCATTGCAAATTTTTGCAATGGTTTTGCTTGGACGAAAGCACCCCCTTATTTAGGGATTCAAGTACTCCATATGTATTTTTGAAAATCTAGAAAACAAAGATTCGAAAACAAGTATGTGGTGTTCCTTTGCTGAGAAATGAACTGCATAAGAGTTCTGTTAGTGATCTGAGTTCTCGGATCCGCAAGATCCTTTTCAGAAAGGATCCGCCAGGTATAAACTAAAGGATCCGGGTGACTGCAGCTTGTTAGCAGTAGTAAAAGAAAGAAAGTGGTATGAAAATAGGTAATAATCACACCAACATGCTCACTTAAACAAGAAGCACATAATCATGTAGATTCATTTAATAAAAATAAGAGAAATGATACAACTTTGGTCAATTCTCTAAAACTAAGGAAATGATCTAACATGAAGAAAGGAAAATCCTAGTGATATAGGTTAGGCCTAAGACTAGAGGAGGAAGACCACTTGTGCTTGTACTTCAAGGTTTCTAGTGATCGTTAGGTTTGGTGACGTCTTCTAGACGTTCAAGTAGGTGATGAAACATGAAACGAATTTCATTGCGTAATTCAGGTACCAAGGTTTGGGTATGTTGGCAATGAAAACAAGTCTACTCATGACTTGGTTGGTATGGGCCTAAGATATAAGGTTGTGGAGGCATGGTTGAGGTGGATAGTCCTAAGTGAGGAGGTTGTGGATGTACCACAGGTGTTGGTGGAGAAGTATGTGTGGGAGGAAGTGTCTCATTGTTTGGTTGAGGTGGTTGATATGGTTGACATCTTCTTATTACCCAAAATGGGCCATTTTAGGGTGGAGGAGAGGAAGGCAAGTTTGCTATGGGTGGTGGTATGTTTATGTCAACACCTATGTTGTGAGAAGAGAGTTGAGTGGTCATTCTCTCAAGAGAATGTGGGCAATGGTGGTGGATTTAAGGTTCTAGGAGGTAAGTCCTCCAATGTGTTCAAGAATGGGTGAGGATAATTAGGAGGTGTGGCAAAAGAAAGGAGTTGAGGTTGAAGAGGTGAGGCTTGTATGGGTTGGCTTGAAATATGTTGGGAATACTTTTTATGTAAAGTGTTGGTCATATTATATGTAATAGGTTGCTTAAATATTAGGCCTTTAAGTTAGTTAAGAAGGCCCATGGGCCAAGCCTTAAGTATTTGATAGAAAATCTAGGCGTTGCCCTAGCATAGAAACACTATAAATACTATGTATCCTCTCCTTTGAAGAGTGTTGGTTATTTCATATATGCTACTAAACCTTTGTTACTCTATCTTGTGATATAATCGACCACCATTATCTTTCTATCTCTCATTTCTATCTTTATTACACTTGTGTTGTTATATTATGGTGACCTAACAAGTGGTATCAATCCCCAAAAGATAGTTGTGGAGTGTGTTTCATGTGATACATACATTTACTATTTGTTATGTTTGGTTTAGTGTATAACTTTGTGACGAAATCTTCTTTCTAGCACACTTTCTTCATGCTTGTAAAGTGTGAAGAAGTCTATGGTGTTTAGGAGTTAGATTTATAGTCCAAAGTTAGGTTATTTTTTCTTTAAATTAGTTTGTATCGTAGTTTTACTAATTTACATTCTATCGAAATTAATCAAATTTCATCCTTTAAGTTAAAGGTTTAAACTTTCCTATCATTTAATATTTTTTCTAAACGTTTGTTATCCAAAAGAATCATTCTAAACGTCGTTATTGATACAAAGAAAGTGTTTTTTAAAAGTTGTACTGTCATCGCAAATGGAAGCTAGGGTCTATCGAAATTGCAGTTAAGGGTTTATCGAAATTGGCACTTAAGGGTTTATTGAAATTGGCACTTAAGGGTTTATCGAAATTGACACTAAAGGGTTCATCGCAATTCATCAAAAGCTCTTCATCACGATTCACGGTTTACTCAATATATTCCTAGCTTGTATAAGCTTGTGAAAATAATTCGACTTAGTGGAAATCTCCTATCTTGTATAAGTGAGTGAGATACTATGGAAATTGCAAATTGTCATCGCAATTGCAATAACTCATCGAAATTACAAACTTGCTGTCGAAATTGCAACTCTCATCGCAATTCATTTGAAGTTCAAGTTCTATCGGAATTCAACAAATCTATAGCAAATTGGATATCATCGCAATTGGCTAACCATTGAATAGTGATTATCGAAGTTGAATTTGAACTTTGTTTATCGCAATTGGACTGTCAGTGAATAGTGATTATCAAAATTGAAAGTGAACAGTACTTATCTAAAATCCTAACTAACAAAAACCAAACTTCATCTACCACAACACACTTCTCAATTGTCTACAAGATCCATCACAAAAAAAAAAAAAAAAAAAAAAAAAAAAAAAAAAAAAAAAAAAAAAAAAAAAAAATTGGCCCAAATTTTTGGCGGGAATATTTGTGTAAAATTTAATTTTTAGGGGAGACTAAACGTTCAATTTTTACGCAAAATTCAAATTTTGGTATAACGGTGAAAATTTTGGCCCAAAATTCAAATTTTTAGGTAAAAATTCGAATTTTTTACCGTGAAATTTGGCGTCAAAATTTTTTAAACTCAAAATTTTCTAGTAACCGTTGAATTGCATTTTATGGTGAATTTCAAATTCTGGGAGAGAAAATTTTCAAAATAATTTTTTTGAGTGAAATAAGAAATCACTATATCGACCTTGTGTGCGATATATCAACTTTACACATTTTACTTTGATTATTCCGATTACATCGCAACAATCAAGGGTGAGAGGAAATGTATCAATCAAGGTCGCAGATGAAAGAGATAGAGACACATTTAGTGAAGAGATGCATGGAACAGTGTAGATCACTTAATTCAAACCTTAAGGTCCTCTCAAACAAAGACTTAGCAGGAACTCGTTACGAGTATGGATTCAAACTCGCATTTCCATCTCTCTTTGGAGAAGACGTTGACATTTTCACTAATACGATGTTCAACAACGTGAATCAACTTGAAAAGCAACTTGCAATAGAAGAATTTCACGAGAATGAATCCAAGGCCACCTTTAGAGTGCTCAAGGAACAGTTTCAGCAGTTCATCGATTCTTGGTTATCTTCCGATTATGACAGTGTAATGGCACGCAAGTACTTTTTAGAATACACTCGAATCGAGGTTCAAACTTTCAAAGGCATATTGATCCAACATATGGATTCGATTGAGAAAACAACAGCTGAAAGAGTACTTCATAGAAGAGAATATGACAAAAGTGTGAATGAACAGAAATTGTAAATTCAAGAAGAGCAAGCTAATATGGTTAAAGCATTGGAAGCTAATTTGGTTGTCACGAAAAGTAGTGGGACCGAAGAGCAGGATGACAACAGCAGATCAGGGGATGATATTAATGCTGACTATGCAAATATCATACCGACCAATGACGCAGAGCCCATCTTTGACAAAGAGCCAATGGCTGAGGTACAATCTACTGTTAATCATAATATACCTGTAGATGAAAAAAAAAACAAACTAAGCAACCTGAATTCAGAAATGTAGGAGGGGTTGATCAGAATGTTGACCAACATTTCGTCAAACGTCCTTTGTCTAATCCACTAAATGAAAACAAAACAAATGTACCATCAAACCAAACTCTAGAGCTTGAAATTACATGTCTCAAAAAGACCATTGCCTAGTTTCATAAAGACTTTTCAAAACTAGAGGCACATTGCATCTCACTTGAACTTAAATTGCAAAATGAATCTCTAACTTCGGCCAACAATGGTAAATTTTTGAATGAAGAGAGTAAATGTGTGGATACATTAGTTAAGGAAAATGAGCTTTTAAAATGTCAAATTCACGCAAAGGTTTTTGCACATGCTACATTCCAAAACAAATTAAGAAGATTGACTGGCCAGAGTGTGGATACTAAGTTTGCAAAACCATCAAACTTGGGAAACCAACTCTACAACCTATCAGAAACCAATCAGTGGTTAGACAACCAACTGCATTTAAATCCGAACGACCTAAATTTTCAAAATCTCTATTTGCCTCCCAAGTTGTTGAGAAAAATGATTTAACAAAACCAGTCGCTCCACATTCTTGGCCTAAGGAAAATGCATCTGTTTCTGGTAAACCTCAACACGTGATTACACTTGGCTCATCTAGGATTAGTTCGAAAATAGTGTATAAAGCGAGCATTAAAAGTAAAGATTCTTATGGCATAAATGACATATACAAGAAATATGATCTAGAAAAGGCTAGGAAAAAGGCACTATTTCAAAAAGGCTGAATTCTAGGCTCAAAACCTCGTGAGATGCCTTCCGCTGTATTACTGAACACTACTAGTACTAGAGAACTAAAACCTAGGAGCACTCAACCACCAAATAGGAATTGGATAGCATCTAAGAGTAGTTGCGTAAACAATCATGATGTGCATAGAGAAGCCCAATCTAGGAATTCAAATTCTTTTGTAAAAACAAAACAGTTTTCTACTGCGTGTAAGGACAAAGCTAAACTTACTGTTTTCAACAAAAATGTTGCATTTGTCTGTCCTACATGTCAGAAATGCATATTTCAAGCTAATCATGATGTCTGTGTTTCAAAATATCTTCAAGAAGTGAATTCACGTGCAAAGGCACAATCGACTATGACAAGTAAACCAAACAAACCCGTTAAACCAACAGATAAGATTCAGAAACCTAAGAAATGGATCAATATAGGACGTAGGTTTTCTCAACCAAGTGATGCTCCCACATCTCATTCCGCTGCACCTAAAAAGAAAACATCTCCTAGATTTAAACTTAGGTGGGTTCCCATAGGTAGAATTTTCAAAACGATTGATCTTAGGTGGATTCCTACAGGAAAGATTGTAGACATTTGCACCAAAATAAATGTGAACTCCACAGCATCTATCCCTTAGGCGAGAGCGAAAAGCATAGAAATCATGTATTCATGTGTCAAGAAGATAATTGATGCTACAACTTTATGCTTAAACAGCATAAGTGACTGATGAAGCTCTTTCTCTTGTGATTTCGGGCACGAAGATTCCACATTAGTATTATCAGAATCACACACGTACATTTGTTGTCCAGAATTGTAAATCATTTGGTTATCATATGTGTCGTACAACTTGAGTACCTCAGAAATTAAGGAATCTGAAGTAGTAGACATGATGTAACCGTGCACGGGATTTTACAATTCTATGATTTAAACCGAGAAATAGATTCTTTCGCGGGATTTTACAAAAATCAAGAATGAACCGTGGAATGATGCTTGATATGTGTTATGATGAAGGTCTGGTAGACTTGTTGATCTGATTGGTATGGTTGTTGCAAGTTATTATGGCAAAATTTTGGTCTGAAAAACTTAGAAACTCAATAACTTCATTCTGGAGCGATTTCAGGCTTCGAAAGTTGGGTTGATGAATAAATTAATTAAACGTGTCCTTCTCCTCGGTCTCACGGTCATTTTGACAGGTGTTTCGCTGAAAACGGAGTTACGGTTCAAAAGTTATGGCCGTTTGAAGTTTTGACGTAAAAAATCAACTTTGGATACAAACCGCCTAGACAAACCGAGTTCACGCTGGAGACACAAACCGAGTTCACGCTGGAGAGACAAATCGAGTAGACACAAACCGAATAGATTCCTCAGAGACAAACCGAGTCTACACAAACCGAGTACACGCTGGAGGGATAAACCGAGTAGGCACAAACCGAGTAAATTCCTCAGAGACAAACCGAGTCTACACAAACCGAGTAGACTTTTCAGAGACAAGCCGAGTCTACACAAACCGAGTAAATTTCTCAGAGACAAACCGAGTCTACACAAACCGAGTATACTTTTCAGAGACAAACCGAGTCTACACAAACTGAGTACACGCAGCTGGGACAAACCAAGTCTACACAAACCGAGTACGCGCAGCAGGGACAAACCGAGTAGACACAAACTCCCAAGCACGTCGCTTTCACTACCTTTTGTCTTTTTGCCTAAACAAGTAATAAGACAAACCGAATATGTGAATTGACACAAACCGAGTCCAAGATTACGTCCCAAGTAGACAAACCGCTGCCAAGAACACTTCAACAAATACCCACGAATTTTCCCAAAATCACCACACCGTTCTTAGATCTGTGAATCCAAACACCAAATACAACTCTAATACTATTCTTAAGCTAGAAAGTACAAAGTAAAACAACTTCTAATCACTAAACAAAGTACAAAATGAGATTTATGCTACTTATCAAACCGAATAAAAAAAAACTTAAAACTACAAATCGAACCAAGAAGAAAAACCTCAAAAACTACACAAATCCGTGAATACCAACTCTCATGGACCTAACCTGGCTCTGATACCAATTGTAGGGTATTCACAATGCAAGAAACACTAGTTTGAGGCTTAGTTATGGATCGAATGGACAAAGAACTAGAGAGAGAAAGTGATGGGAACTTCTAGAGAGAGAAACAATGTGTGTATTAGATTAGAATGAAGTGAAGTTCCACCCTTCCCTTGTGTGGGAAGGGTTATATATATAGTCCTAATATTTGTGCCCCTAGTGGGCTGTGGAGTGAGCTAACAGTGGGGAAAGCCCCGACCCACTCCACGAATATATATTACTACACTAATAATACTGATAATACTAAATACTACTAAACAAATATAAATAAGCCTACGAGCTATGTAAATGCTAAATAGATACTCGGGGTGACCGAGCCTTCATCTGAATATTTATATTCCTAACAAAATCAATGATACAAGGAATTGGTCACATGAATAATCTCAACTTTAACAATGTGATAACTTCCATGTATCCTACAAATTTGTGTCTTTGATTGATGTTTCAGATTTCACAAATGGCTGCTCAAGAATCACTTCCCTTGCTTACAAAAGAAAGCACTTTTCCACAAAATTATGATGTGAAAATTGGCAAGAATATTGCACGTGTTTAATTTCACAAGATCAAGTGTAAAGAACCTTCGTGTCAAATAGCAATTGATGTTCTTAAACTACACAAGTATAGGAGCATGCTATATAAGTCTTCATCTATTCCTGAGTTCTACATTCATCAGATGTGGCACACAATCAAGCTGGATATGACAGAAGACTCATTCACCAGCACACTGGACAGAAAAGAAATCACTGTTGATGTCAATTATCTTCGAAAAGTCTTACTTCTGCCCGAAGCTCCTGCACTAAACAAGAAGTTTCATCCTACTCCCTCAGAAGAAGACGTTCTTAACTTCCTTTTAGAAATTGGATATGACGTAAAACCAAACAAACCACTCAAATCATTTTCCAAAATTGAGGCCAAGTTCATTCCTCAACCTTGGAGGACAATTTAATACATTTTAGCATGATCAGTTTTCGGAAGAGACAGCGGCCATGAGCATCCTCGTATTTCTCACTTGCAAATCTTTTGGGGAATATTGAATCAGAAAAAAATTGATTACGCTCAACTTTGATGGGAAGACATTGTCTTTCAGATCCAGAGTGATTGCCTCACTCCATTCACCAAGATTCCTTTTGTCAGATTCACCAAGTTACTCATCCACCATCTCCTTGATGATAATGAAGACATCCCTCGTCATCTAGAAGATCAAGAGAAGCATCTATTCACAATGGACAAAACGGTCAACAAAATCTACATCCCGAAAGGAAGCACTCGCAAACAAGGGAAGGGACTTCCTGACTCTCTTCTTACCGACAAAATCTAGAAAACACTTGCTTATAAGAAGTATGATGAAGCATTCAAGGTTGGAAGGGTAGGCTTCCTTCACTATGAAGTTGAACCCTCTGAAGTCAAAACCCGAAGCAAACGCGGTAGCAAAACGGGAAGCACGACAAGCAAAACAAAGCCAAAGAAACCTGCACTGCCAAAACTAAAGAAAAGATATGTGCTTGCAAAAGTTGTTAAGCCTGATCCAGAAGAAGAACATATTGTAGAAGAATAGGAATCTGGTTCTGAGACTGAAACCGATGATGAACCAGTGATCTACAGAGAAGACATTGCTACCAAAATTCCTCAGGAAGCTAGTCTTGAGTCACTTGCATCTAATGAAGAGAGGATAGGAAGAAAATGCATGATGACAAGAAGAAAATGGATGAAGACATTGAAAAAGATTTTGGTGATGATAAGACCCAAGGAGGTGATATGGAAACCGAGGTGGTAGACATGAATAAATTAAAGAAGAAGTCAAAGGAGAGTGCCTCGCCTACTATTCAAACCCTCATCATTCCAGTTAATCAACCCGGTGGGTCAAGACATGCTTGTGATGTCTCCCAACCTCTTCCGGTTAATCGACCCGATGAGGGTGAAGGTTCTTCAAAGATTGTCTCCTCTGATCCGGGTAATCAACCCGGTAAGGAAGGAGACACGGAGATGGCCACCGAGGATGACCAGCAAGAATTTCATCACACTGATGACTTTCTTATGGATGATGAAGACAATGATGACAATATGGAGTTAGTGACAGATGAAGACGTGCAAAAGGCTACTGAAGAGATGGAGCTAGCTAAGAAAGCTAAGGAAGAGGAAGAGAAGAAACGGAAAGAGCAGGAGGAGTTAGAAAAGCAAACTGACAACTATTCACTTGTGTTCACTAAAAGGAACACAAGTTGCAAGAGTCTTTTATGGGATCTTCAGATCTTGCCAAAAATATCATAATGGTGGTCGATTATATCACAAGATAGAATAATAAAGGTTTAGTAGCGTATACTCATCCAAAGGAGAGGATACATAGTATTTATAGTATTTCTATGCTAGAGCAACACCTATCTTTTCTATCAAATACTTAAGGCTCGGACCATGGGCCTTCTACAGGGGCTGTCCTTCTTAATTAACTTAAAGGCCTAATATTTAAGCAACCTATTACATATAATATGACCAACACTTTACATAAAATGTATTCCTAACAATCTCCCCCTAAGGGTTTGTCATCAAAGGTTGCTTGACGTCTTTTTTGCTTCTTTGGTTTCGACTTCTTTTGTATCTTTGTTCTTTGTTCTTGTTCTGTGTGATGTGATAATGTTGTGATCGGCCTTTCATCAACATCTTTGTCTCTGGTGTCTTTATGTTTTTTCCACCATGCTCATACTTCTTTTGACTTTGATCTTTGTTCTTCAAGTGATTCTCATTCTTTAGCTTTGATCTTTGACTTATGAACTTTTTCTTCGATCTTTGATGAGAAGTGTCTTCGAACTTTGAATGACATTCTGATGTTGGTATGAGCATATGGAAATGGAATGCTATTGATGATAGTGGTGGTAATTATGGTCACAACTAGCTGGAACTCCTTGTCTCCATAAGTACCTGCATGAAAACAGTTAGCCATAAAGTTTCCACCACTTACAAGTTTGGACCTCGAGATAATTAACAGCATAGCGCGAAAACTCTCTCTAATCCTTACAAAGGCTGTTCCTGAATCGAATATCCCTAGGAGGGCTTACACAGATATACCAAAGTATATCAACGATTCAGGGTGAGTCGCTGAAGTATACCGAAGTATCACTCCACGACTGTAGACCGTTTGAAACCAATGCGAACACTAAGCGTAACCCACAAGGGATTACCGAAGTGACCTGCTGTCAGGGCTGTTTGATTTTGATCCTGGCTGGGATTTCCATTCAATCACTGAGAATTACATTTGTAAATTCTCTCATAAATGTTCATTGCGGATTGCTAGAATCTGCATAGGACTCTTAAATTTACAACTTGTATTCTTAATGTTGAATAATAATTGTAGAAAAGTTTAAGTGTTCCTATGAGATCTTTTGATGAATCTCGTGGCTCTAGACTCGATTAGTGCGTTATGATTTTAGTAATTGGAGGCATGGAGCAAAGTGCCTCCTTTTCAATATCAATACATCTCGGAGTGAGAGGTCGATAGATTATGTGAGGTTCTCCGAGAGAAATGAAACAGGTACCTTTTGAGAGATACTTGAGTGGCTAGAAGGTTAAGTGCAGTGCGTCACTGGGTCCATGATGTCTTTTCTTCAATACTGGCATCACCTTGGTGATAACCAGTAGCATATGATTTGAAACCGGTTTCTGCCCTAAGATTGAACATTTGGAGGGCTATTTCTTTAAACCCTTTCATTATCTTTTCTTTTTAATTCTTCAACCCCTTCTTTCTCCTTTCATTTCTTTTCTCCTTTTTTCAATATAACTAAGGACTTCTAGTTCTAAACTATTGGTGTTGTCCTTGGGTAGATCCCTCCAGCTGTGGCGTATCATAGGACATAAACCTAATATTAATCACCTTATTACTCCATGATTATCCTAAATTTATTGATCACATGCCGTAAAACATTTTGTAAAATCTCTCAAAGTGTTTATGATTATAAAACATATTTTGTTAACACTTTGAGGGTTTTCCATTTTCAGAAATACTCCCCCTTCACATGTGCTCATGGGTTTTAAAGAACGTTTACACATGTTGGGTGGAGTTTGCACTTTTGAATTGATTGATTCTCAGTGAACATGACCGCTCTGAGACACGCTTACATCACTGGTTAGACCAGCTTAAAATTATTACTCATCCTGGTCATACACAAAGAGAATCTCTCGAAATGGTACACTCTACTTAGCCAATTCCTATTCGAGACACGCTTACATCACTAGTTAGACCAGCTTGAAATTATTACCCGTCAAGGACAAGTCCTTTCGATTACTGATAGTTTAGTTTCGTCAATTCGTTGGTCAAATTGAGTCGAGCTCATATGAGATTCCACATTTGTTACCATATTTTAATCACTTTTGTTTTTCTCCCCCTCAAAAATAGCATATCTATGTTGTTTTTGAAGAGCATTTTGATTAAAATATGCTTTTTGAGGTTTGTGGGAAGAAATGAACAAGAACTTATCGTTTTGATCAAAGATTGTTTCAAATACTCCCCCTCAATAAGTGAAATAACTTTTTGAGGTTTTGATACGAGAGGGAATACTTGTTCTTTTGAGCAGAATTATATAAAAATTAAGAAATTTGATTAATTCTACTTAAAAGTAAGAAGCTTCCGCTCCTTATATTAGGATTGAGGCACTGAAGGGTACCTCAGGGTCCTTTCTTTACAAAGAACGGGATGTGCACTGTTGTGTGTGCACAAGACATTATGTTTTACAATCAAAAATAATCTAAAGAATACCCAAGTCTTATATCAATCAATGTTTCTGAAGATTGTGAACACTGGATTAGGTCGTTGAAAATTTCTGATAAGGAATGATGGTCTGCCTCCAAGATAGCTTTCCAGCCTCCGCATTTGAGTAGTCGCCCATCTGCTTGTCTTATACAGCTCCCGATCTCTTAACCGAATGACTAGTCCGTCTCGAACCTTCTTGAGTGTGTGGTCGCAGAACTTGTGAACTTCTTTGAATCCCATGAAATAGTTGATGCTGTAATCACTTTTGTAGACAAAACCAAAGGTTGGATCTTTCTTCATGTACATTGAGGTTCATTGTTGATCTCCGGAAGGTATAGAAGTGGTGCGCTTAAGTTTAGCTTCCTTTGATCGCTCTCAACCCCAAGTTGCAAGTCTTCAACGCGTTCCTGAGTGATTTTTCTTCTGATGTAGTAGAGTAATGAAGTGATGAATGCGTATAGAAGATCAGTTGAGAAATGATGCATCTTCCCTTGAACATTGATGAGATACATGTCTTCAAGATCGTTAAGATTCAAATCAGCGAAGTCTGCTTATGAGAATGAGTAAATCTTCTGATCATGTCTTCTAACCCTGATGTTATCTAGAAAGGTATAATCATACTTCTTTTCTTCTTCAATGCTAACCACACCAATTATTCTGAGATCGCTCATCACCGGAGTTGGAGAATTTTTCGTAAGTTTGCTTGTAACACCCCAACCCGCCAAGGGTAGAGATGTCACATTATGGTGTCAAATCAAAGCAAACATACATAATACACAGCGGAAGTCTTAAACAAATTCATTAAAGAAATCCAGCCAAACACGGCTTAAAATCAACATGAGTCAATGATAATAAATAATCCAAGGAAATAAAGATGAAATGAAATCCAGTCTAATAAAGGTGGTAACTAAGGTAGAATCTTCTTCTAATCTCTACTCTCAATCCTATAGCGAAAATCCCAGCTTCTAGCTTAGATACCTGCCGCAGGAAGAAATAATATGAAACGAAAACAGATATATACGATAAACAGAAACGAAAACAAATGAAATGAACAAGTATTTTGTAGCGTAAGGGAATATATATAAGTCAAAGGCAAAGAGTATAATAATATGAAATGAGAAGGAAGAAATAAAAGATCCGTAATCCCCCACGAGCCCAAACAAACCAAGTAATAACCAGAGAGGGGAGTCCAATCAAATGTGAAGGACGTGTATTGCACACAGCATCAATCATCGAACAATATAATCATTAATACAAACTCGAACCTAGGATTGCAACCCATACGCTCCCCGAATCAATAATATAGGCCATAATAAATAATAATAAAGCGCGCATAATATAACAAAATGGGAACGGTGTGTAACATCACTCGAACACACTAGAGTCATGCCATTGGTGCATCAATGACACGGCCATGTTACCTTCATGGCTAGGCAATGAACTTGGCTCGGGTATCACACTGAAGGTCAAAGTCCAGGTCAAAGCAAAGGTCCAAGAAATCTAAGTCCAACTATCAAAGGTTCATGGCAAAGGATATTTATCTAATCAAGTCAAAAGATCAAAGAATAGGGAACATAGCAATGGCTTTGGGAAATCCTAAACGAATCAAGATAAGAAATCAAGAGAACGAAGGCACCTAACTAAGAAGGGCAGAATATCTGTACCTTATTTCGAATGCAAGCAAACAAGAACTGAAAGAACTGAACGGATTAAGGCTTCTCCTTCTTCACACCTAATGGAGTAGAAGAGAGTTATAATTGATTCTTAAGTATTCTTTCTAACTTGCCTTTCCATTTTAAGTAACTTTCTATTTTTAGCAGGTTTCCATATTTAGTAAGTTTCCTTATTTAGTAAATTTCCATAATTAGGAAGATTTAAGTATTATAACTTAGGTTAAGTCATAAATTAAGAATATTATGGACATAGGGTACATTTTAACAATTCATGATAGTTCAGGGTTAATTATAACAAGTTTCCATAACTTAGGGTTTTAAATGAAAATATATCAAAGTTAAGGGTTTAAAATGAAACTATTACAAATTACTAGTTTTAACACATAATGGATTCAGAATTATACTTTAGTCCTTTAAGTTTCATTAATTACACTTTACACCCTTTTAGTTATTAAAGTTACAAAATAAACCTTATAGTTACATAATTTACAATTTAACCCTCACTATATTTATAATTACATCATAAGCCCTTATACTTTCTAAGTTACAGAATATAACCTCACATTTATCACATGGTATGAATTACACCCCCATGTTTCACTTATTTACACAATTAGTCCCTTTAGTTTACAAATATTACAATTTACATCCTTACTTTCTTTTAATTACATAATAGCCCCATAAATACCCAAAATTACATATTACCTCCCTAATAGTATTATTTACACAAAATAATCACAAGTTCCCTGAATTTACACTTTTAGTCCCTCTAATTAATTTATTTGTAATTCGAACCAATATTTAATAATTAATCCATTATCTTGCAAATTTTACACATAAGGACCTTATCTTATAATTTTGACACATTTATACTGACCTAATTAACATTATAAAAATAACCTTTAAGTTTTAAAGTTGACAAAAAAGGTCCTTCTTATTTAATTTTCAAATCGTATAACATGTTTAATATGTAAATCGAAACCCTAACTCATCAAATTTATAACCAATCATTACCGCATGATTATCTTGCATTTAATGACCAGGTTTATATTACCAAGCCCTAACCCTAATTCGATCTAGGGTTTTTCTTTATTTTCCTATTCGATTTACATGTAACCCGATTCAAAGAATAATTAACTACGATCGATCTAAGCTTCTACAATTCGAATCAACATTTTTCCCAGATCATATATGTCGTATAGTGTTCAAAATAAATAATTATAACACCTAGATAAATCGTATAGCGTATTATAGATTTAACGTACATTTTAGCTCTCAAAATTTGGTACGACTTATATAGCATGCATGATTCGTTATATATAATTTATTTGAGTCTTATATGATCATACTAACATAAGAAAATTACTATATGTAAGATCGAACGTGAAAAAGGGATCAAAGGAATTTATACCTCTCGCTAGGCTCTATTCGACAAAACAGCTTTGCAACGATCGAACCAACTAAACCTACGACCTCCAATTAATTTTCCAAGCTTCTTTAGATTATGTAGAAATCAATAAAAATAACACACGAATTTTATCTGATCGAATGAGAGCTGATCGATTTTGTGTAAAGGTTTTTAGGGTTTCGGTTTGTGTTATATATATACATAAATTATAAAAACGTGTTTAGAGGATAAAGATCAATGAATTTTGGCCCAAGCAAGTTTATTTAAGCTCAAATACTGATTGTGATAATTTCCTAAATTTATTTGCTATTATCTTGTATTTATTTTATTTATTTTGCATTTTTAAATCGTAATTATATACGAAATATATATATATTCGGAAAAATGAATATTTTGTGTATTTTTTTACTTTTCTAAATATTAAAATGTAATCACAAAAATTATTTTGATTCATATCTAATTCATTCCCGAAGGTTTGGAATTTATTTGGCGATTTTTAAGCTTTTAAATAAATTTTTAAGATTGTAGGGGCATTTTGGTCATTTTGCACATTTTGGATTTTTAGGTATTACAACTTCTTCCCCTCTAAAAAGAGAAATTTCATCCTCGAAATTTGCAAAGGAAACGAAAATGAAATAGAACGGAAAACGAGTAAGACATACCGGATCAAAATTTGAAATGCGGATAACTAGCTCGTATCGATTCCTCGGTCTCCCAGGTAGCTTCACGCTCTGGGTGATTCCTCCAAAGAATATTCACGAACGGAATAACTTTATTTCTCATGACTCGCTCTTGACGATCTAAAATAGCTTCCGGCTCTTCCGGAAGAGACATATCAGGCCGAATTTGATCAAATGGATAGGATACCTCATGCAAAGGATGATAATTGTATCCCCTCAGAAGAGATACATGGAAGACGTTATGAACATGCGATAACTGAGGCGGTAGAGCCAAACGGTAAGAAACTTCTCCAATGCGTTCAAGAATCTCAAATGGTCCGATAAATCGAGGACTAAGCTTGCCCTTGATTCCAAAACGTTTAACTCCACGAAATGGAGATACTTTAAGAAATACACGGTCTCCAATATTAAACTCTAAGTCGCGACGATGCTTATCTTCATAGCTCTTCTGACGAGCACGAGCCTCTTTCAATTTCTCTCTCGCAACATCCACCTTTTCATTAGTGATCTCAATAATTTCCGGACCTTCAATAAGACGTTCACCTACTTCGTTCCAACAAACTGGCGCTCTACACTTCCGCCCATACAACATCTCATATGGAGCCATTCGGATGCTCGCATGCCAACTATTGTTGTAAGCAAACTCCACCAAACAAAAATACTCATCCCAACTTCCCGTCCACTCTAAAGCACACGCTCTCAACATGTCTTCTAAGGTTTGAATGGTCCTCTCTGACTGACCATTTGTCTGCGGATGAAAAGCCGTACTAAACTTAAGGCGTGCACCCCAAGCATTCTGCAATCCTTTCCAGAAACGAGAAGTAAACCGTGGATCTTTGTCCGAAATAATAGCCGTCGGCATACCATGAAGTCTTACGATCTCCTGTCGAAAAATGTCTGCCAACTTACTGACACGGTAATCCATACGAATTGGCAAGAAATGAGCAGACTTGGTTAGTCGATCAACAACTACCCAAATCGCATCATGCTTTCTTTTGGTAAGAGGTAATCCTGATACAAAATCCATAGAAATCTCTTCCCATTTCCATGTTGGAATCTCTAAAGGCTGCAACAAACCACTCGCTCTTTGATGCTCAATCTTGACTTGCTGACAAGTCAAGAACTTCGACATGAAGGAAGCTACGTCATGCTTCATACCACCCCACCAGAAATGCTGCTTCAGATCTCTATACATCTTGGTGGAACCAGGATGAATAGTGAATGGAGAACTATGAGCCTCAGCTAGAATAGCCTCTCGAAGCTCGGAATCATTTGGAACACAAAGAGGATCTTCATACCATACTACGCCGGAATCATCTACACTAAACTCCGTTTGCTTACCATCTTCAACATTCTGAACAATAGACCACAGCTCACCATCATCCTTTTGGGCTTCCTTAATCCGTAAGATGAGATTAGACTCAACCTTAAGACTAGCCCAATATCCAACATCACGATGAATACACAACTCAACGTCCAAACGTTCTAAGTCCTTAAGAATATGAGGTTCTACCTCCAAACTCGCAATCAATCCAGATTTTCGACTAAGAGCATCGGCAACCACGTTAGCTTTACCCGGATGATACTGAATGTTCGTGTCGTAATCCTTCAGAAGTTCTAACCACCGTCTCTGTCTCATATTAAGTTCCTTCTGAGTGAAGATGTACTTGAGACTCTTGTGATCAGTGAAGATATCACATGACTCGCCATACAGATAATGCCGCCAGATCTTCAACGCGAAAACCACAACAGCTAATTCTAAATCATGCGTCGGGTAATTCTCCTCATAAGGTTTCAATTGCCTCGAGGCATAAGCAATAACCTTCCCGTGCTGCATAAGAACACAACCCAATCCTTTCTTTGATGCGTCACTATAAATCTGAAAACCTCCAGAACCCGATGGAAGAGTCAAAACAGGAGCGGACACCAATCTCTTCTTCAGCTCTTCAAAACTATCTTCCCGCTCTTCTGTCCAAACAAACTTTTCTCCTTTCCTCATCAATTGCGTTAATGGCAAAGCCAAACGCGAGAAACCTTCAACAAACCTTCTATAATAACCAGCAAGTCCTAGAAAACTCCTAACTTCTGTCACATTGGTAGGTCTCGGCCACTTGGTGATAGCTTCAACCTTTGATGGATCCATGGTGATACCATCTGCCGATACAATGTGACCAAGGAAAGCAACTTGACTCAACCAAAATTCGCACTTAGAAAATTTTGCATACAACTTCTGTTGCCTAAGAATCTCCAAAACAATCCGAAGATGCTGCTCGTGTTCCTCCTTAGACTTCGAATACACAAGGATGTCATCAATGAAGACAGTAACGAACTTGTCGAGGTACTCGTGGAATACTCGATTCATAAGATCCATAAAAACAGCAGGCGCGTTGGTCAAACCAAAAGGCATAACTAGAAATTCATAATGACCGTAACGAGTTCAAAACGCAGTTTTGGGAATATCTTGCTCCTTCACCCGAAGTTGGTGATAACCGAACCTCAAATCAATCTTAGAGAAATGCTTCGCTCCTTGCAGCTGATCAAATAAGTCGTCAATGCGCGAAAGAGGGTAACGATTTCGGATCGTAATAAAGTTAAGCTCGCGGTAGTCAATACAAAGACGCATGCTTCCATCCTTCTTCTTCACAAACAAAACAGGAGCACCCCAAGGAGAGACACTTGGTCGAATGAATCCATTCTCCAAGAGTTCCTGCAACTGCTCCTTCAACTCTTTTATCTCAATGGGCGCCATGCGATACGGAGCTTTGGAGATAGGTTCTGCACCTGGAACGAGATCAATACTAAACTCAACTTCCCTAGCCAGAGGAAGACCAGAAAGTTCTTCGGGAAACACGTCGGCAAAATCAAGAACGATAGGAAGACTCTCGATGCTCGGAACTTCCAAAGAAGTATCTTTAATGGATGCCAGAAAACCAAGGCAACCATGGGATATCAAAGTTCTGGCTTTCATAGCCGAGATAATCTTAACAGACTTAAGAGGTTGAGAACCGTGATACACAAAGTCGGGTTGATGAACATTACCAAAGATCACATCTCTGGCACTGCAATCAAGAGTAGCCTTATGGGCAGCCAACCAATCCATGCCCAAAATAACGTCAAAATCGATCATATCGATCGGGAGAAAATTAGCGGGACGAACACCGTCATCAAAACGTAGGGGACAATTCACATATTCTCTATTAATAATCACATGGGTTTTCATTGGATTTGAAATAGATATTTGATTAGTTAATGGAGTTGGGGTCATATTTAGTTTATTGGCAAGCGAATTAGATATGATGGAATGAGTGGCACCGGTATCAAATAATACGATAACAATACGATCACCAATGTAAAGAAAACCGGTAATGGTACCTGAAGAGTTTGCCTCCTGATCACGAGTAGTGGCAAACACACGACCTGAAGTGGGAGCAGACTTAGACAAATTCACTGGTACCATCCGCTTCTCCTGTGGGTAATCCCTCACCTTGTGAGTAGTAGAGCCGCAATTGAAACAAGCACTAGTAGCCTTGTAGCAAACCCCCGGATGAGGCTTCCCACACGTAGCACAAGATGGAGGAGGAGGCAATGCCTCAAAAGACTTCTTCTGACCAGAAGAACCCGAATGATAATTCTACTGCGAACCCCGAGTCGACTGATCTCTGAGCTGACGCGAGTTGCTACTACCTTGACCCTGCCGGTCATTTCCATTTCTACCAGAAGTTCGCTGATCCTGACTCCTGAAATCCTGACGCCTCCAATCATATCCTCGGTCCTGACGACCTCTATGATCCTGCCTCTGGTCCTGACGACCCTGCCCCTTGAAGTCCACACGATTTCCATCCATGTCTCTCTTATTTGAACCTCCTTCAGCAGCATGCAACAATTCAATGTCACGAGTATCATTCGCAACTGCAGCAACATCCTCATATTTAGTGTTCACGATACGATCCAATACCCACTTCTTCAATGCCCACTTAAAGTGCTTAGCCTGACGCTGAGCATCCCCCGTAACATCTGGCCCAACAAAACTAGCCAACCTCATGAACCTCTGCATGAACTCCCCAGACGACTCTTGATCCATCTGACTAATAGTCCCATACTCTCGTTCGTACTTCTGCTGCTCAGACACCGGAATGTACTGCTTATAAAATATGCCACAAAAATCCTCCCATGAGCAAGTATCTGCGAAATCCTCTTCCTGTGACTGAACATACACCGTCCACCAACTCAGCGCATCACCCTCAAACTTAAATGTGGCCAAACATGTCTTGAATTCGTCCGCACAACCCAAGACTCTGAATAGCTTCTCAAGATGAGTGATCCAGTCCTCTGCCTCTGTGGGAGTGGCAGCAGACCGGAAAGAAAGAGTTTTGAGCTTATTGAACCTTTCGATCCAAACATGAATACCAGCAGGTGGAGCACCGACACCACCACCACTTGATGGACCAGCACCACTTCCTCCTGATGAACCCGCACCGTTTCTGATGTCATTGGTGATTTGGGTCCTCAACTGAGGAAGAGCATTAGCCAAAGCAGCGGCTATCATTGCGTCAAAATCAGGGACCTCCTGCCCATCAGTATACAGGGTAAAACGCGTATTCACCATCTGAACGATCACGAAAATTATTAGCAAAGATAGGAAGATTAAGCACGAATGGAAAGAAGAAACATGATCCTAACGTCTACCCAAATCCTCACCAGTCAAATCTTAAGTCCTAAAGGTCAAATCCTAAGGTCCATATGACTCACAGGCCATGACATTATGTACTGCAGGTCGCAAAACCTGTCTCTGATACCATAAATTGTAGCACCCAATCCGCCAAGGGTAGAGATGTCACATTATGGTGTCAAATCGAAGCAAACATACATAATACACAGCGGAAGTCTTAAACAAATTCATTAAAGAAATCCAGCCAAACACGGCTTAAAATCAACATGAGTCAATGATAATAAATAATCCAAGGAAATAATGATGAAATGAAATCCAGTCTAATAAAGGTGGTAACTAAGGTAGAATCTTCTTCTAATCTCTACTCTCAATCCCATAGCGAAAATCCCAGCTTCTAGCTTAGATACCTGCCGCAGGAAAAGAAATGCGGCTGAGCTTAAAAAGCTCAGTGAACAGATATATACGATAAACAGAAACGAAAACAAATGAAATGAACAAGTATATTGTAGCGTAAGGGAATATATATAAGTCAAAGGCAAAGAGAATAATAATATGAAATGAGAAGGAAGAAATAAAAGATCCGTAATCCCCCACGAGCCCAAACAAACCAAGTAATAACCAGAGAGGGGAGTCCTCTCAAATGTGAAGGATGTGTATTGCACACAGCATCAATCACCGAACAATATAATCATTAATACAAACTCGAACCAAGGATTGCAACCCATACGCTCCCCGAATCAATAATATAGGCCATAATAAATAATAATAAAGCGTGCATAATATAACAAAATGGGAACGGTGTGTAACATCACTCGAACACACTAGAGTCATGCCATTGGTGCATCAATGACACGGCCATGTTACCTTCATGGCTAGGTAACGAACTTGGCTCGGGTATCACACTGAAGGTCAAAGTCCAGGTCAAAGCAAAGGTCCAAGAAATCTAAGTCCAACTATCAAAGGTTCATGGCAAAGGGTATTTATTTAATCAAGTCAAAAGATCAAAGAATAGGGAACATAGCAATGGCTTTGGGAAATCCTAAATGAATCAAGATAGGAAATCAAGAGAACGAAGGCACCTTACTAAGAAGGGCAGAATATCTGTACCTTATTTCGAATGCAAGCAAACAAGAACTGAAAGAACTGAACGGATTAAGACTTCTCCTTCTTCACACCTAATGAAGTAGAATAGAGTTATAATTGATTCTTAAGTATTCTTTTTAACTTGCCTTTCCATTTTAAGTAACTTTCTATTTTTAGCAGGTTTCCATATTTAGTAAGTTTCCTTATTTAGTAAATTTCCATAATTAGGAAGATTTAAGTATTATAACTTAGGTTAAGTCATAAATTATGAATATTATGGACATAGGGTACATTTTAACAATTCATGATAGTTCAGGGTTAATTATAACAAGTTTCCATAACTTAGGGTTTTAAATGAAAATGTATCAAAGTTATGGGTTTAAAATGAAACTATTACAAATTACTAGTTTTAACACATAATGGATTCAGAATTATACTTTAGTCCTTTAAGTTTCATTAATTACACTTTACACCCCTTTAGTTATTAAAGTTACAAAATAAACCTTATAGTTACATAATTTACAATTTAACCCTCACTATATTTATAATTACATCATAAGCCCTTATACTTTCTAAGTTACATAATATAACCTCACATTTATCACATGGTACGAATTACAACCCCATGTTTCACTTATTTACACAATTAGTCCCTTTAGTTTACAAATATTACAATTTACATCCTTACTTTCTTTTAATTACATAATAGCCCCATAAATACCCAAAATTACATATTACCTCCCTAATAGTATTATTTACACAAAATAATCACAAGTTCCCTGAATTTACACTTTTAGTCCCTCTAATTAATTTATTTGTAATTCGAACCAATATTTAATAATTAATCCATTATCTTGCAAATTTTACACATAAGGACCTTATCTTATAATTTTGACACATTTATACTGACCTAATTAACATTATAAAAATAACCTTTAAGTTTTAAAGTTGACAAAAAAGGTCCTTCTTATTTAATTTTCAAATCGTATAACATGTTTAATATGTAAATCGAAACCCTAACTCATCAAATTTATAACCAATCATTACCGCATGATTATCTTGCATTTAATGACCAGATTTATATTACCAAGCCCTAACCCTAATTCGATCTAGGGTTTTTCTTTATTTTCCTATTCGATTTACATGTAACCCGATTCAAAGAATAATTAACTACGATCGATCTAAGCTTCTACAATTCGAATCAACATTTTTCCCAGATCATATATGTCGTATAGTGTTCAAAATAAATAATTATAACACCTAGATAAATCGTATAGCGTATTATAGATTTAACGTACATTTTAGCTCTCAAAATTTGGTACGACTTATATAGCATGCATGATTCGTTATATATAATTTATTTGAGCCTTATATGATCATACTAACATAATAAAATTACTATATGTAAGATCGAACATGAAAAAGGGATCAAAGGAATTTATACCTCTCGCTAGGCTCTATTCGACAAAACAGCTTTGCAACGATCGAACCAACTAAACCCACGACCTCCAATTAATTTTCCTAGCTTCTTTAGATTATGTAGAACTCCAGAAAAATAACACACGAATTTTATCTGATCGAATGAGAGCTGATCGATTTTGTGTAAAGGTTTTTAGGGTTTCGGTTTGTGTTATATATATATACATAAATTATAAAAACGTGTTTAGAGGATAAAGATCAATGAATTTCGGCCCAATCAAGTTTATTTAAGCTCAAATACTGATTGTGATAATTTCCTAAATTTATTTGCATTTATCTTGTATTTATTTTATTTATTTTGCATTTTTAAATCGTAATTATATATGAAATATATATATATATATATATATATTCGGACAAATGAATATTTTGTGTATTTTTTTACTTTTCTAAATATTAAAATGTAATCACAAAAATTATTTTGATTCATATCTAATTCATTCCCGAATGTTTGGAATTTATTTGGCGATTTTTAAGCTTTTAAATAAATTTTTAAGATTGTAGGGGCATTTTGGTCATTTTGCACATTTTGGATTTTTAGGTATTACATTACTTTTGTACCAGGTTCTCCTTTTCTCATACCAGTGGTAGATTCCTAGATGCGCATCTTGATCGTACAACACTTTGTTTGCAATGAAGAGTCTTGTTGCTGTTTCTTTGATGGTCGGTTTTGGATATCTTGTAGCAGGAATCAAGGTTATTGACGTTGCATACTAAAGTTTTCACACTATGCTGTTAACTTTCTCGAAGTCCGAACTAGTAAGTGCTAGAAATCCCGTTAAGGAGATTCATTTCACGAATCGAGTCCTGAAGATGTGGGTCTTTACATTGATACTCTACATAGTATTGATAACTGTCCCTCAACGGGATTCGGACGGCTGATGTACCTGACCAAGGTGAATGGAATCAAGACATTCATAAGTAAAACAGACGTAGTGGTCTAATCTTTATGAAAAGTCCACCGTGATCGATTGGAGATTATTACTAACGTTTACCATGAAACTAATGATGAATTGTTCCTTGGAGGAAAGACTGTTACCATCACAATGATCATCAACATACTTCCATTTCCACATGCTCATACTAACATCATTACGAAAGACAAAGTTATGCATAGTTAAAAGAAAGTTCTCATCAAAGATCAAAGGAAAGCAAAGTTCAGAACAATTCTGCATCAAAGTCAAAGAATCTGCAAAGTAAAAAGACAAAGATCAAAGTCAAAGAATTGGAACTGCAAATGTATGAAACTCAAAGTTAACAAGAAGTATGAGCATATTGGAAAAGACGTAAAGACACCATTAATGAAGAAGTTGATGAAAGGCAAGCAAATATTACATAACATCACAAGAGCAAGAACAAAGAACAAAGATCACAAAGCATGATTGGAACAAAGAGTATAGCAAAGCTATTACACAAATACTAAAAGTTCAAGACAACACGCATCAAAGAAGTTAAAAGATCATCCATTTCTATTGGTGGACCCATAACCCACAGGTCACAAAAGAGATCTCAATGATCACCCCTTTATGGGGAGATTGTTGGAAACGCAAAAGTGATGATCATAAATGTAATCAAAGAGAGATCTCAATGATCGTCCCTTAGGGGGAGATTTTTAGAAACGCTTGAAGTGACGACCATTATCGAGTCAATGAGTCTTGTATTATGGTCATGTAATAGCTCATTAGAATCGTAAAAATATAGTCTACCTGTTAGTAGAAGTGTGCCGTCTAGCTTAGTCTTAGTATTTACGTTAATATCGAGTTAGTGAGATAGGTAAACATGGCACACTTCGTTATGTCCATGTCATGTATGACTATATAAGCATGTAACCTCTCATTTGAGAGTTGTTGGTTGAAATGAAATAGAGAAATTCTCTCTTATTTCCTTCTAGTTTCTTTCTCTCTCTAAACATATGATCTTTCTCTCTCTAAACTTAATATGTGTGTGAAATGAATTTAGAAGGGATCCTAACAAAATAGGTGTTGGTTCAAGAGAAGTAGGTTGTGGTGACGTTGGTTTGGTGGAAGCAAGTTGTGGTGGAGTTGGTTCAATAGAAGGAGGAGTTTGGTAGTTTGAAAGAGGTGTTCTAGTAGAGGGTGTCTTAATGGGTGAGGTTTCGGTTGAGGATATCTCATACACAATTCGTGCGGTTTTTCTTGGAGGGCTTCTAGTAGGTGATCTTGCACTTGGTGCTTTAGTCATATTTTGAGAAGAGTTTAGAATGTGAGTTTACAGTAGAAGAATGGTTCTTAAGGTATGGTTTTGATGCACAAACACAAGTGGTTCATATAGTGAAGGATCAAGTGAAGGAATTAAAGCCTAAACCACTAAAATCCTTTAAATTACAATGATTTGCATGCACCAAGGTCAACTACAGTGATACAATCTTTTAAGAGATTTATTAAAGGAAATGTGGAGTGTTTAAATGGATAAAGTTGAGTCTTGGAAGACTTTGATTGATCATACCTGTATCTATTTGCCCGGATCCACCGGATCCTTTTCAAAAGGGATCCGACTAGCTTTAGCCAAGCGATCCGGTTAACAGAACAGGTGAGAAGGAGAAATGATGAGGATCTAGCTATTGCAGCCCTATGTTTCTTGTTGTAATTGGTGTGAGAAAGTGTCTTAAATGACAAAATCTTGAGTGGTTTAAGGCTAATGATGAGAGGTTGCCATTAATGGACTTTAGAGAAAAGAAATATGGCTAATGAAGACCAATGTTGATCCCAAACAGTTGAGCTTATATTAGAATTTTTGAATGATATCAAAGAGTATGCGGAATCTAGTTTTCAATACTTAGAAGAATTATAATACAACAGTAAACAATGAAACAGTAAACTGTGTTATATTAACAAGAACAATTCAACAAAACACTTCAATATTATTAGCTCAATAATACGAGTACTCTTGCTTAGTACAAGGGTTTACAACCTTTAAGCTTTAAAAAAATGTATTCTAGAGATGTGTGAGAGATGTGATCTGAGATGTATGAAAGATGTATCTAACACCTTAACCTAGGACCTCCTTTTATAGGTACAAGGAGCCCTTTACAAGATAACTATCAATATACAATATTTGTATCTTTCTAAACATATAAGATATACACTAAATATCTTCTATACATATCACATTACGTGTCTTTATCTCTGGCAGTACCTTCTTCAACAACAGTCTTCAGCAGTATTAAGTCTGATACTAGCAGTACCAATATTATAATTAGCAGTACTAACTCAGTTAGTACTGTTAGTTATTTTCTTCAGCAGTTCCAACGATTTAGCCTTGGCAGTACAAAGTGTTTGATCATTTAATTCCCAACAATCCTCCCCTAAACTTGTTATATACCTCCAAATCATCAAGTTTCTGAATTAAATCTTTGTCTTTGAGTGGATTCTTCCAAACACGTCATCTTCTATGCATTTTTTCTTCAGCCTGAATGAAGATCTTCCTTAGTAATTCTCTTGCCATCTCTGTCTCTTTATCAACTATGAGTTTAGCAGATAACATTACACTGAGAATACCCTTTCTCAATGGATATTCCTTTTCAACAAACATATATACATCAACTCCAGTTTTTTTAGATACATGGTGAACTCCACATGTATCATACAACTTCCATTTTAAACCTAGATTGTTTGCTGAAAACTTCCATAGACTATCTTCTGGATCAGGTTCAAATATTTTCTTTAACTCAACCCATCATTCTTTTTCCTTGACATCAGCTATTTCTATTAAGTTGAACCTTTCTCTGACTATACACAATAGCTTCACTAAATCATCTCTGTCAAATGATTTAAGCATGTCTTCAAAGTGTTTGTACACCTCAGAGTGATTTCCAACCCTAATTATCTTCCAGAACTTCCCTAAGTCATCAGTGTAGATCTCCCAATCTATAATTGGATATTTGGCCTGTAATGGTTCAACATTTATACCTTCCTCTTGAATAACAACCATCATCTATTTTAGTTGTTCATCAGTTAACTCCTTTTTTTTCTTGTTCTTCTGTTGTAGGTAAGTCTTCATCAATCTATTGTCTTTTATAAGACTCTGACTCCAAAGAAATTCCAGCCCTCTTTGTACTTCTGGTTTCTTCTTCAGTATCCATAGGGATGAAATCTTGTACCTTCTTGTAAGCCTTGAAGTACAATCCTTTGATTTCATCAAATGGTCTGCCTTTTAGTTGACTGGCAGTCCAATGATCTTGATTCTTCAAGTACTCCTTCATGTATTTCATCATCTGTGCTTGAGTTGGAGATTTGTTTATTCTTGCAGCAGCCATCTTTTTACTCTGATTCTTCTTTATCATCTCAAGTAAATCGTTGAGAGCATTTTCCCTTTCTTCATCTGGAATACCTGCTCTGTCTTGTTCATACAATTGCTGAGCTAAGAGTGCATCAGCTTGTTCTTGAGCTAACCTTTCTTCTTCTTCACTTCTGAGCTTCTGTTCAACCAGAAACCTAGCAATCTTCTGTTCTTCATCAAACTCAGCTTGATCTTCATCCTGTGCTTTCTTTGCCAGTTCCTCATCAAGACTTAACTGCACTTGAATTCTCTTCTTGATCTTCATTGGTGGCTCAGAACCTTGCATAATTCCTTTACCTTTGTCTGCAGCACTGACAGTACTAACTGTTACATTAGCAGTACTAACTTCTTCAACTTCATCCTATTGGTCACTACCCATATCTTGATCAAACTGCCTCCCCTGAGTCTCAACATCATCATGTGCCAAGGAAATATTTGGGTCTTGATCTGGAATAGCTGCACTCTTCCTCCCCTGTTTGGAAGAATCATCCAAATCACCATCATCATCATCATCATCTTCTTCTTCTAAACTTGAGGACAACACAATGGCTGTCTTTCTCTTAGCCTTAACGGGCCTGACTTTGTGCTGCAATTTCTTCACCTTCAGAATGACTTTTGTATAGGAAGCATGATGGGGCGTGCGTTGTAGTAAAGTTTTGACAGTTTTAATGCCTACTCAAGTTTTAAATTTATATTTAGCCGACTTATCAATAACACACACACTTAACGAGCAGTGTACCCAGTCAGTATGAATATAATGGTAAGTAGAGTGTCGATCACTAAGAGTGGAACGTATTATCTAGTTATTCTAATCAGTATTTTAATATCCTAACGCAAGGGGGTTTCAGCCTGAGAGACTGGCACGATTTGTTTGCAATTAAGTAATAAAATAAACCAATAGGCACGAATCAGCAAGTAGCACACACGTACACAGATAAATACTCGAGACAATAAGAGGGCTGTCCTTATGATTAAGTAGATTGTCACTTGTTTTATTGATAGCTTTATATGAAGTGTATGTAGTTAACCCTTTCTCGTTGGTCCTAATCTTATCGGCGAGTAAACCCTTAATGATTACTTATGTCTAAAAGTTATTCCTAAGTGATCAATTTAGTAATAACCGTGGGAGCCACATTACTTTCCGCAGTCAAATGCCCGCAAGCCACTAATAAACACAGAGGTTATCAATGCACTAATAAGTAGTAACCAAAGACATCAACATATAAACTTTAATTGATGGGAAAGCAAGTATTAAAGGGAGTGCAATATTTCGTTGTCACATTACACAAGCCACCAATCCTGATGAATTAAAGTTTGCTAACACAATAAAATAAAACTACTTAATGAATTAAACACATGCAGCACCTTCTTACAGCTCTTGTATCTTTGATTTGGGTGTGTCTTGTGCTGCCTCCTTGACTGAATTCGTCCTTGGTTTCTGGTCTTCGGTCTTAGGTTAAAACTTTGGAACTCCGAACTCGTCTGGTCTTTGGGGTATTTATAGTTTCTGTCTGAGGGAAAATGCGGCGCATCTAGTAAGTAGATGCGGCGCATGTACTTAACTTCGCGTGGGGTCCAAGATTATAATATTCAGGAATATTCATACACCGCCAGAAGATGCGGCGTAACTCCATGATTAGATACGGCGCATGTCCTCTTGTATCTTGGATCGTATCTGGTGATATCTTGATAGAGATGCGGCGCATGTCATGAGTGAGATGCGGCGCATCTGGAGCAGATTAGTCTTGATCTTCTTCATTTCAGTAGACTCTTAACTTCTTGCATGTTTTGCTCCATAATCAGTCCAAAATCGCTAGGTTTCACCAAATGCTTGTTTTTACCTGAGAATTACAAAAGTAAACGATTAAGTATCAATCCTCATACATAATATAGTAAAACAAGTCAAATTAATAGGATAAATGATAGTAATAAAATGTACTTATTTGAGTTCATCAAATATCCCCCCACTTGAACTTTACTTGTCCCCAAGTAAACCTTAGAATTTCTTTTATGAAAATGTATCCTAAAAGATGTTAGGATTTATTTTTATATTTAAGCATGTATTCGTTTTTGTCATAATCACACAACTAAACACTTAACGAATTAGAAGTAAAATAAAATAAGTTGATAAAAGCAAATCTAATCGTTTAACTGTCCAGTCACGACGAATATTCTATCATAAGCTTGGCAAGTATACACATCTCTACCACTAAAGTCAAGGAATAACAAGTCTAAAGCGGTAAAAAGGGTTTTTAGGCTTAAGGATTAATTATTCTTATTTACAATCGATCTCAAATTCCAGAAAAGGCGACAAAATCACAAATACATGATCGAATCCACGAACACGATACTTGCAATTGCTCAAATCCTTAACTCGAATAGGCTAAAGATAGGCCCAAACTTCACCAATAATAATATATCAAAAAGGGCGACAAAATCATAAATACATAGCCGAATCCACGACTACGATACTTAAGATTGCTCAAATCCCTAATCTCAATAAATCAAAGGTTTGGTTGGATAAAGAATAGGGTATGGATAACATTTGGGATATAAATTGGTGTAAAATGAAAAATAAACAAAACAAATAAATTAAAATCCTAAGTGTGGTTAATCACTATCCCAACCATCCCATGAATAAGACTCATATCATCGAATAACTCACGCTTTAACACTTGAAACACACGCTTTAGGTAGACACGAATTATACTCAACAAGATCTTAATCAAAGAATAAACCTTAATTGGTGTTCCCATAACTGCCAATTCCCATTCAATCCATAGATATAGTACAACAAATAGTGGTGATATCGACCACTTACATAACTTTACATCGTTGGTTTAAAAACAAACATCCAACTCTTTTTCTTTTCTTATTTTTTCGATTTTTTTTTTTTTTTTTTTTTTTTTTTTTTTTTTTTTTAAAAAAAAAAAAAAAAAAAAAAAAAAAAAAAACTAAAGATGTATAAAATTTTACCACATCACTATAATGATAATTCTGGATAATTTTTCCATACTTTTCATACTTCAGAAATAAAGGTAATAGTTAAAGTAGTAAACACACGAAAAATAAACTCAAAGATATACAATATTTACTTTCACTCCAATTGCATTGTGCAATTTCCCGACCTAACCAAAGATAATGAATTACGCACGCGAACACAGGTAATGTAAGGAAACACACTTTGCCTATAGCAATTAACCAACCACGGATTCTAATCTACAGGGTAGGCTAAGGTGTAAGGGTGTAACGAAACATTTTAAATATAGGTGTAAGAAACGAAAGGAATGGCTCTGAGTGTTTTTCTAGGGGTATCTTACTCTAAAAATGAGAGTAACAAAAGGGTTTATACGGGGATTAACTAACCAGTGTAGTTAGCTAATAACACATAACATATAAAGGCTATTTGGGTGTAATCCTAGAATTTTACCAATTTAGACAAGTCATTCCAATTATATAAATAATACTTATTATGGTGCTCGAATAGTATACAAGCCAAGTTCTAAAGTTTACAAGTCACCGGCACACTCATAGATTTGTGAATTTTGAAAAATCACAATTTTTGAATATAACGTCATGTGTGCAGCTATGCAACTTAGATCTTAAACAAAAACATGCTAAAAAATTTTAAGTTTGATATATTAAGCACATTTTAAGCATAATTTTTGAAAAAGTTTTGGACAAGTAATTGTTAAGTGTTTTAATTCTCCAATCCCCCCACTTAAGTTAAACAACGTCCTCGTTGTTTGTATAAAAGGTTAAAAACTGGAAAATAAAAGAATTAGAACAGGAAAACTCCCCTGAGATTTGCTCGGTGTGATCCTCCATTAGTATAAGAGCAAAAATCATCTTTCTTGTGGATGAGAACGTTTAAGCTTCATACTTGATGTATCCACAGGAAATCCAGGAAACTATAATACCACCAACACTTTAAAACACACCTAAGATAAGAAAGGTTCAAACTTGCATAATACATTAGTAGTTAGATAAAAATAAAACTTAAAAATTAAAACTGAAAATCATCAGGTCAGTCGATGCGCCGTATCTTATTGAAGAAGATACGCCGTATCGAGCCTGGAATAAATACGGATCAGAATAAAGATGCGCCGCATCCTTAACCAGGGATGCGCCGCATTAAAATAAACTGATAAATAGTTTTAAAGTCAAAAATAAAAATGCAGAAAAATAAAATAAGATATGACCATTGCAGGAGATGCGTCGCATCTCAGGATGGAGATGCGCCGTATCCTCATGCGGGCCTGACTGACTCGACACAAACAGAATAATAAAAGATAAATCCGGGTTGTCTCCCGGTCAGCACTTGTCTTTATTCCAGAGTCTTCAAGTTAGACTCACGTTCAGCTCTTCATTCCAATACTTCAGGTTCAAACTCCACCACCTCGTTCTCATTATCCTCAATTTTATTATCAAAGTATTTCTTAACACGTTTCCCGTTCACTTTGAATATATAACCATTTTTATCGCATATTTCGATAGTTCCATATGGATACACTTTCTTGACAACGAACGGTCCTGTCCATCTTGATTTAAGTTTACCAGGATACATCTTTAATCTGGAATTAAATAGTAGCACTTTCTCTCCAATAGTAAACGTTTTATCCCCACGTAACCTCGAGTCATGCCATCTTTTAGTTCTTTCTTTGTAGATCTTAGTATTTTTGTAGGCCTCATCTCTTAGTTCATAGAGTTCATTAAGTTCCATGAAACGGTTCTTCGTTGCAGCTTCCATATCCATATTACAATTCGTCAAAGCCCAATATGCACTTTGTTCAATTTCGACCGGTAGGTGGCATGCTTTTCCGTATACAAGACGAAATGGAGTGCATCCCGTTGGTGTCTTATAGGCTGTACGGAATGCCCATAAAGCATCATTTAACTTATCAGACCACCCTTTAGGATTATACCCAGTCATTTTTTCAAGAATTCGTTTTATAGCTCTATTGGTTACTTCAGTTTGACCATTTGATTGAGGATGGTATGCGGTGGAAACCCTATGATATACTCCATATTTTTGCAAGGCTTTTCCTAGATGGTGATTACAAAAGTGTGTTCCCCTATCACTAATCAATGCTTTAGGAATTCCAAACCTAGAGAACAAACTTTGCAAAAATTTAAGTACTACCTTGCTATCGTTCGTTGGAGATGCTTGCGCTTCAACCCATTTTGACACGTAATCAACAGCAACCAAAATATATTTATTACCTTTAGTTTCAGGAAACGGTCCCATGAAGTCTAATCCCCATATGTCGAAAACTTCACATACATGGATATAGTTTTGCGGCATTTCGTTTCTTGATGTAATATTTCCGGATCGTTGACACGCATCACATCCTTTTATATAATCTTTCGCATCCTCCAACATAGTGGGCCAATAAAATCCCGCATCCAGGATCTTTCTTCTTGTGATGACTGGACCGTGATGTCCCCCTGTTGGCCCTGAATGGCAATGTGCCAATATTGCTGCGATGTCATCACCGTCTACGCATCTTCGTATAATATTGTCAGGACATAATTTAAAGTCATAAGGTTCATCCCAAATATACTCGTTAGCGCGAGTTATAAACCTTCTTTTCTCGTCGGATGTTAGCCCTTTTGGAATTTCATTTGCAACAATAAAGTTTATAAAGTCGGCATACCATGGTCCATTATTATTGCTCTTAATTCCTACCATCATAAGGTGTTCATCAGGAAAGTCATCAGCTATTTCCCTTTCGTCAAGCACCTCCATATCAGGGTTTTCAAGTCTAGATAAGTGGTCAGCAGCTAGATTCTCGGCACCCTTTTTATCTTTAATTTCAATATCGAATCCTTGGAGCAATAAAACCCACCTAATAAGCCTTGGCTTGGCATCCTGTTTATTGAACAAATACTTCAAAGCAGAATGGTCAGTGTAAACCATAGTTTTTGACAATATAAGATATGATCTAAATTTATCGAATGCAAAAACTACTGCTAAAAGTTCTTTTTCCGTGGTGGTGTAGTGTTCTTGGGCATTATTCAATGTTTTGCTAGCATAATAAATTGGCTTAAATTTCTTATCTATTTTTTGGCCAAGTACGGCTCCAACAGCATAATCACTAGCATCACACATTAGTTCAAAAGGCAGATTCCAATCCGGCGAAATTATAATGGGTGCAGAAGTTAGTTTTTCTTTATGTATATTAAATGCCTTTTTGCAATCTTCAGAAAAATCAAACTTTGCATCCTTTAGCAACAATTGGGTCATAGGCCTAGATATTTTTGAAAAATCCTTTATGAACCTACGATAAAATCCAGCGTGCCCTAAAAAACTTCTAACGCCTTTTACGTTAGTGGGGTAAGGTAGTTTGGCAATTACATCAATTTTAGCTTTATCGACTTCTATACCTTTCCCAGAAATTTTGTGTCCTAACACAATTCCCTCTCTAACCATAAAATGACATTTTTCCCAATTAAGAACAAGGTTAGTTTCTTCACACCTAGCAAGCATTTTATCAAGTTTAAAGAGACAATCATTAAATGAGTTACCGAACACTGAAAAGTCGTCCATGAAGACTTCCATAAAGTCTTCTACCATATCATGGAAGATGGCTGTCATACAACGTTGGAAAGTAGCAGGGGCGTTGCATAGTCCGAACGGCATTCTCCTATAGGCGAAGGTTCCATAAGGGCAGGTGAAAGTCGTCTTCTCTTGATCCTCGGGGCAATGGGTATTTGGAAGAAACCTGAAAAACCATCCAAAAAACAATAATAATCATATCCTGATAGTCTTTCTAACATTTGATCAATAAATGGAAGAGGGAAGTGATCTTTTCGCGTAGCATCATTGAGTTTGCGGTAGTCGATGCAAACTCTCCATCCGGTAACAGTTCTTGAAGGGATTAGCTCATTGTCGTCATTGAGTACTACCGTCATTCCTCCTTTTTTTGGTACAACGTGGATAGGACTGACCCACGAGCTGTCGGAAATTGGGTAGATAAGTCCGGAGTCAAGTAACTTTACGATTTCATTTTTCACCACATCTTGGACTTTTGGATTCAAACGCCTTTGAGGTTGGATAGTTGGTTTGAATTCATCCTCCATAAGGATTTTATGTGTACAAAATGACGGGCTAATTCCCTTAATATCAGACATACTCCACGCTAATGCTCCTCTTCGTTTATATAGTACCTGCAAAAGAGACTCTTTTTCTTTTGGCGTTAGGTCAGATGCAATAATAACGGGTGAATTAGTATTTCCGTTTAAATAAGCATATTCCAAAGTAGAAGGAAGATCCTTAAGCACAGGTTTAACATTATCAATTTCAGTAGCACTAGCGGAATAAACCTGTTCTTTAAGTATATCGCTGCTGTCATCAGATAGATGCGCCGCATCGAGGTTTTCGATGCGCCGTATCGCGTTACATACAGCAGAATCAGCAGCTAAATTATAATCAATAGTATTCTCATCAACTTGATCTTCTATAGCAATTGTGTTTTCTAAATTTTTAAGTAGAAAAGAATCAAGCAAATTATTTTTTAATAATCTCTGAGTAAATTGATTAATCGTGTCATCAGAAACATCGATGTTATAGCATTCATCATCATCGGAATTATCTTTACTCATAGATTGTTCCATGTTAAACTCAACCTCATCTTTTCCTATGGTAAGAGTTATTTTTTTATTAAAAACATCAATCATGGCCCTAGCAGTGGCTAAAAATGGTCGTCCTAATATTATAGGAGTTCTAGAATTTTCAGGCATATCAAGGATAACGAAGTCGATAGGTAATTCAAATTTATCGACTTTTATTAATATATTTTCCGCTATTCCTATTGGGTATTGTATGGACCTATCAGCTAGTTCTAAGCACATCCTAGTAGGTTTTGGTTCACCAAGACCTAATTTATCATACATAGAAGAGGGCATAAGACTTATACTAGCTCCTAGGTCGGCTAAGGCATTTTCAATATGCAAATTTTTAATCTGACAAGGAATAGTGAAACTCCCTGGATCTTTTTCTTTAGACGGAAGTTTGTTGAGCAATGCCGCTGAGCTTCTTTTCCCCATTGTTATGGTGCAAGCCTCTTCGAGTTTAGACTTGTTTGTAAGCAAGCTTTTCAGATATTTAGCATATTTCGGCATTTGCACTAGGGCTTCCATAAATGGTATGCTTAGCTGCAGCTGCTTGAGATTCTCCAGGAATTTCTTTTGATAGGCATCTTCTTTCTCTTTCCTTACCCTATGTGGGAAAGGTGGTGTTGATCGTTTAGGTTCAACAGAAGGTTCTCTTCTAATTACAGGTTCTGGATCAGTCTCTTTTGGTTGCTCTTGCTCAGGTGATAAAGATTCAGGGGAAATTTTTTGGGTACTGTCATCCTCGGGTGTCTCTCCGATTTGAAAGGTTGATTTTCCGCCTCTGGTTGTAATTCCTTTCAGATCGTGCCTTACCAAAAGAACCTTGTTAAGCACTGTTGACAATTGGTGCACTTCAATTGCCAAACCATTGATCATATTGTTTTGTTCCTTTAGTAACAGCTCATGACTGCCTTTGAATTCAGTGATAAAGTTCCTTGCTTCATGATGTTCTTGTTCATTGGCTTGAGCGATTAGTAGTGCAAACTCTTCCATAGTAAGGTTTCTTTGGGGTCTTCCGAACCAGTTTGGGAAAATATCGAACATTGTTCCTGAAAATTAAGAACAAGAAGATTTCAAAGTAAAAGTTTCCTAGTATAAGGGTAAGTCAGAATATTTTCCGTTCGGAAATTAGAAAAGAATAAAAGTTGCTGATATCTGCAGACGATGCGCCGTATCCAAAAAGTTGGATACGCCGTATCTTATAATCGTTAAAATTTAATCAGACTTTATTCAGAAAATAGATACGCCGCTTTAGAATTTAAGAATGCGCCGTATCGAATTAATTAATCAAAAATCGATATTTATTTAAAATTAAATACGTCGTATTAACGAAAGTTAATGCGCCGTATTTTCGTTACGTTTTAAAAATACAAGATTTTTGATTCAGAGGATACGCCATATCGATAGAGATCGATGCGTCGTATCTGTTTAATAATTCGCAAACTGTTTTTAATTAAAATAATAGATACGCCGTATCTGCGAAAGCAGATGCGTCGTATGGCGTTAACTTTTAGAAAAAAAATTTTTTTTAACAAAAACAGATACGCCGTATCTGCTAAAGCAGATACGTCGTATTACTTTATCGCTTAGAAAAAATTTTCTTATTAAAAACAGATACGCCGTATCTTGGGGAAAAGATGCGTCGTATCGAATTAATTAAACGCGTTGTATTTAAAAAAAAAATTAAACGCAATACGCCGTATCTGATAGATCAGATGCGCCGTATCGTTTGATTTAGCACAGTACAACGATAGCAGAACAGAAAAAATACAAAAAATAAAAACAAATAAAAACACACAAACAAAAATAAACACACAAAAATAAAAGAAAACAATTAACACACAATACAACAAATATGCAAAATAATACAATGATGCAATTAATCTAATAAAAAGAAAAACCAAATTAAAATACTAATCAAATTAACAGATAATAACAATTCACTCCCCGGCAACGGCGCCAAAAACTTGATGGGGCGTGCGTTGTAGTAAAGTTTTGGCAGTTTTAATACCTACTCAAGTTTTGAATTTATATTTAGCCGACTTATCAATAACACACACACTTAACGAGCAGTGTACCCGGTCAGTATGAATATAATGGTAAGTAGAGTGTCGATCACTAAGAGTGGAACGTATTATCTAGTTATTCTAATCAGTATTTTAATATCCTAACGCAAGGGGGGTTTCAGCCTGAGAGACTGGCACGATTTGTTTGCAATTAAGTAATAAAATAAACCAATAGGCACGAATCAGCAAGTAGCACACACGTACACAGATAAATACTCGAGACAATAAGAGGGCTGTCCTTATGATTAAGTAGATTGTCACTTGTTTTATTGATAGCTTTATATGAAGTGTATGTAGTTAACCCTTTCTCGTTGGTCCTAATCTTATCGGCGAGTAAACCCTTAATGATTACTTATGTCTAAAAGTTATTCCTAAGTGATCAATTTAGTAATAAACGTGGGAGCCACATTATTTTCTGTAGTCAAATGCCCGCAAGCCACTAATAAACACAAAGGTTATCAATGCACTAATAAGTAGTAACCAAAGACATCAACATATAAACTTTAATTGATGGGAAAGCAAGTATTAAAGGGAGTGCAATCTTTCGTTGTCACATTACACAAGCCACCAATCCTGATGAATTAAAGTTTGCTAACACAATAAAACAAAACTACTTAATGAATTAAACACATGCAGCACCTTCTTACAGCTCTTGTATCTTTGATTTGGGTGTGTCTTGTGCTGCCTCCTTGACTGAATTCGTCCTTGGTTTCTGGTCTTCGGTCTTAGGTTAAAACTTTGGAACTCCGAACTCGTCTGGTCTTTGGGGTATTTATAGTTTCTGTCTGAGGGAAGATGCGGCGCATCTAGTAAGTAGATGCGGCGCATGTACTTAACTTCGCGTGGGGTCCAAGATTATAATATTCAGGAATATTCGTACACCGCCAGAAGATGCGGCGTAACTCCATGATTAGATGCGGCGCATGTCCTCTTGTATCTTGGATCGTATCTGGTGATATCTTGATAGAGATGCGGCGCATGTCATGAGTGAGATGCGGCGCATCTGGAGCAGATTAGTCTTGATCTTCTTCATTTCAGTAGACTCTTAACTTCTTGCATGTTTTGCTCCATAATCCGTCCAAAATCGCTAGGTTTCACCAAATGCTTGTTTTTACCTGAGAATTATCAAAAGTAAACGATTAAGTATCAATCCTCATACATAATATAGTAAAACAAGTCAAATTAATAGGATAAATGATAGTAATAAAATGTACTTATTTAAGTTCATCAAAGCACCATAGAGTTTCTTTGTCTTTTTCAATTCTGCCTCCAAGCCAGTAACCCTGTTTGTTAGTTGTGTACAAATAGCCATCAATTCATTAAGTGTTACTCTGCCCTCATCACTTCCAAGTGTGTGACCTCTTGGGAGTGGCGAATCATGGGGCATTTCCCCTATAGTATCCATGTGGCTGGGGAGTCCATCACCTGAACCAAGTTCATGAGAACTTGATACAGTCGATGTTGCCATGGGTTGGGTCTTACTGATGTTACCACTGACCTGCCCAGCTTCTAAGCCAGAAAAAGTAGTGGTAGCCCGCACCATTATGTCTAGGACAGCCTCATCTGCTACATTGATTTGAGGAGGAGATCTAGGCTGAGGTACCACAGATTCCTGTCTGTTTCTTCTCCTATATGTTTGTGTGATTGGTGGTTGTGTAGAAGATGGAGCACTTATGGGTGTGTGTTGGGATTCAACTGGGATTGTTGATCCTTCACCCTGGATATTTCGATTTTGAACAAACATAGTATCAAATAGTGGTACTTCTATCCCATTATACCCCTAGAAGCCATTCTTATGTTACTAAAAAGTTTTGGAGTAAGGCTAGGAGTTTCGTAAATAGTTTTGTGGGACAGAAGTAGATTTTTGTTCTTGTTCAAAAATATTGGAATAAACCTTCGATAGATTAAAAAATTGAATTTGCTATCCACATTTTTTACCCTACCATCAAAAATCAATTTTGAAAAATTAAAACTCCTGTTTGTGGCTAAGCAAATGAGAGCAGTTGCAACATTGCTACTGAATTGCTCCCAAGAGGTTTTCTTAGAACTCAAACAGTGTAAGATGGTATGTATGAAAAATCTCCATTGATGGGCAAAGTTTCCTTTTTGAAAAGTGAGTTTATCAGAATTAGACACATACCCCATCCTGGATAGAGTTTCAAAAATTTCAGTGTTTGGCAAGTAACTAATACCATTATTATCTGTTAGTTTGAGATGTCTCCTAACAGATGACTCAGTAAGAGTTATGGTTTTGCCATTAACTGTTGCAATTAACTCTTTGTCTCCACTATCAAGTGTATTGGCAGTAGCAGTCTACCAAAACTGTTTGATTTGAGAGACAGAGATAGTAGAATTCAAAGTAAGAGCATATCTGATGTGGCTAGAATTAAGGAAATCTACTATCTGATGAAAGCCATCACTTCCCTCTGTTTTCTCCAAGAATGCAACCATGTTGTGCTTTTCGAAAAATTCCAAATTAGCCATAATGAGCAAGAAAAGTTTTTTAGAGTGCTGGGTTATGGTCGTTAATGAGTGAAAGTGTGTTTGGTAAAGTCATTTGATATTTAATAGATAATGCTTAGGGTTTCGATTTGACCGACTTAATAAATCTTTTCCTTATCGTGAAGAAATCTTTTAATTATAGAAAAGATAAGTATTATCCAGTTTTTAGAAACCTATAAGAGAAATAAGTGCCAAAAAAATCTCAACGGCTATATTTGAAAAATGGTTATGACCAAACAGTACAAACTGCTACCCAGCAGTACTAAGTTTTACTCTAGCAGTATAATCTTTTTACAAAAACTTTTTCAGCAGTATTAACTCAAATTTTCTTTCAAAACAATACTGCACCCATACATTTGGAAGGGATTAAGTGTAAAGGAAGACACTTAATCAATTTCGGTTACATTTAACCTCTGGTTGTGTGAGAACCAATAAATTTTTGTATAAATACTGCCTGTGATCAGATAGACTCATTAAAAGAGCCTTCTTGATAGGGTTTCTAGCTCGTAGTAGGTGTTACCTCTAATACAAATGTATTAGATTCACTTTTGCTCGCTGTTCTTAATACCAGATGTCCTTAGACTAACATACTATCAAATGATAGAATGGTAAAGTGTGAGTTAGCTCAGTTACTGTCTGACTAACTATGACCATCAATTCATGTCCAACAATATCACCTGATAGGCATAAGTTGATTTCAAGAAAAAGATTTTAAAGAGCCTCATAACTCAGGTGTAAAACCCTTGTCAAGTGATTCCCAAATCCTCTCTATCATGAATCAAATTCTCTATCTTTGAACAAAAGCATTACAAATATTCTACCACTTTATCTTCTCACACAACATCAATACCAATCATACTGCTTGCTTAACCTATAAATGTTAGTCCAAAACCAAGAAAATACTATGCAGAGCATTTTCTATATAACAGTATCAATTTTGACTAACAGTTGTAACTTAGCAGTACTAATTTGCACTAGCAGTATTAACTCAACTGTCCTACAGTATTAACATATAACAATACTAATCCATTACAAAACTTTACAAAGATACTTGCTAAATCCGACATACCCTTCCTTGAAAGCTTTATCATACTTAATGTATGCTTGTGTTTTCTTGATCTTGTCTGTCAGAAGAGAGTCAGGAAGTCTCATCCCTTGTTTGCGAGTGCTTCCTTTCGAGATGTAGATTTGATTAACTGTTTTTTCCATAGCAAATAAATGCTTCTCTGGGTCTTCTGGACGGTGAGGAATGTCTTCATTGTCATCAAGAATATTGTAGATGAGTAACTTGGTATATCTGACAAAAGGGATTTTGGTGAATGGTTTTAAGTAATGATTCTGAATATGAAAGACTATGTCATCCTAGATAAGTGAAGTGTAATCGATTTCTTTCTGATTCACTATTCCCCAGAAGATTTGCAAGTGAGAAAGACGAGGATTTTCATGACCGCTGTCTCTTCCGGAGACTGATCTAGCCAAGATGTAGTAAATGATTCTCCACGGTTGGGGAATGAGCTTGGCTTCGACCTTGGAAAATGATTTCAGTGGCTTGTTGGATGTACATCATACCCAATTTCTAAAAGGAAGTTAAGAACGACTTCTTTTGAGGGAGCAGGATGAAACTTCTTGGTTGGTGCAGGAGCTTCTAGCAGAAGTAAGGTTTTACGAAGATAATTTACATCAACAGTGACTTCTTTTCCGTCCATTGTGCAGGTGAATGAGTCTTCTCCCATATCCAACTTGATTGTGTGCCACATCTGGTGAATGTAGAACTCAGGAATGAATGCAGAGTTGTCCAGCATGCTCCTACACTTGTGTAGTTTGAGAATTTCAATAGCTATTTGACATGATGGTTCAGCACACTTGATTTTTTGAAATTCTACACGTGCGTTGTTCTTGCCAATTTCCACGTCATAATCTTGTGGAAACGTGTTTTCTTTTGTTGAGCAGCCATTTGAGATATCTGAAACATAAATCAAAGACACAAATATGCAGGCTACATGAAAGTTAGGATATTGTTAAAGTTAAGATCATTCATGTCACAACCCCCAAATAGGGTCCAGCGGAAGCATACATGTAGCTGGGGTGCAACTCAATTGGTATCACAACACAAGTGCAAAGAACGGTTTTCAACTCAATCATTTAGAATAACACAGTTTAACAAAAATGTTGATTTACATTGTAAAAAGTAGTGCGGAATTAGGCCCTTGAAAATATAGTTTAAAACGGTCCCATAAGAATATCAGAGTCTTCTATGACCATGCCATGCCCTGCCAAAACTTCCAGTAGCGTACCTTTGCTTAAAGCCTGAAAATACATGCTAAAGTGTCAACACGAGGTTGGTGAGTTCATAGAGTTTAGTGTAAAATGAATTGCATTTAAATGAAGATTTCCCAGCAAAGGCATTGTAAATCCACTCAGTTCCAAGCCCCGGCCATACAAGACTCGCAACTTGTGTGTTTACAACCCACTGCTAACATATAGTATGATTAAGTCAAATGTGTATACGATATATGAACTCTTAATGTAAAGTTTAATAGCCTACTGAACCTCACGACAAGAATAAGCAAGAATGCTTCAAAGCTGGATTATATTCACCCAAGGCCATGAATCGCGGGCCAGGGGTGGGGGTGTCAACCCGATAGTACTATCAATACCTCTCCGTCGGCTCCATCCAGGAGTTAAACAGTGGTGAATGAATATAGCGTATAGAATAGTTTTCCACATTAGGTCATATATCGTAATAAAACTACACATCATGATTAAGTGTATAAAAGCATAGCATATGAGTAAAATCGTCTTGAGTAATAACAAATAGTTTAAGCATGTATCTCCCCCAAAGAGTTTATAAAGCATATAAAATGAGTAAAAGTGGGGCTATGAAACTCACCTGGTGCGATAGCTACGATGACAAAAGTGGATACACTGAAATGAGGCACGATTCTCTAACCGCGACCTAATATGAATGAATGATATGATTCACTTAGATTATGAGGTGTGAGATGAATGCATATGCACATGAAGCCTATACCACTCGAAGCGTAAGAATAAGTGTTAGCGTTGAGTTATAGCGTTGCCATAACTTAGGAAAATATGTCCATACTAGGCTTGCAAAACTAGTCGTATAATGAAATGTATAAAACGTTCGTGTTAGTCTTGGCGTTTTGAAAACCTTTGAAGTCATCTCATTGACGCTCTTGACGATACGTGTCTCAACGGTTAAGGAAAATGGCTCTTCTATCGTCGTTACTTGGAAAATACACTTTTAGTACGTAATATACCTTTTTATTAAAAGCTGTCAAGAATAATAAGGAATATCTTGTTTAAAACGTGAATATCTTGGTCGTTACAAACTCGTTTTCTACGTTCTTTATATCCATGGTTTCGTATAAATATATACTAACACATTTTTAGTAGCTCGGTTCATCTAGGTTTCGCCAAACGCCTCAAATAGGCCGTCGAATGTCGTCAAACAGCAACCTTTTTCCGGAAAAATAGTTTTTAGTCGTTAAACTCGTAAAAATCATATCTCCTTCGTTATTTACTCGTTTTTATCCCCGTTTTCGGCCACGTCTTCGTCTCGGAATGTATTTTCTAAATCTTTGGTCAAAAATAACCCTAAACTTACTGAGTTGGCCACGTTTTAAAAATGGAGACAGTAGCATAATTATTGTTTCAAAAATGGGTTTTCTTAGTTTGTATCTAGTCCAAAACCATCCAAACTACAACCAAACAATTCTCAATCCTACCATACACCTTCTTAGGGTGTCATGGGTTCCTAAACATCATCCATCAAGTTAATCTACCAAAGATTTACCTATAACCCATCTCTATGGTTCAAAAGTTAAATAAATGTAAATGGAGTGGTATAGCTTGCATATGCATATAGATCTACTATGGAAAGCATATAATCATGAAGACAACTTGAAGAAATTATGAAAAAGAGTTTGACAACTTACTTGTGATGATTATCAAGAGATGGTGATGAAAACCCATTAAATCTTTGTGGTTTTTATTTCAAAACCCTAACTAGATTATTACTAAGACTTGATTAAGCACTTGATCTTGAAAAATTAGTGATTTCTTGTTGGTGTTCTTGTTTGGCCGAATATAGAGAGAAGGAAAAAGGGAAGAGAAGTTGCTAGTTTTTGTTTTGTTTAAATGAAGATAATGAAGTGAAATATCTAGCAATCTTGTTATGTAAGCTTAGTTAATTAAATGCATGTGCAATGTATCTAGGGGGGGGCCATGGTGGCGTGAATTAGGGAGAGGGGAGAAGAGTTTTGTGGGCTAATCAATGTTTGTGTCCCCATGTGCAAGTATTAGTGTATTTTATGTATATTTTGGGTGTTATCGGGTACCGAGTTATCTTGAAATAAATGTTAACGAGGTGAAATAAAATATGACGAAGTTGTAAAAGTTGTAAAATATTATTCCTTGCAAGAATCGGGTGCTAGAATAATTATCGGGTTGAAAATTCGCAAACCGACGTTGTTATAGGCGTTTACCGGGAAATATATCAAATGGTTTTAAAACACCGGGGAAATTAATAATGTCATTTTTATATCATTATATTGAATAGAAAAACATATTAGGATCACTGTCGGGAGTATCGGGTATATTATTAGTAGTGAAAACTGAGTGGTAACGTTAATTACAAATTAAGCATACGTAAATTGAAATAATGCATATCCGTGCATGACCTAGGATACTGACGATATGTAGACTATTCCAGTCTATATGATGAGTCCTTAATGATGATGCATGAATACGCCGCTAAACCTTGCCGGTTACGCGTATTTGAATACCCGTAAACCCAGTTTACGAAGTGATGAATGATGGACATGAATAGTGAATTTTTCTCCGGGAATGAATAGTGTTACGTGAATAGTAAAATTTCTGAACGCTTCTCAGAATCTCAAATTGACTCCGAAAATGATGAATAGTAAAATGATGAATAGTGATCGGTGAATAGTAAATGATGAATAGTGACTGATGAATAGTGAATCGTCGGGGTTCGAAAAATGACCTAAAATTACGGGTTGTGACAGTCTCCCACCCTAAAAGGAACTTCGTCCTGAAGTTCAGCTCGCTCGTTCTACCTACGTATGTTCTCATGGTCGGGTTTGATGGTGGTAAACTTTCCCATTATCGAGCGTAGTCCCCAAAAGACCTCTAGGTAACCGATTTTTACTTAATCCCACAACTCATCAAACAAGAACTGTCATAGGATTAGGCTAAATCGGTTTGAGGTTGTCAATTCAAATTTAATCTCACAACTCATCAAACAAGAACTGTCATGAGATTAAACTGAATCGGCTCGGGTAACAACTTGACTCTTAGCTTGATTTTCGCAACTCATCAAACAAGAACTGTCACTAAATCAAACTAGGAAACAAGTTGTCTGAAAGAATGGATTCAACATCCTGAAATGAGGTCTTTTGAAAGATTGGCTCGATATTGGAATTGCTTACACCGATCAAATTAATCCGGACATAATTCCATTATAACTACTCTAAGTATTGCAAAATTCATCTCTGAGTCGAACATAGGTGGTCAGGCTATGTCCCACTGTCCCGGGTCGAATATAGATGACCAGTCTATATTCCACCGAGGTTTAATGAATTTTGGAATACTCAGCTTAGTTATACTAATACTATGTCCTTCACATGTAAAGGGTGGTTCAAATGACTAAGGCATGTGATCAGGCTTGAGGCCGAATGATAAACTACGTAAGGAAGAGGTGTAACGCTGTGACGTGTATGATATGTATGCACCCTTATATGTAAGACAATCATAGTAATCAACGAGAATAAGTGAGTATAATCTATCTGGCAATAAGATACAAATCTCATTAAATATGTCAGCAACAAACCACAAATGAGGCATCAGCTTGGCAGGCAGGCACGTGGCGGTCATAGGGTTAAGTTTTCGTAAAAGTAGCTATAGTTTAGGTTTTAAAATTACCCAATTCTCTATAGCCTAGGCTCTGATACCAATCTGTCACACCCCCAAAATCGGGTCCAGCGGAAGCATACATGTAGCTGGGGTGCAACTCAATTGGTATCACAACACAAGTGCAAAGAACGGTTTTCAACTCAATCATTTAGAATAACACAGTTTAACAAAAATGTTGATTTACATTGTAAAAAGTAGTGCGGAATTAGGCCCTTGAAAATATAGTTTAAAACGGTCCCATAAGAATATCAGAGTCTTCTATGACCATGCCATGCCCTGCCAAAACCTCCAGTAGCGTACCTTTGCTTAAAGCCTGAAAATACATGCTAAAGTGTCAACACGAGGTTGGTGAGTTCATAGAGTTTAGTGTAAAATGAATTGCATTTAAATGAAGATTTCCCAGCAAAGGCATTGTAAATCCACTCAGTTCCAAGCCCCGGCCATACAAGACTCGCAACTTGTGTGTTTACAACCCACTGCTAACATATAGTATGATTAAGTCAAATGTGTATACGATATATGAACTCTTAATGTAAAGTTTAATAGCCTACTGAACCTCACGACAAGAATAAGCAAGAATGCTTCAAAGCTGGATTATATTCACCCAAGGCCATGAATCGCGGGCCAGGGGTGGGGGTGTCAACCCGATAGTACTATCAATACCTCTCCGTCGGCTCCATCCAGGAGTTAAACAGTGGTGAATGAATATAGCGTATAGAATAGTTTTCCACATTAGGTCATATATCGTAATAAAACTACACATCATGATTAAGTGTATAAAAGCATAGCATATGAGTAAAATCGTCTTGAGTAATAACAAATAGTTTAAGCATGTATCTCCCCCAAAGAGTTTATAAAGCATATAAAATGAGTAAAAGTGGGGCTATGAAACTCACCTGGTGCGATAGCTACGATGACAAAAGTGGATACACTGAAATGAGGCACGATTCTCTAACCGCGACCTAATATGAATGAATGATATGATTCACTTAGATTATGAGGTGTGAGATGAATGCATATGCACATGAAGCCTATACCACTCGAAGCGTAAGAATAAGTGTTAGCGTTGAGTTATAGCGTTGCCATAACTTAGGAAAATATGTCCATACTAGGCTTGCAAAACTAGTCGTATAATGAAATGTATAAAACGTTCGTGTTAGTCTTGGCGTTTTGAAAACCTTTGAAGTCATCTCATTGACGCTCTTGACGATACGTGTCTCAACGGTTAAGGAAAATGGCTCTTCTATCGTCGTTACTTGGAAAATACACTTTTAGTACGTAATATACCTTTTTATTAAAAGCTGTCAAGAATAATAAGGAATATCTTGTTTAAAACGTGAATATCTTGGTCGTTACAAACTCGTTTTCTACGTTCTTTATATCCATGGTTTCGTACAAATATATACTAACACATTTTTAGTAGCTCGGTTCATCTAGGTTTCGCCAAACGCCTCAAATAGGCCGTCGAATGTCGTCAAACAGCAACCTTTTTCCGGAAAAATAGTTTTTAGTCGTTAAACTCGTAAAAATCATATCTCCTTCGTTATTTACTCGTTTTTATCCCCGTTTTCGGCCACGTCTTCGTCTCGGAATGTATTTTCTAAATCTTTGGTCAAAAATAACCCTAAACTTACTGAGTTGGCCACGTTTTAAAAATGGAGACAGTAGCATAATTATTGTTTCAAAAATGGGTTTTCTTAGTTTGTATCTAGTCCAAAACCATCCAAACTACAACCAAACAATTCTCAATCCTACCATACACCTCCTTAGGGTGTCATGGGTTCCTAAACATCATCCATCAAGTTAATCTACCAAAGATTTACCTATAACCCATCTCTATGGTTCAAAAGTTAAATAAATGTAAATGGAGTGGTATAGCTTGCATATGCATATAGATCTACTATGGAAAGCATGTAATCATGAAGACAACTTGAAGAAATTATGAAAAAGAGTTTGACAACTTACTTGTGATGATTATCAAGAGATGGTGATGAAAACCCATTAAATCTTTGTGGTTTTTATTTCAAAACCCTAACTAGATTATTACTAAGACTTGATTAAGCACTTGATCTTGAAAAATTAGTGATTTCTTGTTGGTGTTCTTGTTTGGCCGAATATAGAGAGAAGGAAAAAGGGAAGAGAAGTTGCTAGTTTTTGTTTTGTTTAAATGAAGATAATGAAGTGAAATATCTAGCAATCTTGTTATGTAAGCTTAGTTAATTAAATGCATGTGCAATGTATCTAGGGGGGGGCCATGGTGGCGTGAATTAGGGAGAGGGGAGAAGAGTTTTGTGGGCTAATCAATGTTTGTGTCCCCATGTGCAAGTATTAGTGTAGTTTATGTATATTTTGGGTGTTATCGGGTACCGAGTTATCTTGAAATAAATGTTAACGAGGTGAAATAAAATATGACGAAGTTGTAAAAGTTGTAAAATATTATTCCTTGCAAGAATCGGGTGCTAGAATAATTATCGGGTTGAAAATTCGCAAACCGACGTTGTTATAGGCGTTTACCGGGAAATATATCAAATGGTTTTAAAACACCGGGGAAATTAATAATGTCATTTTTATATCATTATATTGAATAGGAAAACATATTAGGATCACTGTCGGGAGTATCGGGTATATTATTAGTAGTGAAAACTGAGTGGTAACGTTAATTACAAATTAAGCATACGTAAATTGAAATAATGCATATCCGTGCATGACCTAGGATACTGACGATATGTAGACTATTCCAGTCTATATGATGAGTCCTTAATGATGATGCATGAATACGCCGCTAAACCTTGCCGGTTACGCGTATTTGAATACCCGTAAACCCAGTTTACGAAGTGATGAATGATGGACATGAATAGTGAATTTTTCTCCGGGAATGAATAGTGTCACGTGAATAGTAAAATTTCTGAACGCTTCTCAGAATCTCAAATTGACTCTGAAAATGATGAATAGTAAAATGATGAATAGTGATCGGTGAATAGTAAATGATGAATAGTGACTGATGAATAGTGAATCGTCGGGGTTCGGAAAATGACCTAAAATTACGTGAAGGTTAGGATATTGTTAAAGTTAAGATCATTCATGTGTCCACTTTCTTGCATCATTGATTTAGCATGTTTGATGGTTATTAACTTTGCAAAATGACATGCATTATGTGACAGATTCAATTGTGATGACACTTATGCAATTTTGATAACATTAGACTTTATTCAAATTTCGGCATTGTTAAACTCAATTGAGACAATGTTAATGAATTGCGACGAATTTATATAGTTGTGACAATTTTGGCCAATTCCGATGAATTTTGAATTCTGACAGGTTTTGTCCAATTGCGATGTGAACTTTTTAAATTGCGATAACTTTGATCAGTTGCGATAAAATATTGAATTTCGGAAAATTTGAAGCAATTCCGACAAGGTTATCCAATTTTGATGAAATTTGTGCAATTGCGATGAAAAATCTTAATTGCGTAAACCATGTCCAATTGCGATGAAAAATTTGAATTGCGATAACTTTGCCCAATTGCGATAAAATATTGAATTTCAAAAAAAAATTGAAGCAATTCCGACAAGGTTATCCAATTCCGATGGATTTTGCAATTTCGACAAATTCGCAATTCCGACAATTTCGCAATTCCGACAAGGTTATCCAATTCCGATGGATTTGGCATTTTCGACAATTTCTTATACAAGAAATTTCGATAACACTGTAGACGTACATTTTCTTATGAATCTTTATCGAAATTCTTTTCCTGTCCAATTTATATCAAATCATGAGTTACAACATGATCAAAACCAATTCCAGAAAATTCTAAGAACAGTTTATCTAAATTGAATACGAATTGTTGCAAATGCGATAGACCCTAAACTCAGAATTATCGAAATTCAATTTAACATGTTAGATGTTTGATTGTTTGATTACAATAGATTCCTATGATGTTTCAGAGTACAATGGAATGAATTTAAACACATTTCAACCATACAAAAAGAAGTTGGGATATGAACGTGTTCATTATAAACCCTAATCGTCTAATTTGATTCAAAAGTGTTTCTGGGTATGATTTGTTGATCAAATCACGTTTCACAACTCATAAGAGCACTATCCCACCCACTTCTTTGGACCAAAATATTCAGAATTGAGTTTCCCCAAATTAACGGATAAACCCTAAATCTAAACATCGATCAATTGATGTTTCTGGGAATAATTAAACACTCATACCATGATCAGAACATGATTCCGACCATATCCCACCACACAAATTATGCTCAAACACTCAAAATCAGTTAAAACCAAATCGACTAAACCCTAAATCTAAAATTATCAATTATGAATTATTTAGCTGTTGGATCACAAAATCACTTAAAACAGTTTCTTATAATTATCTAAAGATTGTATAAACACTCACAAATTTGAGAAGTCTTTAACGGATTTGAAGAATGAATTTTGGTCGTTGATTGCGTTTGGTGAAGAGTAAATGCTAAATTCAGGTGCCGTAAATGCACTGTGATTTTTGTTTTTTTTTTTTAAAATTATAGTTTCAAACTTGTCATATTTGGTCCTTTAACATAAGATTTTGGCAAGAACAATTTTAATACACCCCCTCAACTTATGAGTTTTGGTGTATGAGTTTCTTATTTGTGTTTAAGAAAGTTTTGAAAATCATCTGGAGTCAAACACCGCATACCAATTTGGTGAACTAATTCCACAAATCTTGCATGGGGTAATATAACACCCTAAAATTTGGTTAACATTTTAATCATTTGTTATAATTATAACCTAAGTATAAGTAAACAAATACATGTATTATATATGGGCCGATTGGATTTTTTAATAAAATAGGGTTTATGGACTCTTTTTTTAGTTACCAAATTATAAACCCATACAAGTCCAAGCCCAACTAGAATTTGATACAACCCATCTAATACAAAAAAATAATATTCGGTTCCCTACTCCCTCCCCATAATTGATCTACAGGAAAAAAAATGAAGGATAAAAAAAAAAACCCTAGCCTCCATAATTGTTTGTCATCAAGAACTCAAGATCAAGATTTGTGGTAATCCCGTGAAGGTTTGGTATAATTAATCACCTATTTTCTTTAACATCTTTTGTTTTTAATTTTTTCATGTAACTATAATTGGTGGATATGATTAGGGTTTATTAAAATTCCAGTAATTAAACATGTTTGATCATTAAAACATAATTAGGGATGTGTTAGAGGTTTTATCTTGCGTTGGTTAGGGTTAGGTTTTGTTTGTGATGTTGTCCAGAAATTGGGTCGGATTGAGGGATGTCTAAACTGATGATGCCAACGTATTTTTGGGTAATATTTTAGTCTAAACATAAGTATCCTTTGTCTAATTTCTGTAAATATAAGATTCATAGCAATTAGAGGTGGTAAGTAAGCTTTTTGATTTTTAGAACAAAAGTTGTCAAATCTGTGAATCTGAGTCTGAAAATCAGTCAATTTTTTGAATTTTAGTTTTCCAACCACAAGGAGTTAACAGTCCTCCTTTTACAGGGGTGATATTTGTGTTATGTGTGACCTACTTGAATTTTTGTGGATTTTTCTGGAGTGTCAAAATGGGTAAATTAAATGTAAACTTTTAGGGTATTTCTGCAGTTCGCTTTCTGGACAAGTTTGGATAGATGATTTTTGGAATGGTGTTTCCACTTGGTAATAAATTCTGAGAAAATTCATGTAAACTCATAAGACATATTGGTAGTTGTGTAAATTATTGTAGCTTCTGGATTGGAGTATAGATATGGTTGAAAATTCGTAAAGTGAAGGCTAAAACATACTAAAATCAGAAATTTGTTAAGAAGCAAAGTTTTTGGTGATATTCATACCATTTGATGTGTTTGAGCCCTAAAAGGTATTTAAGTGATAATTATGATATAATTGGTTATATGTTAACCTAATTTTGGTAACGAAAACCTAATTTGACTAATTGTGAGTCTTACCCTAAGTTACTAAATACGGAAACTTACTAATTATGGGAACTTACTAATTATGGAAACTTGCTAAATATGAAAAGTCACTAATTCGGGAAACTCACTTAATTCAAAAAGTTACTAATTCAGGAAATTTACTAAATATGGAAAGTTACTAAATTTAGAAAGTTGCTATAAATAACATGAAACCCTAATATGTCAACCTGAACAACAATAAGTACTGAATCAGTAATAACTTATGAAATGGTTCTTAAATATTAAGATGATCATTAATTTGTGTAGATTCGATGAAGAAGGAGTAACTCCTAATACCTGTGTTTTCTGATGTGGTTTTATTCGCGGTTTGAAGTATAGATATTCTATCCCTTTTCAGTAGGGATATCTCATGACTTCTCGATCCTTAAATTTGATCATTTTCTCTGTTATGATTCCGTTTGATATGATTCTGTTTGATATGATTCCGTTTGATATGATCCATTTGATATGAGCCTTTGCTATGATTCCCTTGATATGATCCTTGACTTGATATTCATTTTATTATTCATTAATATGATATTCGGTTGCTATCCATTTGCTATAATATGATTTCGTTCAATTTTGATATTCTCTGTTTAGATATGATATGATGACTTGTTATGATATGTTCTGTTGTGTTCTGTTGCCTGAGCTATCTGTATTCCTAGCCATGGAGGTACCATGGCCATGTCATTGAGGCAACAATGGCATGACACTTTCTATGGAGGTGTGATTGTTCCATGACATTCCATTCTGTTCTGTTATGATATTTGTTCACCTTGGCCATTATGATATGTGTATATACCTGTCATGAGCAGGTGTATATATATAATTTGTTTTGCAGGGGGCGTATGGATGCATCCTAGATTCTGTTATGTTTTGTTCTAGATATAATTAATGATTGGTTGGTGCGTGCCATGCAACCTATTTCACTTCTGCGAGCTAGTTACTCCATTTGGTACTTGAGAGGTTTCCCCTCCTTGTACAACTTATGATTTGACGGATATATGGATATGATATTATGTGATTATGTGACTAAGCATGTGGCATGCTTTCTGAGCTCGTGGGCATTTCTGTTATGTTCTGTTATATGATTATTATTCTCTGTTTGATCCCTTAGACTTCATTATGATCTTCGTATGTTTCGCTATGATTTGCTTCTTATGGTATATGACATTTTGTTCAGTTGATCCTTAATCTCTTATTCGTTTGGCAGATGATATTCGTTCAGCAGGAGCTTGTGTTCCATTTCCCTATACTTATATATGTTCGATTATTTGTTTTGTTTATATCTGTTCACTGGGCTTTTTAAGCTCAGCCGCATTTCTTTTCCGGTGGCAAGTTTTAGGTTGGAAGCTAGGATTTGAGGGAAGAGTGCATAGGAGCTCTTAGTGGACCACCCTGACGATAGATACCCATTTGCTTCTGGATTAGACTTGGACATAGCTTCAGTTAAATTTAGTTTGGTTTTGTACTTCAGTTTTGGAACTCATCATGTTTAGAGTTAGTATTTTATTATCATCTTAGAACACCTTTGTCATTATTATGTTTATATGTCTTTCGCTTGCGTTTTATGTTCTGATTGACACCATAATGTGGCATTTTTTTCCCTTGTCGAGTTGGGGTGTTACAATTACGGTATCAGAGCTCAGGCTTCGACTTGTAGCACATAAGTTATGGCCTGTGAAGATTTGGACACTTAGGTTTGCACAGTAGGAGCTTATGGAACAACCTTTGAAATTTTGCCTTAGGTTTCCCCTACAGAAACTATTAGTGGTTACCGGTGAGGATTGGGTAGATTATATGATAAGGCATTTGTTAGATATCTTTCTTCTGCACCACTCTGATGTATGCCTCTGATGTCAGTTAAGCTTTTATAAGATCATTCATTTCGGAGATTTAGAAAATGTAGTAGGATACGCAGTATAAGTTTAGTGATCACATAAGTTTAGAATGCTTTGAGACGTTTATAGTAATGCCTTACAGGTTTCACTTTCTGATGTGACCACATTCTTTCGAATTTCGATCTTTGATTTGCTTGTCATTCGTTTAGATGCCTATTCGTCCGTTCATAGAATTCGTATATGTATGGATCCGATGTGTTCGACACATTCTGTGGTTTCTCTTGCTTTTGCTAAGCATATTAAGGTCCTCTCTGCACTATTAGACTTTGCTATACCTAGTTCCATCTGTATGAGAAATCTTGTGATTATCTGTCACGAGTATCGGAATTTTCTAGTACGTTTTGAGGATATTTGAAGATAAGTTACGTTCTGCTAATCTGTTTCCTTTGGGAATGTTTGATTCGATATTATTCTGAATATGGAATTGTTGACTAAGCATCGAGATGCTAACAACAGTCATATTAGATTTGTCATCTTTGGCGATTTGAGAAACTCAAAATTTTGTACCATGGTTCCCAACCTGGTAAACAATTATGATCACCTTTGCTTTGAAAACTCGTACGTTAATCCCTCGCGGTTGTGAAGATACTTCATTTGATGAACTTGCTTCGAGATTTATTCAGTTGGTTGAAATGTTTCCGATGTATTCCTTAATGAACTACCAAGATTACCATCTGAATGTGAAAATGTTTTGATCTGGTTATGAGAATTTGTTTAGTCACGACTCAAGGTAGAATGTGATTGCAATAAAGGCTTGTGTATATGATGCAAGTATTATGACGCCTGGCCAACGTGATAATAGTTACATCATATAACTTGAACTTATTGGGATCATAGGATACTTTAAGAAGTGCCGGAGAACAGTAAGTTGGTTGATTTAGAACTCTATCCGTATAAGAGCGATGATTCGCCTAATTCTGAAACTTCGTATTGAACGACTTTAGTTAAAGGGACAGAATTGAAGCACCAGCTTCTAGGAAGTGGTTTTATATGTCCGAGGTTGTCTCCAAGTCATGCTCAAATTTTAATTGTGAAGAAGAATGATGATAGCATGAAGTTGTGTATTGATCTTGGGAAGCTAAATCGTATTGTGGTTAGAATCGTTATCCGTTACCTCAAATCGACGATTTGATTAATCAACTTCAGGGTGTGAAGTTTTTCTCAGTGATTGAGTTTGGATCCGAGTATTTTGAGTTACGTTTAAAGGAGCGAGATGTTCCTAGAATTGCTTTCCGTGTTCGTTATGATCTCTATGAGTGTTGTAATGCCAATTGTATTAGCTACTGCTCCTATTGTTCCTATGGACTTGTTGAATCGTATCTTTTTTGAATACTTGGAAAATTTGTCATAGTATGACATATTGGTATATTCAGAGATGAAAGAGAAACACGGGGATCATCTTCATATTTTGTGCTAAAATTTTTACGTCAGAAGCAGCTCTATGTAATATTCTAGAAGAGAAAATTTTGGGTTGGGATGAAGAATGAGAGGAGAATTTTGGAAAGCTGAAAAGAGATTTGTTTCTACTCAAGAAGGAGACTTAGTATGTCCGTATGCAACACGGGAAGATTATTGGTTATGCACCCATACAAATAGAACCGTATGAGATGAACCATCCAACGCATGACTTGTGAGTGATTTGTGACAGACATGAAAAAGCTCAGGAGTAAGACAGTGGAATATGATCTATGTTAGAAGACTTGAAGGAAGCGGTTTTAATTGAAGCACACAGTTCTATTTGCTTTATTCACCTTAGTTGTACTATTATGCATAGACACTTGAAGCAGAATTTTGATGGAATGGTATGAAGATGATTGTGACTACATTGGTGGTGAAGTGTTGAGCGTGTCAACAAGTTAAGATTGAGCATCAGAGTACAAGTGGTTTACCTTAGCTTTAGATGTTCTTATGTAAGAGTGGCATTAAACCTTCATGGAATTTGTAACGAGATTTCTGCGCACATTTAGGAAGGACGATACGAATTGAGTTGTAGTGGATCATTTGATTAGGTCGGCTCACTTGGAAGATTGGCAGAGATTTCTTTTGGAAGAATATTATTCAAGCTACATGGTGCACCTGCAGTGATCGTGTCAGAGAATCGCGTTTTGCTTCACACTTCTAAAAAGAGTTACAGAAGACTTTAGGAATTTGACTCGGGTTTAGTGCTGCTTCTCACCTTCATACTGATGGTTAAACAAAACAAGCTATTCGAACTTTGTAGGATGTGTTGAGGTCAGTGTACTTTGGAAGGGACATAAAATTTGACAAGTTTGTGCTCACTAAGACAGATGGCATGCAAGTGACAAGGGATTCATTAAAATCTTTTTATGAACGGAAGAGTAGAGCACCTTTTGTTTGGAGTAAGGTCGGAGAGCTACTTACTAAAAGTTCAGAGTTGATTACAACAACTAATGGTATAGCTACCATTGTGAAGAAGAAGTTTGAAACTTTAGACCGGGAATTTGTGTGTTCCATATGATGTTTTTGTACAGAAGCGTTAGCATTTTAGCATATAAGGAAGATTTAGTTCGCGATATGTTAGTCCTTATGTTCATTCTTATCCATACGATTAGCCTACCTATTCCATTATGCTTTCTGATACGTTGTGATACTCTGATATGTGCTTAGTTGACTGTCGGTACGAATATGAAACTCTTGAGACGTTTGATAATTTGATTTGTGCTTCTCTGATTATTAGTAAGTTCCCTTAGTCCATTCTGAATCTGGATAGAGTTGATGAAGTTTTATCGTTTAGCACTACCTCCATATTTTCCTCGTGTGTATATGTGTTTCATGTATCTCTTTGTGAAATTACAGCTGTCATCTACTATGTATTTGTTTCGTATTCGTTGGATCATAATTGTTATGATTTGTGTTCTATCGGAGAGCCTGGGGCTATCCTAGTTTGTCGGGATCGAGTCATGAGAAATAAAACTATTCCGTTTGTGAAGATTCTTTTGGAAGAACCTCTCCGAGCGTAAGGATAATTATCATCATTCCTTTTCATGATTTGGCACGTAACTTTTGCAATTTCAATTTCGAGGACGAAAATTTTCTTTTAGAGGGGAAGAATTATAACACCCTAAAATTTGGTTAACATTTTATTCATTTGTTATGATTATAACCTAAGTATAAGTAAACAAATACATGTATTATATATGGGCCGGTTGTATTTTTAATAAAATAGGGTTTATGGACTCTTTTTTTAGTTACCAAATTATAAACCCTTACAAGTCCAAGCCCAACTAGAATTTGATCAACCCATCTTATACAAAAAAATAACATTTGGCTCCCTACTCCCTCCCCATAATCGATCTACAGGAAAAAAAATGAAGGAGAAAAAAAAAAAAAAAAAAAAAAAAACCCTAGCCTCCATAATTGTTTGTCATCAAGAACTCAAGATCAAAATTCATGGTAATCCCGTAAAGGTTTGATATGATTAATCACCTATTTTCTTTAACATATTCTGTTTTTAATTTTTTCATGTAACTATAATTGATGGATATGATTAGGGTTTATTAAAATTCCAGTAATTAAACATGTTTGATCATTAAAACATAATTAGGGATATGTTAGAGGTTTTATCTTGCGTTGGTTATGGTTAGGATTTTGTTTGTGATGCTGTCCAGAAATTGGGTCAGATTGAGGGATGTCTAAACTGATGATGCCAACATGTTTTTGGGTGATATTTTATTCTAAACATAAGTACTCATTGTCTACTTTCTGGAAATGTAAGAATCATAGCAATTAAACGTCGGTAAGTAAGTTTTTTGATTTTTAGAACAAAAGTTGTAACACCCCAACCCGGCAAGGGTAGTTGTGTCACGTTAATGGTTTCATATCAGATCAAACAAAGCATACTTCAATAGTAATACAATAAAATGTCAAAGGTTACGAATGAAATACTAACATTATAAGGTTAAGAATGAAACAAAACTAAATACTAAGTCTGCAAATGCAATCCTTCTAATGGCTTCTACTTCAGAATAACTATCAAGGTCTTCTAAGTCCAAAAGTCTCTTCACTCATACCCAAACCCGTCGTCCTGCTTATAACCTGCCGCACACGAAAAGAAAACGTGCGGCTGAGCTTAAAAAGCCCAGTGAACAGATATAACGATAATAAACAGAAGTAGAGAACAGTGCAGAATAACAGAAACAAAGGTCAAACAGATGTAATATGGTTCAAGGGATAAGTCAAAGAATAAGTATAAGGGAAAGAGAAAGGGATAGTAATCCACCACGAGCCCAGAAACAGATCATATCATATCGTAACCATAAATCTTCATAATCATATAGAGGGGAGACCTCTCAGATAATCAGATAATATGAGGGGTGTCCTCATTCTTCAAATGGAGTAGCTAGCTCCCAGATATATGTGAAAGGCATGTATTGCACACAGTACCAGTCACCAGAACAGAAATCATATCATATATAGTTAAATCCACTAAACAGAACAGATCTAGGATGCATCCATACGCCCCTACCCAATCACATGCAGACCAAAACAAAGGGACGGTGTAACCAAATCACTAGGGCTACACACTAGTCATGCCAGTGGTGCATCACAGACACGGCCATGTTACCTTCATGGCTAGGGTCACAAATTTTGGCTCGGGTATCAAACTAAAAGTCAGATATCATATCAGATCAGAGTGTCATGTCACAAGTTTCAATATCAGAAGTCAATATCAGAAGGTCAACATCAGAAGGTCAATATCAGAAGGTCAACATCAGAAGGTCAATATCAGAGTTCCATAGTAACAGTTCATTTAAAAATGTTTCTAATTAAGAGTCCATTTTAAAACTATCTTTTAAATGACGGTTTTCATAAAAATGATCCTTCAGAGTAGTTTTCATAAAATGATCTTTCAAAACGGTTTTTCATAAAGATAGTATTTTTAAAATAGTTTTCATAAAAGTTAGTAAAATCCCAATTAAAAGGGTATTGTATCATAATTTGCAAACATCATTTTAAAATAGCTTTTCTTCAAATCATTTCCAGGTCAGAATTAAAAAGGTTTCACAGTTTAGGTTCATATCATAGGTCATAACGAAGTGAATCATAGCAAAGGTATCAAATCAGAGGCTAAACAGATCAGAACATGAAAGAGATCATAGGAAACCTTACAGAGAAGGTCAGAATATCTGTACCTTATTACGAAAGCAAAGACAGAAAATAGAGCACAAGACAGCTCAAGATCTCTCCTTCTTCACACCTAAAGGAATAGAAGACGGAATCATAGAAGATTCTAAGTCAGATTTCAATTTTGGTTAACCTTCCATTTTAAAGTACTTTCCAGATTTAGTAACTTTCCAGATTTAGAAACTTTCTACTTTTAGCAGGTTTCCAGAATTAGTAACTTCCCATATTTAGTTAGACACTAGTATTACAGATTAGTTTGAGTCTTCATTACACATATTCTGAACATAGGGTACATTTTAACACGTTACGAAAGTTCAGGGTTACTTATGACAAGTTTTCAGAATTTAGGGTTTCAAATGCAAATTCACCAAGTTTAAGGGTCTAATATGAAAAATATCACATGTTGCTGATTTAAACACTTAATTTATTCAGAATGACACATTTGATCCTTCATGTTCCAATGTTTACAATTTACACCCCTTAGTTATAATATTTACAAAACAAACCTTATACTTACCTAATTCATGATTTCACCCCCACAGTATCCATATTTACCGACCAAGCCTCATAAGTTACCAAATTACAGAATGTTACCTCAAAAATATCTATTGTACGAATTCAGCCCCTCAGATTTCAGAATTTACATAATTAGTCCCTTAAGTTTACAAAACTTATTAATTAAATCATAATTCCATATTAATTACACATTAAGCCCATAAATACTCAAATTTACACAAAACACCCTTAATATCATCATTTACTCAGATTGAATTCAACTTTCCAGAAATTACTCTTTTAGTCCCTCTCTGTTAATAATTTACAAAACATACCCTTTAATTATCATAAATTCATTTTCTTGCAATATTTACACATAAGGACCCCATATTATAATTTTTTTCAAATTCTCCCAGATTTAATACGACTTACAAAAATAACCCACAAGTTTGGAAAATTACAAAACACCCCCTTCTTAATTAATTTCAAATCGATATACTTTTTAAATGAAAATTACAAGCCCTAATTTAATCCAATCATTACCCAATAATCATGTCATTATTATATCATCATAATAACATCATTAAACTTCCAGATTCAAACCCTAATCAGAAAAATCAGATCGATCACTTTTTATTTTCTTTTCTCTCTTTAATTTTTTTCAAAACCCGGTTTATAATTAATTCCACCATAATTCGTATATGCCTCCAAGAATCAAACCAATATTTTTCCCATGTTATTAGATGTATAAAGAACTCATAAAAATTATAAAACCAACTCAGAAAAATCGCATAGCATATATTTGATTTTAGGTACGTTTTAAACCCCAATAATTACAACGACTCATCTAGGCCTCAATAAATCATTCCATCATTTTTCCCAGATCATACACATCATATTAGGTCTAAATAAAATAAACATGGCACCCAGAAAATTCGTAACACATATTTTGGAATTTACGTGTGTTTTAACCCATATAATTCAAAGCGACTTAAAAACTTTGCATGATTCGAATTAAACAATTTTCCTAAGTCTTATATGATGTAAGTAACCTGTGAAAAATATTAGATTAATTTTAGAACGTATGGAAACAAGGTTCATGAATTATACCTCTCGGATGCAAAACGAGTTACCAACAATTCTCATGACCAAACGAATGAACCCCAGACCTTCAAACGAATTTTTCTAGTCTCCTTGGATGGTGAAAAAGCTCAGAAAAATTCTCCACAAATTTTAGAGGATCGGATGAATGCACAAGGGATTTTTGTGTGCTTTTGTGTTTTTCGGTATTATAATTTATGGTCAAATGAGTTTGTTATTATAAAAAGGGAATGTGGGCGTGACTTGGGGGAAAAGTGGCTGGAAAAACGGGATTCACAAGACCCAATCCCATTTGCATAATTTCCTTAATTTTAATTTGCATTTAAATGTCAACTTTTAAATTAATTATAAAGTTTAAATAACATAATATGTATAATAAAGTTTTCGGTACTTATTGTGTGTACAAATAATTTTAGTACTTCCCAAAATGTCAAATGTGATAGTAGAATTAATTTTACTTCATATCTTGATCATCTCCCGAAGTTTGGAATTTACTTGGTACTTTATAAGTTTATTAATCAAAGTTTAAGATTGTAGGGGCATTTTGGTCTTTTTGCATGTTTTAAATTTTGGGGTTTTACAACTCTTCCCCCCTAAAAAAAAATTTTCGTCCTCGAAAATTGAAGTCGCAAAGCTAAACGAAGTCGTAGCAAATCGAAAAAGATCGTCACAAACGTTTTCATGCCGGGGAGGTTCTTTCAGAAAGGATCTTCGGATCAAATAATTACTCATGAGTCGAAACAAAGCGAAGTGGGTTCAATTTTCCTCAGACAGCGACAAATTAGGTCGTTTCCAATCAAAAGACCATGAAACATAATGATAGGTGAATCTTCAGAAAGGCTCATATACGAACAAAATTTTAGATCGAATTAATTTTATCTATAGCAGAGAGTTCTTCAAGGGTTCCAGATTATAGCCGGGGTCAACAGAATGCAAAACGAGAGTTCAAACTTATTCAGATATTTAATGAACGAAGACAGAGTATACGCATAGGTAGAATGAACCTAAAGTCTCACTAATCACAGATAATCGAACGGTGATCAATTTCTCAACTTCTTAGGTACTTCCCAAGATATCCTATGGCCACAATGAGGGAACGTTATATGGTGTAAGTATTATCACGTTAATAATACCAGCACCACATAAATATGCCTTCATGATGATCATACTTTATCTCGAGTCGTAAGCAAAACAATCTATCTTCATCCACCTAGTACTTCTACAGTCTCAGAGGTCAACAAAAACAAATGTCATAATCAAGAGGGAAAGCCAAACTACTCGCCATGGAGATTCTCAAAATGCCCAAGAGGCATCGAAATGATTAACAAAGATCAGAGGTCAGAGTCGGAATCTGAAGGTAAGGATTAAATAGTGTCAGGAATTTACTATGCAATTCTTAATGCTTTCAAGATTCATTTAGGTTTCAAAACTTAGGTGGTGCAAGGCATAAGCTTTCAATTTCCAAGAAGGATCTCAAGAGGCTTAAACCAAGAGTAGGGTACGAATCAGAGTGATGCGGAAGCAATGATACCTAAACAAATGCCTTATAGTCTACCCATTCCTCACCGGTCAGAACTTAAGCTCCTATAGGGAAATCCTAAAGCAAATTTTCAAAGGTTGTCTTACGAGCGCCTACAGGGAAAGCTTAGTGGTCCTAACTTACACAGGTCAAGGGTAAATGTATTACGAAATCGCAGCCTGTCTCTCTGATACCATAATTGTAACACCCCAACCCGTCAAGGGTAGTTGTGTCACGTTAATGGTTTCATATCAGATCAAACAAAGCATACTTCAATAGTAATACAATAAAATGTCAAAGGTTACGAATGAAATACTAACATTATAAGGTTAAGAATGAAACAAAACTAAATACTAAGTCTGCAAATGCAATCCTTCTAATGGCTTTTACTTCAGAATAACTATCAAGGTCTTCTAAGTCCAAAAGTCTCTTCACTCATACCCAAACCCGTCATCCTGCTTATAACCTGCCGCACACGAAAAGAAAACGTGCGGCTGAGCTTAAAAAGCCCAGTGAACAGATATAACGATAATAAACAGAAGTAGAGAACAGTGCAGAATAACAGAAACAAAGGTCAAACAGATGTAATATGGTTCAAGGGATAAGTCAAAGAATAAGTATAAGGGAAAGAGAAAGGGATAGTAATCCACCACGAGCCCAGAAACAGATCATATCATATCGTACCCATAAATCTTCATAATCATATAGAGGGGAGACCTCTCAGATAATCAGATAATATGAGGGGTGTCCTCATTCTTCAAATGGAGTAGCTAGCTCCCAGATATATGTGAAAGGCATGTATTGCACACAGTACCAGTCACCAGAACAGAAATCATATCATATATAGTTAAATCCACTAAACAGAACAGATCTAGGATGCATCCATACGCCCCTACCCAATCACATGCAGACCAAAACAAAGGGACGGTGTAACCAAATCACTAGGGCTACACACTAGTCATGCCAGTGGTGCATCACAGACACGGCCATGTTACCTTCATGGCTAGGGTCACAAATTTTGGCTCGGGTATCAAACTAAGAGTCAGATATCATATCAGATCAGAGTGTCATGTCACAAGTTTCAATATCAGAAGTCAATATCAGAAGGTCAACATCAGAAGGTCAATATCAGAAGGTCAACATCAGAAGGTCAATATCAGAGTTCCATAGTAACAGTTCATTTAAAAAGGTTTCTAATTAAGAGTCCATTTTAAAACTATCTTTTAAATGACGGTTTTCATAAAAATGATCCTTCAGAGTAGTTTTCATAAAATGATCTTTCAAAACGGTTTTTCATAAAGATAGTATTTTTAAAATAGTTTTCATAAAAGTTAGTAAAATCCCAATTAAAAGGGTATTGTATCATAATTTGCAAACATCATTTTAAAATAGCTTTTCTTCAAATCATTTCTAGATCAGAATTAAAAAGGTTTCACAGTTTAGGTTCATATCATAGGTCATAACGAAGTGAATCATAGCAAAGGTATCAAATCAGAGGCTAAACAGATCAGAACATGAAAGAGATCATAGGAAACCTTACAGAGAAGGTCAGAATATCTGTACCTTATTACGAAAGCAAAGACAGAAAATAGAGCACAAGACAGATCAAGATCTCTCCTTCTTCACACCTAAAGGAATAGAAGACGGAATCATAGAAGATTCTAAGTCAGATTTCTATTTTGGTTAACCTTCCATTTTAAAGTACTTTCCAGATTTAGTAACTTTCCAGATTTAGAAACTTTCTACTTTTAGCAGGTTTCCAGAATTAGTAACTTCCCATATTTAGTTAGACACTAGTATTACAGATTAGGTTGAGTCTTCATTACACATATTCTGAACATAGGGTACATTTTAACACGTTACGAAAGTTCAGGGTTACTTATGACAAGTTTTCAGAATTTAGAGTTTCAAATGCAAATTCACCAAGTTTTAGGGTCTAATATGAAAAATATCACATGTTGCTGATTTAAACACTTAATTTATTCAGAATGACACATTTGATCCTTCATGTTCCAATGTTTACAATTTACACCCCTTAGTTATAATATTTACAAAACAAACCTTATACTTACCTAATTCATGATTTCACCCCCACAGTATCCATATTTACCGACCAAGCCTCATAAGTTACCAAATTACAGAATGTTAACTCAGAAATATCTATTGTACGAATTCAGCCCCTCAAATTTCAGAATTTACATAATTAGTCCCTTAAGTTTACAAAACTTATTAATTAAATCATAATTCCATATTAATTACACATTAAGCCCATAAATACTCAAATTTACACAAAACACCCTTAATATCATCATTTACTCAGATTGAATTCAACTTTCCAGAAATTACTCTTTTAGTCCCTCTCTGTTAATAATTTACAAAACATACCCTTTAATTATCATAAATTCATTTTCTTGCAATATTTACACATAAGGACCCCATATTATAATTTTTTTCAAATTCTCCCAGATTTAATACGACTTACAAAAATAACCCACAAGTTTGGAAAATTACAAAACACCCCCTTCTTAATTAATTTCAAATCGGATATACTTTTTAAATGAAAATTACAAGCCCTAATTTAATCCAATCATTACCCAATAATCATGTCATTATTATATCATCATAATAACATCATTAAACTTCCAGATTCAAACCCTAATCAGAAAAATCAGATCGATCACTTTTTATTTTCTTTTCTCTCTTTAATTTTTTTCAAAACCCGGTTTATAATTAATTCCACCATAATTCGTATAAGCCTCCAAGAATCAAACCAATATTTTTCCCATGTTAGTAGATGTATAAAGACCTCATAAAAATTATAAAACCAACTCAGAAAAATCGCATAGCATATATTTGATTTTAGGTACGTTTTAAACCCCAATAATTACAACGACTCATCTAGGCCTCAATAAATCATTCCATCATTTTTCCCAGATCATACACATCATATTAGGTCTAAATAAAATAAACATGGCACCCATAAAATTCGTAACACATATTTTGGAATTTACGTGTGTTTTAACCCATATAATTCAAAGCGACTTAAAAACTTTGCATGATTCGAATTAAACAATTTTCCTAAGTCTTATATGATGTAAGTAACCTATGAAAAATATTAGATTAATTTTAGAACGTATGGAAACAAGGTTCATGAATTATACCTCTCGGATGCAAAACGAGTTACCAACAATTCTCACGACCAAACGAATGAACCCCAGACCTTCAAACAAATTTTTCTAGTCTCCTTGGATGGTGAACAAGCTCAGAAAAATACTCCACGAATTTTAGAGGATCGGATGAATGCACAAGGGATTTTTGTGTGCTTTTGTGTTTTTCGGTATTATAATTTATGGTCAAATGAGTTTGTTATTATAAAAAGGGAATGTGGGCGTGACTTAGGGGAAAAGTGGCTGGAAAAACGGGATTCACAAGACCCAATCCCATTAGCATAATTTCCTTAATTTTAATTTGCATTTAAATGTTAACTTTTAAATTAATTATAAAGTTTAAATAACATAATATGTATAATAAAGTTTTCGGTACTTATTGTGTGTACAAATAATTTTAGTACTTCCCGAAATGTCAAATGTGATAGTAGAATTAATTTTACTTCATATCTTGATCATCTCCCGAAGTTTGGAATTTACTTGGTACTTTATAAGTTTATTAATCAAAGTTTAAGATTGTAGGGTCATTTTGGTCTTTTTGTATGTTTTAAATTTTGGGGTTTTACAAAAGTTGTCAAATCTATGAATCTGAGTCTGAAAATCAGTCGATGTTTTTTAGTTTTAGTTTTCCAACCACAAGGGGTTAAGAGTCCTTCTTTTACAGAGGCGATACATAAGTTATGTATGACCTCTTGGAATTTTTGTGGATTTTTCTGAATTTTTTAAATGTTTAAATTAAATGTAAACTTTCGGGGTGTTTTTGGAGTTCACTTTCTGGACATGTTTGGATAGATGATTTTTGGAATGGTCTTTGCACTTGGTAATAAATTCTGAGAAAATTCATGTGAACTCATAAGACATATAGCTACTTGTGTAAATTATTGTAGCTTCTGGATTGGAGTATAGATATGGTTGAAAATTCGTAAAGTGAAAGCTAAAACATAATAAAATCAGAAATTTGTTAAGAAGCTAAGTTTTTGGTGATATTCATACCATTTGATGTGTTTGAGCTCTAAAAGGTATTTAAGTGATAATTATGATATAATTGGTTATATGTTAACCTAATTTTGATAACGAAAACCTAATTTGACTAATTGTGAGTCTTACCCTAAGTTACTAAATACGGAAACTTACTAATTATGAAAACTTACTAATTAAGGAAACTTGCTAAATATGGAAAGTTACTAATTCGGGAAACTCAATTAATTTGAAAAGTAACTAATTCGGGAAAGTTAATAAATATGGAAAGTTACTAAATTTGAAAAGTTGCTATAAATAGAAGGAAACCCTAATATGTCAATCTAAACAACAATAAGTACTGAATCAGTAATAACTTATGAAATGGTTCTTAAATATTAAGACGGTCATTAATCCGTGTAGATTCGATGAAGAAGTAGTAACTCCTGATACTTGTATAGATATTCTATCCCTTTTCAGTAGGGATATCTCATGACTTCTCGATCCTTAAGTTTGATCATTTGTTCTATTTTGTTTCCGTTTGATATGATTTTGTTTGATATGATTTCGTTTGATATGATCCGTTTGATATGAGCCTTTGCTATGATTCCCTTGATATGTTCCTTGACTTAATATTCGTTTTATTATTCAATGATATGATATTCGGTTGCTATCTATTTGCTATAATATGATTCCGTTCAGTTTTGATATGCTTTAATTAGATATGATATAATGAGTTGATATGATATGTTCTGTTCTGTACTGTTGCCTGAGCTATCTTTATTCCTAGCCATGGAGGTACCATGGCCATGTCATTGAGGCACCAATGGCATGACACTTTCTGTGGAGGTGTGATTGATCCACGACGTTCCCTTCTGTTCTGTTATGATATTTGTGCACATTGGCCATTATGATATGTGTATATACCTGTCATGAGCATGTGCATATATATGATTGATTTTGCAGGGGGCGTATAGATGTGTGGAAAACTAGAAGGGGGGGGGGGTTGAATAGTTTTACCAGTTTTTAAGTTCTTTTAAAACTTATTTAAGGACTTTACTTATGAAAAACCTTGATTCGAATCTGATGTGCAATCAATCAACACCAATATGAACTACACACTAAACTAACTCATTATAAGTAATGAAAGTAAAAAGAAGAGATGGAAAGATCAAACCAGGACAAAGGATTTATAGTGGTTCGGCTACGAAGCTCTTCTTCACCCTACTCCACTCCCCGAGTACCACACTCGAGAGTTTAAAGCACTATGTCAACAACCTCCCTTTAGGTGGAGAAAACCGTACACGTCGCTTAACTTGTTTTCCGACATTAAGCTAGATGTCGAGGGCTAATCTTAGCTAGCACCAATCTACCACGATCTACCCGATCCTTTCAACTTCACACGCTCAACACACAAGACACAAGAGATCCCCAAGATCTCACAAGATCACAATGATCACTTCTCAGTTGACTCAACCTATTCTATCAATACTTGATCAATCTTGATCAACACTCAAGCCTAATGGCTACTAGAGATAATCACTATCTCTATAAGATCACAATGATCTTCACTCACACTCTCACAAAATAAAAATGATCTTGATGTATGCTAAGATACAACGAGAGTGTAACCAATGTTACAAGTAAACTAACTGCAACTACAACTCTTGTATCTTCTTGGATACCTTAAGTTCTTCTCTTGCAAATAAAGAGAAATGAAGAGGATCTCTAAGTTGGATGATTGGATCACTCTTGAACAAAAGAAAACCTAGCTAAATGATCAATAAGATAGGATGTGAAGAGAGTATTAAACTCAGAAAGTTTTGTGTGTGAAAGGATGCCCAAAATCTGTGAGGTGGGCTGGTATTTATAGGCAGAAAAAATCTGGCCGTTATAGAGGGACGGCTCCACTAAAACACACACGGCTCCACTAAATTTATTGGAACCGTGGAGCCGTGTCAAACAAAAATGCTCCTCTTTTTGTCTTTTCTGGTGAAAATTTATTTGGGGAAGTTTGGAGCTGATTTTGGGGGGAAAAATAGCTGTTATGTATTTTAAACTTATTTTTCGAGTAAAACATTTCTTAATTATTCAAAAATAATTTGTAAAGTATATTTTTGAAAGAAATGTTTTGTCACATAAAAATATGAATTCTTTAGCACAAATTCACTTCTTTGATCATTAGTCAAGTTATAAATTTGTTCTAGAGTGATTTGTGTAGAAACAGGATCTTCCGATTAAAAACTTGTTTACGTTAATTTTAACGTAACGTGTTTTCACATTTTGTCATCCTCAAAACGTGAAGTTATCAAAAGATAGAAATAATGTTTTTAGAACATTATTTGCATAAAAAATCTCCCCCTTTTTGATGATGACAAAACATAAACTCATTTTAAGTTATAATTAATTTTAACAAGTTTTTAATGAGTTTACCCCCATTTCTCCCCCTTTTTGTCAAAGCAAAAAGGTTGCTAAGGCTCCCTCTTGATGTATACTCCCCCTCGTTTAGAGGACATCAAGGAATCGAGCAATGACTCGTGCTACAAAACAAAGTTAGAATGCAAATATACAAGTTCTAACATGTAGCACATATGACAAATATCTAATCACAAAAATATGGCTAAGTAGCCAAAAATAAACATGAAACAACCACATGAAAGCCCATTCATTCATAAAAATAAAACAAATGTCATACATATGTATGACTACATCATAGAAGCAAAACAAACTACAAGAAAGCACATAAACATCAATAGTGGTATGAGACTTCAAGATTTGCTTCAAACGTCAAAAGGGTCCTAAGCTTTTATTTGAAAAACTAAACATAACCATGTTTAGTTGGTTGGGCTATTTGGTGGTGGAGGGGGTAGTATGATGGGTCCTTGTAGTGGTGTGAGGAGGTGCTCAAGGTAGGAGAATTGAAGACTCAACTCATCTCTAAGGCACATGATAAGGTGTTGGTTGTGGTGACAACAAGGACAACTTAAGGTATGTGGTTGTAGGGGATAAAGAATGGGATGACCCATTAAAGGTTGTGGTGATGGTAAGAGTGATGAAGATGATGTGTTAGTGCCAAGTTCAAATGGGGTTGATGGTGAGAGGGTTAGTGTGAGAGCTAAAGGTTGAGGAGGACTTGGTTGAGGTAAAGGTGTGGTGATTCTCATAGTGGAGGTGGATGATGATGTTGGCCTTTTTGAGTTGCCCTTTGATGGAGCTAGGGTTGTAGAGATTGAGGAGGTTGATTTGGTTGAGGTTTGTGGTGTGTGGGCTTCATCATCATCATCCAAAGTGAGATCAATGAGAATTATCTCATTGGAAGGTTTGAGGTTCAACCTTGGCTTCTTGGTTTTGTGGGAAGTAGTTGCCATGGTGGAAGACATGATAAGTATGTTGTGTGTGTGGAATGGTGGTGGAAGAGCAATGCATGATATGTTCTTATATAGCCAAATCAAAGCATTCAAGGATGGATAGGATGGTGGATTTGGGGATTTGGGTGTATTGGAATCAGTTTGTGTTGGCAGAATTCTAGGAAAAGAGAGTCAAAAAGTGAAATAGAACAGTTAAATTCGTCTTTCCAGGGTACGGTACCACTAAATGACCCACGGCACCACTAAATTTAGTGGAGCCGTGCCCTGTTTAGTGGAGCCGTGGCCTGTAGTTGACTCTTTTTCCAGTTTTGCTGGTTCTAGGCTGCCTAAAATGGGTAATTCTGGGTGGACTATTTTGCAGCATATCCCAAAGCCTCAATCCACTAAAGAATGATCACATAGATTTCCTAACACTAGTCTTAACTAGCAACTAAAATTATCATGTGATCTTCTAAGTTTAGGCAACTATTAAACATGCATCATTCTAGGCAATTTTATCATCTAGTGCACGCAATAAAACAAAAGAAAGTTTATGAACTAGACAAAGCTCACAAAGGTAATAAAACATAAAGACTGATTAACTTGTTAAAGTAACCAATGTCAAGTAAAAAAAATTGTTAAGACAATTTAAACTTGTTAATGTTAGATGGAAATTGCCATGAACCCATTAATAATAGCTTTGTTGATGCAAATAATGTTCTAAAAATGTTATTTCTATCTTTCGATAACTTCACGTCTTGTGGATGACAAAATGTGAAAACACGTTACGTCAAAATTAACGTAAACAAGTTTTTAATCGGAAGATCCCGTTTCTACACAAATCACTCTAGAAAAAAATTTACAACTTAATTAATGATCAAAGAAGTGAATTTGAGTTTTAGACATCACATTTTTACGTCACAAAACATTTCTTTCAAAAATATACTTTACAAATAATTTTTGAATAATTAAGAAATGTTTTAAGGGAAAAATAAGTTTAAAATACATAACAGCTATTTCCCCCCCCCCCCCCCCCCAAAAAAAAATCAGCTCCTAACTTCCCCAAATCAGTTTTCACTAGAAAAGACAAAAAATGGAGCGTCTTTGTCTGACACGGCTCCACGGTTCCGCTAAATTTACTAGAGCCGTGGGTGATTTAGTGGAGCCGTCCCTTTATAACGGCCAGATTTTTTCTGCCTATAAATACCAGCCCTGTTCACAGTTCTTGGGCATCCTTTTTCACACAAAACTTTCTGAGTTTGATACTCTCTTCACATCTTTTCTTTTTGATCATTTAGTTAGGTTTTCTTTTGTTCAAGAGTGATCCTTTCATCCTATCAAGTGATCCTCTTCATTACACTTCAATAGCAAGAGAAGAAAACAAAGTATCCAAGTAGATACAAAGTGTTGTCATTGAAATAGTGCTTGAAACTCTCTAGTGTGGTACTCGGGGAGTGGAGTAGGGCGAAGAAGAGCTTCGTAGCCGAACCACTATAAATTCTTTGTCCCGGTTTGATCTTTCCATCTCTACTCTTTACTTTCATTACTTATTATTGGTTAGTTTAGTGTGTAGTTCATATTGGTGTTGATTGATTGCACATAAGAATCGAATCAAAGGTTTCCAATAGTAAAGTTATTAAGAAGTCTTAAAAGAATTAAAATAACTTAAAAACTGGTATAACTATTCAACCCCCCCTTCTAGTTTTCCACAATTGGAATCAGAAGCCACGTCAGTCAAGATTTTAAAGTAAATTGTATTTTAAAACTTGAATCGATCAATGGAGTCCGAAAAATATCTAGAAGGATAATCTATGAAAAGACCACCACTTTTCGAAACTGATTGTTTTATTTATTGGAAAACAAGATTCGAAACGTATGTGAAGTCAAAAGACATTGATCTTTGGCATGTTATTACCGAGGGTGACTTTCAACCAATTCAAAAGAATCCGGAAACTAAAAAGGATGAAATAGTTTCTTATGATAAACAAAGTGACGAACTTAAAAGAAAACTAGCCAAAAATAATTAGGCTAAAATGATGATTTACAATGCTTTGCCTAAAAAGGAATTTGAAAGAATTTTTATGTGCAATACGATAAAAGATATTTGGAAAACTTTGTTAGTCACTCACCAAGGTAATAACCAAGTCAAAGAGAACAAGATAGATCTTCTTGTTCAACAATATGAACAATTTTCCATTTCGGAAGATGAGTCAATAAATAATGCTTTTGCTAGATTTAATACTATTATCACTAGTCTTAAAGCTCTTGATGAAGGTTACTCTAGCAAGAATTATGTTAGGAAGTTTCTTAGGGCTCTACATCCTAAATGGAGAGCAAAGGTCACCGCCATAGAAGAGTCAAAGGACTTGGCGACACTATCACTCGATGAACTAATAGGAAACTCTAGCAAGAATTATGTTAGAAAGACTCCGATATAGTTAAAGGCAAAAGCGAGAGAGCTAGATCTCTAGCATTGAAAGCCAAGAAGGAGTCTAGTGATGAGGAACGTTCAAGTTCCGATAGTGAAGATGAAGAATATGCGTTAGTGGTTAGGGACTTTAAAAAGTTCTTTAGGAGAAGAGGTAGGTTCGTTAGGCAACCTCATGATGAAAAGAAGACATCACAAAAGAACCGAGTTGAAAAGAAAGGGACAAGTGATAGGAAATGCTTTAGATGTGGAGATCCTTATCACTTCATAGGAGAGTGTCCCAAACCACCGAAATCCAACAACAAACGAGCTTTCATAGGAGGCTCTTGGAGTGATAGCGGTGAAGATGAAGAGAAGAAGCCCAAGGACGAAACATGCCTATTGGCTCAAGCTTCTCATGAGGTACGTTACGACTATCCTGATTATAGTGATGATAATTTGTCAATACATGATAACACACTAAATGACGAATATAATAAACTATGCGAGATTAGTCCTAAAATTTTAGGTAGAAACAAATCACTAAAATTAAAATTGCATGAACTCGAAATGCAAGTTTTAGAACTAAAGGATCAAGTCAAAAGACTTAAGAAAAATAAAGAAGTAGACGTAGGATGCAAGTCATGCATAAGTCTTCGAGTAGAAAATGATAAACTCAAAGAAAATACATTTAGGATCCTTAGGTTTGAAAAAGAAACAGATAATGCTTCGAAAAGTAAAACAAAACAAGTAAAATCTGTCAAACCCACAAGTTCTGTCAAAACAAAAGACAGCACCACTAAATGTACATACGACACCATTAAAGTTAATGGTACCGTGGTACCGTGTGATACTGAAGACAGAACTGAATTGAATTTGAAAGATAATTAAAGTCCTAAACCAAGACACATAGTTGTAAATGGTACCAAAGTATCTATTGCTAGTATAAAGGAAGCCAAAAGCTTTTACAAACCTGTGTCAACCCCCAGGCCTGGCTTTGTAAAACCCGACACTAGGTCTAAGACTCCTCCACCTAGAAAAACAAATATTCCTAAACCTCGGTCAAGAACTCCTCTACTGAGATGTAACTCTAGAAGACAAAGTTATCCAAGTAACTATCCCGTAACTTAGAATGACCGTCAACTACAAAGTTACTTACCATGGGAAATTTGTCCTCCGTTCCAACATCCTAACCAAATGCAACTAATGCATAGGATGTTTAATGCTAACAACTTTGGACCCATGAGATATTGGGGACCAAATGTTTGAATGTTTGTCTTATTCAATAGATATGTTTGGGAATCGACTTGGAGCCTGATGAATGGGTCAAGGATAGTGGATGCACTAATCATATGACGTGTAACCGAAGTCTTTTCTCATCATACAAAGCATACAATGGAGGTAATTTCACTTTCGGTAGCAATCTTAAGGGCAACTTTATAGGCAAAGGTACGATCACTCAAAACTCCCTCACTATTAGAAATGTTGAGCATGTAGATAACTTAGGATTTAACTTGCTTAGCATTAGTCAAATGGTAGATAATAAGTGTAAACTTATATTCTCCGAAGAGGGTAGTGAGATCATTAAGGATGGTAAAACCATAGGCAAAGGAGTTAGGAGAAATGGCTTATTTATTGAGAAAATAGGAAATAAGCCTCATGATAGGATATGCTTCGCAACCATAGATGACAATTCCACTCTATGGCATAGGAGATTAGGTCACGCCAATATGCGATTAATATAATCATTGGCGTCTAAGGAACTAGTTAGAAACCTACCTAATATTAAGTTTGATCAACACTTTTGTGACGCTTGTAAAGTTGGAAAACAAGCTCATTCTAGTCACAAAGCTAATAATATGGTCTCGACCTCTAGATGCCTAGAACTCCTTCATATGGACTTATTTGGCCCATCCGCCGTACGGAGCTACGGAGGAAACTACTACACCTTAGTGATAGTTGATGACTACTCTAGGTATACTTGGACTAGATTTCTTAAGAATAAGACACAAGCTTTTGAGGAATTTGAAATCTTTAGTAAGAAAGTCCAAAATCAACTAGGATGTACAATAGTTTCTATTAGAACAGATCATGGTCGGGAATTTGATAATGAAGTGCAATTTGGAGAAAATTGTGATGCTAATGGTATTACACACAATTTCTCGGCTCCACGCACTCCACAATCAAATGGGGTAGTTGTGCGGAAAAATCGTACTCTACAAGAGATGAGTAGAACATTGTTGAATGAACAATCAATTCTGCAAAAGTTTTGGGGGAATGCGGTGGACACCTCAACTTACATACTTAATAGGATTCTAATTAGACCTATGTTAGGAAAAACACCATATGAAATCATGAAAGGTAGAAAACCTTCTCTTGATTACTTTAGAGTGTTTCGAAGTAAGTGCTTCATACTAAACACTAAAGACTACCTCACCAAGTTTGACCCAAAGTCTTACGAACGTGTTTTCCTAGGATACTCCCAAAATAGTAAGGCCTATGTTGTCCTAAACAAGGAAACAATGAAAGTCGAAGAGTCACACAACGTGCCATTCGATGAAAGTCCTCCACCAACTAAGACATCACCCTTGGTGGATGATGACTTAGATGAGGATGAAGCCATTAAGGTTAATGGCAAGAAACCCTTAGAAGATGAAATTGAGGATGAAATAGTTGAAGTTGACGAAGTTGTCAACATTAAGGAATCCAAGAACCATCCCATTGAAAATGTCATAGGAAACCTTAACCAAAGAACTCTTAGGTCACAAGCCCAAAACAAAAGTAATTTCTTTTGTTTCATATCAACCATAGAACCTAAAAATGTCGGTGAAGCGATTAAGGATGAAAGTTGGGTAGTCGCTATGCAAGAGGAACTTAATCAATTCACTGCAAACCAAGTTTGGGATTTAGTACCTCCTCCTAAGAATCAAACCATCATAGGAACTAAGTGGGTGTTTAGGAATAAACTCGATGAAAATGGCATCGTAACTAGGAATAAGGCAAGGTTGGTAGCATAAGGCTATAACCAACAAGAAGGAATAGACTACGATGAAATCTATGCACCCGTAGCTAGATTAGAGTCTATTAGGATATTCTTTGCCTGTGCTTGTGCCTTATACTTTAAGTTATACCAAATGGATGTGAAAAGTGCATTCCTAAATGGTTATATCAACGAGAAGGTATATGTTGCACAACCACCGGGATTCGTTGATTTCGAGAAACCGAATCATGTTTATAAACTCAAGAAAGCACTCTATGGTCTCAAACAAGCTCCTAAAGCTTGGTATGATAAACTAAAGGCATTCTTGATGGAACATGAATATACCATGGGAGTGGTAGATAACACACTTTTCACAAAGAAACGTAATTCACATCTCATTATTGTTCAAATATATCTCGACGACATTATATTTGGCTCAACTTGTCCAGAGCTGTGCGATGATTTCTCTAAGATCATGCATGACGAGTTTGAGATGAGCATGATGGGCGAATTAAATTTCTTCCTTGGTTTACAAATTAAACAAATGGAAGATGGTATCATCTTTAACCAATCTAAATATAGTAAGGAGATGCTTAAGAAGTTTAGTTTAGAAGAGTCTAAGCCCATGAAAACTCCCATGTCCACAGAAATAAAACTCACGAAAGATGAAGTAGGTGAGTCCGTGGATAGCACTAAGTATAGAGGTATGATAGAAAGTTTGCCATACCTCATGGCAAGTAGGCCCGACATCATGTTTAGTTTCTACCTTTGTGCTTGCTTCCAAGAGGATCCCAAAACCTCTCACCTTGAAGCGGTTAAGTGTATCTTTCGATACATTAAAGGCACTATACACTTGGGATTATTCTATCCCAAGGGGACCAGTGTAGAAACTGTTTTCTATGCCGACTCTCATGCGGGAGATTATGTGGATCGAAAAAGTACGAGTGGCGTTTGTACCTTCATGGGTTGTTGCTTAACTTCTTGGTTCTCCAAGAAACAAACGGCTCTTGCTATCTCCACGACCGAAGCCGAGTACGTAAGCGCCAGAAAGGCATGTCAACAAGCACTATGGATGAAACAAGCCCTTAATGACTATGACATCCATTTAGATGAAATCCCCATTATGTGTGATAATAAAGGTGCTATTAACTTGAGCAAAAATCCCGTTCAACACTCCCGTACTAAACACATCGAAATTCGTCACCACTTCCTTCGCGATAATATTCAGAAAGGAAATGTTTCTATTGAGAAAGTTCCTTCTCAAGACAATATCGCCGACATCCTAACCAAACCTCACAAACGAGAATCCTTCAATTACCTTCGTCTAGGTCTAGGAATGATGGAACATATTCCATAAATCTCATGACTATGTCAATATTTCATGGGAAATATTGAAGTCATCTCGTGTGTCTGATGCGTGGGTTTTGCAACCTTACAACAGGTTTTACCTCTCGAGGGATCTCAAGAGGCTTACAACCCCACCAGGCAGTGTACCTGACCGATGTAGTATAGTGTAGTGGTAAGTACGGGGGATTGATCGTTCTCCACAGGGAATAGTGTTCGTTAGGTATGAAAAACTACTCTAATAGGTCTAAGGGTTGAGGAAGATTCTTTTTTTATGTTTTTATATTTTTATGAAAGCAAGTAAAATCTCGGGTTTGAAAGAGTGGGCGGAATTAGTTGCTAATCAACTAACCCAAATAACTACAAATGCAAATAAAATAAATAACTGAAAATAAAATGTGGTGAGAAACTTATGTGTAGAGAAATGTGTTTACTTAGATTTCCTTACTCCCTAACTATCTTTTACCGGTTAATTAGTGTGTATTAGTCGCGTGGATGACGGGTGTATTCCTTAATACCATTCGTGGGGTGGCGTACTTACTTCCCCAACTCTACAAGCTCCTACTTCACTCCTATGTCGAGCCGGCAAGGAAGCTCCTAACATGGGATCACTAGAATTCGCTTGTGCATTAAATACAACCATAAAAACCTTTAGTACGCATTTGGTTCATGTTTCTTAAGACGTTCAAGCAAGTTACCGAATAGGAAGTTAGCCAGTTTTCTTAAGACTAACATAGATAAACAATCATCCAATACAACTAATAACACACTAATAACCAATAATCAATAGCTAGGTTTCATTAGATCTAAGCAAACACAAGATAAATTTAGCCTAACATGTTAATCAAAAGACAAGAATAAGATAAAATCAAACAACACATAGACATATTGAATGATTAATTGATAACTTATCTTCAATGTAACATGGAAGATCTCAAGGCAAAAAGCCTTGAAAAAGGAGCTAAATTCGTCTTAGGGTTTTCTCCCAAAATTCCACACACTAAGCTCTCCCTAATGACAAAAAATTAGAAAACTATATATAGATTTTTGGATCTGACGGCGTCACGTTATGGAGTGTGACGCCGTCACCTCGCCGCTTCTAGGGTTCCCGGATGACCTTCTTGACGCCGTCCCTCTTTAGCTCTTCAAAATCCATTCTGGCTTATCAAGGCTTGACGCCGTCGAACCTTAAACGTGACGCCGTCCCCTTTTGATTTAAGCCGTGACGCCCTTGATCAAGTTAAAGCGTGACGCCGTCAGAATTCACATGCTATTTTCACTGGCTTATCATGAGTAAATTTCACGTCCACTTTTTCTTGCCAAGGCATGACGCCGTCTGGGGTTAATTGTGACGCCGTCAAAGGTAACTTTCAGCCGATTTTTGAGACTTTGCAATTTTCTTCACTTTGATGCTCCAAAAACGTCCAAAATGCCTCCTTTTCCAGATTTCTCCTCAAAAGTACCTAAAATGACAAAAGGAACGATTTAGGGCGATATTTGATCAAATAAATACGATTTAGGGCTTAAATGACCCCTTAAAAGCGGTACACTTTTCGCTTCATCAAATACCCTTACACTTGAGATTTGCTTGTCCTCAAGCAAATGCGCTTTTATTCTAATCAAAATACAAGTTAGGGGTCATTTAATGCAAACATAAAAGTAATTACAACAAATATTCGTTCCACTTCAATCATAATAAGCACGGAGATTACATACTAGCACCTCACAAGTAGTGTTTAGATACTCACATCTCTCAAGTGTCATCAAAATAAATCTCATAAATGAAAACGGATAATATCTCTCACTACCTGTCATAGCAAATAGATTACCATAGGCTTGGGAAAGGATCGAAAACCTCCTCCACTAGGCGTAAGCACCAAAGATAAACTATCAAAGAGGGCTTTTACATGGGTTATAACGTTAGGTGTAGGGATATGATAAACACGGTTTTGTTGGATAAGGGATATTTTACTGGTGGCGAGTTAAAGATCTTGATCAATTACATGTACTATACAATGTTGCTAAGCCAAGACTCGACTCAATCTTAAGCTAATGAAAGAAAATAACAAAAACATAAAATAAACATAAAATAAAACGGGATGGTAGTCCGTATGTTTTTTTCTACTTTTCTTTTTCTCATTTTTTTGTATTTTTCTTGATTTTTTCTATTTTTTTTTTTTTTTTTTTTTTTTTTTTTTTTTTGCATACACTTTTGCCCTACCATCCAAAATAATACATCACAGGGGCGTTGCATTCCCCTTACACTTGAACTTTTACATAACTTTACAATTAACTATTCTAATGACTCGAATTAAGATAATCGAAACACTTGGAGTACTTTTAAAATATTTAGCACATATGGGGGTAATAATGTTGTTCTTCCCCATTACTCCATTACACTAGTACTTTACCCATGAGTCCCAATCGTCCCAAAACAATATGTACAAGGATATGACTCGACTTAGCAACCATGTAATCAACTAAATAATTAACTTGGGTTTAAACAAATGTTGTAACAATAATGCACAAAAAATGAGTGCATACAAGGTAGGCTAAGGCGATTTGGGTGTACATTTAAGTGGGGTGTAACAAATTCTTCCTTTAAGTAAAATGCTTAAAGGTTGAAACGAAAAGATAGGCTCTGAGGGGTGTACTAGGGGTATCGTGTACTAAAAATGAGTACAACGCAAAGGGTGTGGGAGAATTACTTGACCAATGTAGCCAACGTAATTATAACAAAAACACAGGTGTAAAACAATGGGTTAATCCTAATGCCTCTTATCATGTAGTAAATCTAACTACACGAATGTAGTCTCACTTGTGGCCTCGGAATGGTCCTAACGCAAGTTCTAGAATCTAAGTGCTACCGGTACACACATCATAGCATAAATGCTTTTCCTACCAATTCTAGGGGCGAACCTCACATATTTGGGGTGAAATTTTTTTTTAGTGGTACGGTTTTTTGTGCTAGTCATATAACTCCTATCCGTGAGACGCTTATTAAGATCAAAGTTTCACTCCTATATGTTGTAAAAAATTTTAAATTTGGCACTAAAATTACCCTAACAAGTATTTCTCTCAGTTTTATTACACATCTACCATTAAACAAACAAAAGTCAAGCGTAATTGTATTCTCTAAAATCGTACTTTTACCCTCCCCTTACACTTAAGATGAACATTGTCCCCAATGTTCAAATAACAAGATGTAAAAGAAAAAGTAAAAGAATGAAATCAAATACTCCCCTGATTCGCTCGGTGGATAATGAAGTTACACGGTTAAATCTTCTTCCAAAGAGAATGTAAAAGCTTCATGACTTGTGCATCGCCAAAAGCTTGATTCCATAAACATCTCCTTGTCCAAAATAACCTGTTAAACCTGAGAAAAAAAACACGAAAACCTGCATAACATCGGCGGGATAAATCTATATATAAGGATATAATGCTTGTGGAATGATAATTTTGCAGATTCCTGGAGATTATAAGTTGGAGATTTTAATAAAAACTTTTTAAAAACAAAACTTTCAAAAATTTCTGAAAATTAAATCTGGCGCCGTCAGGTTATAACCCCTGACGCCGTCAGAAATGACCTGACAAAAATTTTCATTTTAAGTTTTCGGAAAATTTCTGGAAAAACCTTTACCTTACTTCCTGGAAATCCTGCAAAACATCATTGTGACTCGATACAAGCATTTGACTCAAACAAACACTAATATGTATGTTAATTTAGTATTATTATGATTCATGTTCATTTGTGTTCTAATAAACCGATTTAGATTTCCCTTACACTTATCTTTTGCAAAATACCTTTATATGCAGTTAAGACGAAGTTAAAAACAACATAAAGCATTTTCACAATTTACTTTTGAACATGAATCAATACTAATAAAAATTAAACACACATACGGAAACAAATAAAATCAAACAAACAAATAAATACACAAAGCAAATAAAGCTTGGGGTGCCTCCCAAGAAGCGCTTTTCTTTATTAACGAGTCTTGTAGCTAGACTCAAAGTCACGTACACTACGTGATTTCTTCATCAAAGGTTATGTCTTCCTCATTGATCATTTCATTACCATTCTCTTGATAATGCTTGACTCGTTGTATATTCACAGTGAATTCTCTATCATCGTCGTCAATCAACACAACGGCTCCGGTTTTAGAGGAGCTCCTTACGGTAAAAGGTCCATACCATCTAGATTTAAGTTTCCCAGGAAATAGCTTTAAGCGAGAATTATATAATAAGACCTTGTCCCCTTCTGAAAACTCCTTGGGTCTCTTAATCCGTTGGTCATGCCATCTTTTCGCCCTTTCTTTGTATGTAATGGAAGATTCATAAGCCTCTAATCTCAATTCATCGAGCTCTTGGAGCTGTAAGAATCTATTTGTTCCCGCAACTGTATAATCCAAATTACAGGCCTTAAGTGCCCAATATGCTTTGTGTTCCAGTTCTACTGGGAGGTGGCATGCCTTGCCATATACCATACGGAACGGGGTTGTCCCGATTGCTGTCTTATAGGCGGTTCGAAATGCCCACAAAGCCTCATCGAGCTTAAAAGACCAATCTTTTCTGTTTTGATTAACCGTTTTCTCTAATATTCTCTTTATGGCTCTATTAGTTTTTTCGACTTGACCGTTGGTTTGAGGATGGTAAGCGGTGGAGAATCGGTGAGAGACTCCATACCTTTTCATGACTTTCTCCACTTGTGAATTGCAAAAATGGGTTCCCCTGTCACTAATAAGAGCCTTCGGAATTCCGAACCTAGCGAACAATTTTTTTAAGAAATGAATGACTACCCTAGCGTCGTTAGTCCTAAGGGCTTGTGCTTCCACCCATTTCGAAACATAATCAATGGCCACCAAGATGTATTCATTCCCTCCAGAAGATGGGAATGGTCCCATGAAATCAATTCCCCAGACATCAAAAACCTCACAAACTTGTATATAATTCTGTGGGGCTTCATCCCTCCTAGAGATATTCCCAGCTCTTTGACATGCGTCACAAGTTTGTATCATTCCCTTCACGTCACGAAATATTGTAGGCCAATAGAATCCCGTGTCGAGGACCTTTCGTGCAGTAGTACTTATTCCGTGATGTCCTCCAGATGGACCTGCATGACACTCTTTCATAATTCTGACAGCCTCTCTTTCCGAAACACAACGCCTGATTACCTGATCTGGACATCTTCGAAATAAGAAGGGTTCATCCCAAAAGTAGTACTTTAATTTATTAAAGAACCTCTTTTTTTCATGCCTGCTCATATGCTCAGGAATGACTCTACTTGCCAGGTAGTTAGCATAATCCGCATACCAAGGTTCAGAATCATTTATTGACATGAGCTGCTCTTCAGGAAATGTTTCCCGAATCTCACTCTTGTCAGATTCAGCGAGGCTGGGGTTTTCGAGACGAGAGAGATGATCAGCCGCAAGATTCTCTGCTCCTTTCTTATCACGAATTTCAACATCGAACTCTTGCAATAGTAGGATCCAACGAAGTAACCGTGGTTTAGCATCCTGTTTAGCGAAAAGATATCGAATAGCTGAATGATCCGTAAAAACAACCGTTTTAGAAAGGACAAGATACTGGCGAAATTTATCAACAGCGAATACCACGGCTAGTAATTCCTTTTCAGTGGTAGTGTAGTTTTCTTGAGCAGGATTCATGGTTTTGCTAGCGTAGTATATTGGCTGAAAGTGTTTGTTAAGCCTTTGGCCTAATACTGCTCCAACAGCATAATCACTAGCATCGCACATGATTTCAAAGGGTAACTCCCAGTTAGGGGTAACCATAATTGGAGCTTGGGTAAGTTCCTGCTTCAATAGATCGAATGCGTCCTTGCACTCTTGAGAGAAGTCGAACGGGGCATCCTTCATGAGCAACTGAGTCATTGGTTTAGCTACCTTTGAGAAATCTTTAATGAATCTCCTATAGAAGCCAGCATGACCCAAAAAGCTACGGATTGCCTTGACAGTTGTTGGATAGGGAAGTTTGGATATAGCTTCAATTTTTGCCTGGTCTACTTCGATTCCACTTCCTGAAATTTTGTGCCCTAGCACAATCCCTTCTTTCACCATAAAGTGGCACTTTTCCCAGTTTAGTACCAAGTTGGTCTCCTCACAACGTTTGAGCATTTTCTCAAGGTTAGCAAGACAGCGATCAAAAGAATTTCCAAAGACTGAAAAATCATCCATGAAGACCTCCATGCTGTCTTCCATTAACTCATGGAAGATTGCCGTCATGCAACGCTGGAAAGTGGCGGGGGCGTTACATAGTCCAAAGGGCATTCGCTTGTAGGCGAAGGTGCCATAGGGGCATGTAAACGTAGTCTTTTCTTGGTCCTCAGGAGCGATAGGGATTTGGAAATACCCTGAGAACCCATCTAGGAAGCAGTAGTACTCATGCCCTGCTAACCTTTCCAACATTTGGTCGATAAATGGGAGAGGGAAATGATCTTTTCGAGTTGCGTCATTCAACTTCCTATAATCGATGCACACACGCCATCCAGTTACTGTTCGTTGAGGTACTAACTCATCCTTATCGTTCTTCACCACCGTCATTCCTCCCTTTTTTGGTACAAACTGTACAGGACTTACCCATGGACTGTCCAAAATCGGGTAAATTAGCCCTGCATCTAGGAGCTTAATGACTTCCTTCTTTACAACTTCCTTTATGTTGGGATTTACTCGCCTTTGAGGCTGCACGGAGGGTTTATAATCTTCCTCCATGAGGATTTTATGCGTGCAGAAAGTAGAGTCAATCCCCTTGATGTCGGCTACACTCCATGCTATAACCCTTTTATATTTTTTTAGAACTCCTAAGAGTTTATCTTTTTGTTCACTTTTCAAGGAGGAGCTTATGATTACCGGAAGTTGATCTTCTCCTTGAAGGAAGGCATATTCAAGGTTGTTCGGGAGTTCCTTGAGTTCTAACGTGGGTGGCTCGATGATGGAAGGTTTAAGTTTGTTCTCGGGTTTACGAAGCTCAAGCTGTTCGATTTCTTGTCTGGGATAGAAGGAGACTGCATTCACATCCATAGTCTTTTCCTCCTCTAATATGGGTAAGAAAGCTTCATCTCGCAACCAACCAGCTTCCATCTGTTCATCTATACAATTGTCAATCTCGTCGGATAATTCATCGATTTCTTCGATGAAATACAGTTGATTATCTGCTTCGAGAGAAAGATTCATTGTGTCCTTGATGTCGAAGGTTAAGCTATCGGCCCCCACTCGTAAGGTTAGTTTGCCGTCATGAACATCAATAACAGCACGAGCAGTTGCAAGGAATGGTCTTCCTAGAATGATGGGCACAAGATCATCTTCTTCCATTTCTAGGATGACGAAGTCAACTGGAAATTTAAACTTCTCTACCTTAACCAACACATTCTCGCATATACCTAAGGGGTATTTGACTGATCTATCGGCAAGTTGGATGCTCATACGGGTTGGTTTCAACCCAGAATACCCTAGCTTGAGGAACATGGAGTGCGGCATAAGATTGATGCTTGCTCCTAAGTCGGCTAAAGCATTCTTGACTGAAAGAGATCCGACTGAACAGGGCAAGGTGAAACTACCTGGATCGTCCACCTTCTTTGGTAGCCCTCGTTGAGTCACCACAGAACATTCTTCTCCTAAGGTTACAAGACCCTCGAGCCCTTTCCTGTTGGTGAGCAGCCTCTTGAAGTATGTACTATATTTGGGCATATGATAACATGCATCAAGAAGGGGTATGGTGACGACCGAATTCTTCAAATATGACAAGAATCTTTTATTATCATTTTCGACCTTTTGATTCTTGAGGCGAGATGGGTATGGGACTTTAATGGGTTGCTTGGCAGAAATAGGTGGGGACGGAGTTACCGGAGGGGTTTGCTCGGGATTTTCGTCGTTCATATTACCTTCCTCCTCATGAGGGGTGTCGGGTTCCATGACGTTAGATTGTTGAGCTGGGTAAGGTGGATCCTTAGTAGTTGTTCCAGCACGAGTGGTGATGGCGAGTAAGGGATCTCTTTGAGGTTGGCCAAGGCCGTCGAGAGTGGCGTTGAGCTCTGCGAAATTGGCCCTCACGTCGTTTTTTTGGCTAGTGATGAGGTTGTCGAGACCATTTAGTTGCAGATTCTTCTCAAACGTGAAATGCCCAAGATCATCCTCAAAAGTGCTCCTAACCTTGTAGTCAGGATATTTTCCTCCTCCTTCTTCTCTCACAAGATTTCCCCAAGGGGTGAAATCATTGTCTTGGTAGAAAGTTAAGAGCGAAGGATCATCGAAGATGTCGTGGCTTGACAAGCATGCTTGTGCGGTGGTGGTATCATCTCCGCATTCCTCCACTTCATGCGGGCCACCACATTGGTCACAGATCAAGTATGGATTTGATAACCGCTTAAGTGGTCGTGACTTGTCTAGATAAGATACTTGATCATTTAATCTACTCACCCGGCTAGCAAAAGGAGTCTCTTTCATGACTTTGGAAATGCTCATGATCGAATCGGGTTCATCCCAGGTATCGTCTTGATCATTCGCGTATTCCTCAATTCTATTCCATCCTTCTTCAACGCTTAGTTTGGCTATTTTTCCTTTTGATGAATTATTAATGCCCAATTGGTCGTTTTTGGAGACACTGTCATAAAAGATTTGGACAAGAAGCCAGAGTTCAATGCCATGATGAGGGACCTGTCTAATTAGATCCTTGAATCTAACCCAAGATTTGTGAATAGGTTCTGCTGGTCCAACATGGAAGCGGAGGATTTCATCTCTCAACTTTGAAGTTCTTCCTATGGGAAAGAATTTCTCATAGAATTTTGAGATAAGCTGTTCCCATGTGAAGATGGATTCGGAAGGAAGTTGGTTATACCAGTCTCCGGCTCTTTCATGAAGGGTGAAGGGAAAGAATCGCAACCGGGAGGTGTCTCTAGTGGCTCCGTCCGTATGGAGGGTATCCACTATTTTCAGGAAGTCCTTGATGTGTTGGATTGGATCTTCAGTTTTCAATCCGTGAAACTTGCATACACTTTGGACCAGCCAAATATCGGTTGCACGCAAGACCCCATCCGTGTGTTCATTTGGAAAAACGATAGCATTGGAAAAACCACGAGGGGTGGGAGAAGAGTAGTCCTTAAGACATTTAGTGATTGGGATTTCAGGAACTTCCATATCGTGATTGGGTTGAGGGCTAGGAGGTGTAGAATGATGATTGGATTCTTCCTCGGAGAGGGCATCATCAAAATTGATCGTAGATGGTTCAGCCGCTTGGTGGAGTCGCCTTAATTTATGCATTTCCCTTTCGGGTTCAGCATAGGGTGTGGCAAGAGTCTTTATCGAGCTTCGGCTCCTAGTGATTCTAAGATTAGGGGGGTCATCATCCAAAATTAGGGAATATCCTCCTAAAGTGCGGGTTCTAGGAGGTGGTGGTGGGTTGTTGGGGTTAAGGACATTACCATCTTCCATGATGTCGGATGGTAATGGTTACGAACAAAGACACGAAGAAAATAGATAGACTAAAGAAAACCTAGAAAAATAAAACAAAAATCTCACTAGAAAGGAATCTAGTGAGTAGACCTAATAGAAATAAAAATTCAACCTAAACAATAACTATTCCTCGGCAGCGGCGCCAAAAACTTGATGCGTGGGTTTTGCAACCTTACAACAGGTTTTACCTCTCGAGGGATCTCAAGAGGCTTACAACCCCACCAGGCAGTGTACCTGACCGATGTAGTATAGTGTAGTGGTAAGTACGGGGGATTGATTGTTCTCCACAGGGAATAGTGTTCGTTAGGTATGAAAAACTACTCTAATAGGTCTAAGGGTTGAGGAAGATTCTTTTTTTATGTTTTTATATTTTTATGAAAGCAAGTAAAATCTCGGGTTTGAAAGAGTGGGCGGAATTAGTTGCTAATCAACTAACCCAAATAACTACAAATGCAAATAAAATAAATAACTGAAAATAAAATGTGGTGAGAAACTTATGTGTAGAGAAATGTGTTTACTTAGATTTCCTTACTCCCTAACTATCTTTTACCGGTTAATTAGTGTGTATTAGTCGCGTGGATGACGGGTGTATTCCTTAATACCATTCGTGGGGTGGCGTACTTACTTCCCCAACTCTACAAGCTCCTACTTCACTCCTATGTCGAGCCGGCTAGGAAGCTCCTAACATGGGATCACTAGAATTCGCTTGTGCATTAAATACAACCATAAAAACCTTTAGTACGCATTTGGTTCATGTTTCTTAAGACGTTTAAGCAAGTTACCGAATAGGAAGTTAGCCAGTTTTCTTAAGACTAACATAGATAAACAATCATCCAATACAACTAATAACACACTAATAACCAATAATCAATAGCTAGGTTTCATTAGATCTAAGCAAACACAAGATAAATTTAGCCTAACATGTTAATCAAAAGACAAGAATAAGATAAAATCAAACAACACATAGACATATTGAATGATTAATTGATAACTTATCTTCAATGTAACATGGAAGATCTCAAGGCAAAAAGCCTTGAAAAAGGAGCTAAATTCGTCTTAGGGTTTTCTCCCAAAATTCCACACACTAAGCTCTCCCTAATGACAAAAAATTAGAAAACTATATATAGATTTTTGGATCTGACGGCGTAACGTTATGGAGTGTGACGCCGTCACCTCGCCGCTTCTAGGGTTCCCGGATGACCTTCTTGACGCCGTCCCTCTTTAGCTCTTCAAAATCCATTCTGGCTTATCAAGGCTTGACGCCGTCGAACCTTAAACGTGACGCCGTCCCTTTTTGATTTAAGCCGTGACGCCCTTGATCAAGTTAAAGCGTGACGCCGTCAGAATTCACATGCTATTTTCACTGGCTTATCATGAGTAAATTTCACGTCCACTTTTTCTTGCCAAGGCATGACGCCGTCTGGGGTTAATTGTGACGCCGTCAAAGGTAACTTTCAGCCGATTTTTGAGACTTTGCCGTTTTCTTCACTTTTATGCTCCAAAAACGTCCAAAATGCCTCCTTTTCCAGATTTCTCCTCAAAAGTACCTAAAGTGACAAAAGGAACGATTTAGGGCGATATTTGATCAAATAAATACGATTTAGGGCTTAAATGACCCCTTAAAAGCGGTACACTTTTCGCTTCATCAGTGTCTCACCTCATGACTCTTTGAAGTCATCTCGTCTAGACTAGGTTCCCCTCGTCAAAAGAATTTATTAGGTATAAATTCTTTCTTCGTGTAAAAAAGTCTCACTAAATCAGCGAGACTTATTCGTCAAAAATCAAAATGGGACGAAATTCCATCCCATCAGATCACGGCTCCACTAAAGGTGGCACGGCACCGTTAAATTTAACGGTACTGTGGAACCGTGTATCTAATACATCCCGTATTTTCGTCCCCCTTTTCCCACATTACCAAATTCAAACCTTCCCAACTTCTACAACTACTCTCAAAACCAAACCTCACACTCCAAAATTCAATCACACCCTTTCAAGATCATATTCAAGACATAGATGTTCAAAATTATCAATCACTTTCACTCTTTCAACATAAATTGTAAGTTATCTTACTTTAATTTTCTTTAATTTTGAGTCTAGGGTTTGTTCATACATGAAAATTGAATTGGGGCTTTTCAATTTTTGAGACTTTATACTAAGATTAGACAATATGTGATTCTCTTTACATAGGAATTTCATAAACCAAATTGAATCACTTATTCATGTCTAGGAAACTTGCAATTAGAAGTCATCAACACTCAAATTTTTCAAAACTATTGGCACCAAAACATTGAAGTTGCCAAACACCCCAATTCCATTGTTTTCTAAAAATTTCACGAAATTAGATTCATGAACGGCTTTTCATGCATTGTTGATGCAAACTAAAAACATTTTCTCGTGCATACATGATCTCACGAATATTGTTCGAATTACATAATCAATATGTACTTTTCGACATATTTTCTTGAGCAAAAGTAAATTAGGAGTGTTTGGGTAATCTCATTATTTTTAATTGTAGAGTCGAGATTACCGCACCTCTACATAGTTTGCATATAGGCACACACTAGGCACGTGTCTATAATGCAACTACTCTAAATTCTAATTTTTCCTAAAATTTTCTTATAGGAAACAATAATGTCTCATGAGTATGATTTTGATCATCTTCTAACCGATACCTATACACCCGAAATATCTCATGAACCCACAACACCCGGTAACCACATTCGTGCCTATATCAATCTTGAAACCCGTCAGTTTAATGAAGGTCGAGTCGTTGATCCGTCCTTAATTTATCATAGGGATATCAACACTTCATTTAAAGCTATAGGATTCGATTGCTTACTACACATCAACGAGCACATTTTTCCTCGTTTTGTGTTAGAATTCTTTCGAAAAGTTGAACTTGTACGTAACGAGGATCACTCTTTGTCACTTTGGTTTTGGGTCTGAAATTTCAAATTTGTCCTAACCCTTGAGCAATTTGCTCAAATTCTCTGAATTCCCAATCATAGGCAATGTGCCTATACTGAAGATTGGTGTCTTGAGTCCCTCTTCAACTTTTGTGAAGAGGATAGTCCATATTGTTCCTACATACCCTCTCCAACCAAACTTACCAAACTCATTCGTACTCTTAAGTACTCCTCCTCTAACCAAAATCCAACAAAAATTCGTCTGGATGAGGTTCGTCATGAACTACTTTCTTGGGCAGTCATCCTGCGAGAAAATGTTCTAAGTCTAACAGGAAATCGTGAGCAACTTCCGGCGTGTTGTGCTCATATGATTTACTGTCTCCTCACCCAACAACCATACAATCTCGCCTACTTCTTCGCTAAGCGAATTGTACATCTCAAGGGTAACAAAAATAAATTGATACCCTATGGGATGTTCCTAACCCGTCTCTATCACCACTTCATGAACTCTCACCCTTACCTTCGTAGTCCTCAACATGAGTCATTTGTACCATCCATTCTCATTTCCGAATCCTCCACCCACTATGCACCCTTTAATGATCCTAATCATGAGAATGAGATGCATGCTCAAAACGAGAGTGTGATGAAAATGGGAGAAAGCTCAAGTCATAAGTAGTTAGGAGTGGATTAACATTAATATTAGGATTTATCTATGATAGATTATATTAGAGATTAATACTCTTTGTCATCTTGCATGCTTGATATTTAATCTATCCCCTTGCATGAATTATTTGGATGATAGCTTATTTTGTCACTTATGATTGCATGCTTATGATTATCTTGGCAAATTACATGATAATCTTTATATGCTAGAAGTAGCTTGATATGAGACATATTAGGCAAATAAATCTTTAGTGATTTGAGACACTATCATTTCCAGGAACTAGTTCCCCTAGAAAAGATCCCTCTAGCTGCCCAGAACTAGGCTACACAGGAAAATCCATGAAAACAGTGTCACGGTACCGTTAAATTATCCAAGGCACCATTAAATTTAATGGTACCGTGTGATGTTTAGAGGAACCGTGTACCTGTTTGAAGAATTTTCACTGTTCCTCCTAAATCCCTGCAACCCTAACCTCAAACCTGAAAATTTTCCAACCTCACATACACACTAAGATTCCCTTGCTACACCATAGGACACTCCCATCTACTTTAATTCAAATTTCATCCATTTTGCCTATATAAGGCTTGACATTTGCAAACCTATCTTGCACTTCATCTTCAACCTCACATCACACATACACCATGTCCTCTACTCAAGGATCTACAACTCATATCTCAAAGAAACCTAGGATAACCATAAGACCACCCACCAAACCTCTCTTTGTAGATCTTAGTAAAGATGATGAAGCCATGACACCACCTTCCCAAGCCACTCCCAACTCACCATCACCACCTAATGCACCCTCCAAAAGATCATCTACTTACATAACATCTTCATCATCTCCATCTCTCAATACCATGCCATCATCCATGGACTACACCCTATTACCCATCACTCCATTGGATTATGCCATGCCAACCCCATCACCAACAAACTCACCACCACCTCCTTCCCCAATCATGGGTCAACCTATTCAACCTCATCCCTATGATTTACATAGTGCTAATTTCCTATGTTGCCTCTACAACCGCAACCTCAAATTCTTCTGGAGAGATGAGATTCATTTCATGTTCTATTATGTGGAGCACCTTTTTACACCACCACCCCAAATGATGTCACCATCTCCACCACCCCCTAGCCCATAAAACTAAACATGTTCATGTTTAGTTTTTCAACAATAAATCTTTAGGACCCCTCTTGGAAGTGAAGCTTGCCTCTAGTCATTAGGGATTTATGCTTCTTGTTGTCTCTTATCATGTTTAGTATGTAGTCATACCTATGTATGACAATTTTCTTTTATGAATGGATGTTTTCTTTATGTGGTTGTTTTATCTTTGGGGGCTTGGCTACGTAGTGAGTTTTTTTGAGGGGGCTAGATATTTGTCCTAAGTGCTACATGTTAGATTTTGTATATGTGTTATCTAACCTTGTTTTGTAGCACGAATCATTGCTCGATTCCTTGGTGTCCTCCAAACGAGGGGGAGTATACATCAAGGGGGAGCCTTAGCAACCTTTTTGCTTCGACAAAAAGGGGGAGAAATAGGAGTAAACTAATTAAAAACTTGTTAAAACTAATTTTAACTTAACATGAGTTTATGTTTTGTCATCATCAAAAAGGGGGAGATTGTTGATGCAAATAATGTTCTAAAAACGTTATTTCTATCTTTTGATAACTTCACGTTTTGAGGATGAAAAAATGTGAAAACACGTTACGTCAAAATTAACGTAAACAAGTTTTTAATCGGAAGATCCCGTTTCTACACAAATCACTCTAGAACAAATTTACAACTTAACTAATGATTAAAGAAGTGAATTTGAGTTTTAGACATCACATTTTTATGTGACAAAACATTTCTTTCAAAAATATACTTTACAAATTATTTTTGAATAATTAAGAAATGTTTTAATGGAAAAATAAGTGAGAGGATGTACGATACACTTAATAGGATGTTAGTCCTTTATAATGAGTGTATGAGATACTTTGAGTGAATATGATTAAGTATGCGGAATCTACTTAATCACACTTAGAAGGTTATTGTTATTAGAAATGGAACAGTGGTGGTTTTTGAAATTGATAATGAACAATGAAGTTTAACACCAAATGATTCAATATTATTTAAGAATAATACGAGTGATCTTCACTATCACTAGGGTTACAAACCTTGAATCTCTATTACAAAGAAAACTAACTTTCTGTTATGAACAACTTAATGTATGTTTTCTTAGTATTCGACTAGTTACAAATTTAGCACTTGGTTAGTCTATTTTCAACACTTCAACACTCAGACATTTGTAACTAAAATAAAATCTTCCTTTTATACAACTAAGGAGATCTTTACAATAAATGATAAGTCTTGTCGAACTACTTGCTTTGCTTGAGTGTGTCAATCCTTAAGATACAACTTGTATCTGTGTACACAACTTGTTGACTGATCATCTATCAAAGATATTATCTACCGTATATCTTTGACTTTTATACACAAAATATCTTTGTATACTTATCCGTCTAGCAGTAGAATACTCCACACTTATCTCTTCAACAGCAGTATCTGTTGCACTAGGAGTAGAATCCTTGCAGCAGCAGAATCTCTAACACTAGGAGTAGAATGAAGTACACTAGCTATAGAATGATACTTAGTATATTTCTTTGAGCAGAACTAACCTTGTAAATGTCTAATTCCCAATACTAATCTTTAGAACATTTAATTCCTAACAATCCTCCCCTAAACATGTTATTTCCCTAATCAACATGTTTCTTCTGAATTAAATTTTGATTGTGAGGATCTTTCAAACACTTCATAGTCAGACTCTTGATCTGAGCTTTTCCTTTGTTCTTCAAGATTAAGTATCTTTCTGTCTAACTCATCTACCTTCTGTGAATCTTTTTCAGCAATAACAACATCTTTCTTTGTCTTGAACAATAGCAGTACTTTGAATAAAAGATGGTGCAATTTCCTTGGATGGAGGAATTATAAGAGGCAATGGTGTTGTGTATCTTGGATGCTTGTTCCAAGAAGTCTTCTTCCAGCATGCCTTTGCAAGTGATGAACAAACGTAGTGAACTAAAATTGAAATTGAAAGCTCTTAGATAGAACTTTCTCCATTTGAATGCTTCATCCCTTCTGAATATATATAATACTCCAGAATGTTCATTTGAAGAGCTTATTCCCAGTATCCATCAACTGAAAAAGTTTATTCCCAGCATCCATCAACTCAATGCTTGTTCTTTTTATTGGCTGAATAATAAGACATGTTAGCTTCTTAAAAATCTGACATCATCATCTTGTATGCTCTTGTCTTTTCCATTGTAGGAGGAGATACAACAACTGCTTGATCAATTTATCCCCTGTTCTGTGCATACACAACCGTAATCTTTTCTTCCCTTATTGGTTAATCTTCCTCCCCTGAGATTGGAAGATCCCTCACTATGTATCAAAATATATCCTCCCCTAAGATTTATCATTTCCTCCCCTGTTTGGAAGATATCTCACCATCATCTGATCTACCAATTAGAACATGTTTTCAGACAATAGTGTACATGTTTTCCATCAATTCCTTAAGAGTTTAATTTGTTGCCCTCAACACTTCTAGGTGTGTTAACTCCTATGAGAGGTTATTCATGGGGAATTGACTCATAATCCATCATTTGATGGTTATTCTGAGCCACTTTGAAAATCCTTTTAAAGAAACTTTTGACACTATGATTTTATTATTGAAAAATCATACTGCTCTCAACCATTTTGAAGGGATTAAGTGTATAACAGACACTTAATCAAGAATTCGGTTTAATTTAACCTCTGGTTGTGTGAGAACCAATGTTTTCAGTTATAAATAACTGCCTGTGTAAAGATAAACCTATTCAAAAGGCTTTCCTGACAGGGTTTCCAGCTCATAGCAATTGTTACCTCTAACACAAGTGTTAGATTCACTTTTGCTAGCTGTTCTTTCTATCAGATGTCCTTAGACTTGCTCATTATACTAATTAAAGTATAAAATGATAGAAAGTGAGTTGTGTCAGTTACTATCTGACCAACTGAGCCATCAAGTCAATGTGAAACATCATAATCAGGTTTCAAGAAAGAAGTTTTAAAGAATTTATTAACTTAGATGTAAACCTTTGTTAATGAATTCCCAAACTCAGTCCATCATAAACCTATTATATTAGCAACTAGGATAATCATTCTATTGCTTCCATTTCACTTGAAACTTCCTTTGTGCTCAATGTGCATACCTGAAATTGTTAGTCCAAAACCAAGAAACAAAATGCAAAACAGTTGTCTTATAGCAGTATCAATATATGACTAACAATATGAACTGAACAAACAAAAATTTGTACTAGCAGTACACACTTTTCAGTAACAGTAGTAATTAACAATTCTAGCACTACAAACAAAAATTTATATACAAAAACACAGAGTTTAAAATCATTGAGGATTAAGAATTCCAATACTTGCTACCAAGTACTGAAACCTTCCAACATCAAAAGCTTTTGTAAGAAGATCTGAAAAGTTGTGATCAGAATCAATTTTAAGAACTTGAATCAACTTTTTCTCAATACAGTCTCTAATAAAATGATGTCTAATTTCAATGTGTTTTGTTTTAGAGTGTTGCACTGGATTTTTAATTATGCAAATTGTACTACTATTATCAATATGTATGAAAATGTTTAAGAAATTGTATCCATAGTCAAGAAGTTGGTTTTCAAGCCATAGGACTTGACCGCAGCAACTTGCAGCAGCTACATATTCAGCTTCAGTTGTTGAAGTAGCCACAATTATTTGCTTCTTACACTGCCATGAGATAAGTCTCCACCCAAGGAATTGACATCCTCCAGTTGTTGACTTTTTGTCCAAGCTTGCACCTGCATAATTACTATCTGAAAATGCTACCAAGTCAAAAGGTGATTCTCTAGAATACCATAGACCCAACCTAGGTTGACCCTTGAGATATCTAAAAATCCTCTTGACAGCTGTTAAATGAGAAACCTTTGGAGTTACTTGAAATCTTGTAGAAGCACAAACAAAGAACATGATATCAGGTCTTGATGATGTGAGATACATCAAAGAGCCTATCATAGATATGTATGTGAGTACATCTACATTTTCTCCATCTAAATCTTTAAGAAGTGGCTTCTCAGAGTCCATTGGTGTACTTGCCACTTTTGAATCAACAAATTTGAATTTCCTTAGAATCTCTGCAACATATTTATCTTGACTAATAAATATGCCTTCACATGATTGCCTAACTTGCAGACCCAAAAAGAATGTAAGTTCCCCCATGGAACTCATCTGAAACTTATCATGCATAAGTTTCTCAAACTCCAAACACATCTCCTTCCTTGTAGATCCAAATATGATATCATCCACATACACCTGCACTAGTAAAAGATCATTCTTGTGCTTCTTGATGAATAATGTCTGATCAATCTTGCCTCTTTGAAATCCATTTTCAATTAAATAGGAAGCCAGTGTTTCATACCAAGCTCTTGGTGCCTGATGAAGGCCATAAAGAGCCTTAACTACCTTTTACACTTTGTCTGGATGATCTGGGTCAGTAAACCCTGGAGGTTGTGAGACATATACCTTCTCTTCAATAGTACCATATAGAAAAGCACTCTTGACATCCATTTGATAAACTGTGAAGCCCATAAATGAAGCATAAGCCAAAAATAACCTAATGGATTCAATCCTTGCTACTGGAGCAAAAACCTTTTCATAGTTTATCCCTTCTTCTTGTGTGTACCCTTGTGCTACTAATCTAGCCTTATTCCTAATCACTATGCCCCTTTCATCCATTTTATTTTTGAAAACCCATCTAGTGCCAATTACCCTTACACCCTTGGGTAAATCAACTAGCACCCATACCTTCTGAATCTTGAACTGAAGAAGCTCCTCTTGCATAGATTCTACCCAGCTTGAATCATCTAGGGCTTTAAGAACATTCTTTGGTTCTGATTGTGATAGTAAACATACAAACAAGCAAGAGTTTGAAAACTCATGCTACTTTGAAGCACAAAGGGCATCAAGAAGCCCTTGTTGGTCTGAAGACATCAGTTGTTGTCTTGTCTTCACCCCTGATTTTATATCTCCAATGACATTGTCCAGGGAGTAGACTTTGTGAATCCTTGTGTGTGGTGTAGAAGGAACTTGATAGTTAGGTGGGAGATTGTTGAAATCCACCTCATCTTTTGAGAATTCTGCTTCATTTAGTTCTGAAGGGCAAGCAGTAGAAACATTTGGCTCAGCAGTAGAAAAATTAAGCCTAGCAGTAGAAAGCTCTATCTCAGCTGTACTATCACCAGTAGAAACATTCTCTTGTTCCTTTGTTCCATCTTCCTTGTTTTCATCTTCAATCCCTTCTTTAGCTTCATCAGAAGAAGGTTCATTAATGTTTGAAGTTGAATCCACACTTGTACTTATTGGCATCATTACAGAATCTTGATCTTTCTTTTTGTCTAACCCTGCCTCATTTGTCGTTTCATCTTCTTTTGAACCTGAAAATTTATTAGTTTCAACAACAATAGGCACATAATTTATAGAATGGGTTAGTGTCTCAAGATCAAATAGCCAATTAGGACCTTGACCTACTACATTGGATTTGTTCTCTAAAAATTCCACATGCAGGTTTTCCTCTATTCTTCTAGTTCTTGAGTTGTATACTCTAAAAGCTTTGCTATTTAGAGAATATCCAACTAAGAATCCTTTATCTGGTTTACCATCAAACTTTCCAAGATGGTCTAAGGTATTCAGAATTGTCACATGACATCCAAAAGGTCTAAGAAATTCTATTGCAGGAGTTCTACCTCTAAAAAGTTCATATGATGTCTTATTGTGAGATTTGACAAGCAAAACCCTATTCTGAACGTAGCAAGCAGTATTAACTGCTTCAGCCCAAAAAGTGATAGGCAACTTAGAGTCGGCTAACATGGTTCTAGCAGCTTCTATGAGTGTTCTGTTTCTCCTCTCAGCTACTCCATGTTACTGAGGAGTTCTAGCTACACTAAACTCTCTCCTAATACCTTTTTCCTTGCAGAAGTCATCCAAAACTCTATTCTTAAACTCTGTCACATTATCACATCTAATGACTTTTACTCTTTTGCTTACTAGGTCTTCTATCTCTATAATGAATGTTTTAATAATGCTAGAAGTCTCATCCTTAGAACTTAAAAAGAAAACCCCTGTAAATCTACTATAGTCATCAGTAATAACTAGACAATATCTTTTATGCATCATACTACTAACAGAAGTAGGTCCAAATAAGTCCATATGAAGCATAAAAAATGATTGATCAATATAGTTAAAAATTTTAGGCTTACAAGTGGCTTTGTGTTGTTTGCCTTTAAGACAAGCAATGCATGTTTATTCATTTTCAAATCGTTTTTGAGGTAAACCTCTTACCAAACCATTCTTAACAATCTTATTTATGGTTTTGAAGTTAATGTGACCAAGCTTCCTATGCCATTTCATAGATTCATCCAATGTGGCCTTTGCAACTAGACAAGTAAGTACCTCTTTAGGAACAATCTTCTTCATATCAACACATGTTGCCCTTTCTTGGAATTTTAAGAAGTACTTGACTTTCATCAGGCATCTTAAAATCAGAAGAAAGTACAAGACATTCAGTGTCAGTAAAAAGAACTTTGTCCTTTTTGTCACACATTTTTGAGACACTAAAAAGATTATACTTTAGCTCTTGCACATAGTACACATCTTCAAAATCAAATTTACCAGTTTTATGAGTACCTTTACCAATAATCTTGCCACTGATACCTCCTCCAAAGGTAACATATCCTCATCTAATGATTGAAAGTTGGAAAGATAAGACATGTTGCCTGTCATGTGCCTTGAACACCCACTATCTGAATAGCCTTGATCTTCATGATCTGTTGGTGAATGTTCCTGCACACAAATAAGGAAATTAGTTTCCTTGGGGAACCCAAGCCATTACTGACTTGGATTTGCCTTGTGCATCAATGTAATTAAATCTCTTGAGAACAGTTGATGCACCATTGGATTTAAGAGGTTTCCAAATCCAACATGCTGAGGCCTTAACAGCATTGGCCCTCTTTTCCCTAGCAGTAGAACCCTTAGGTTTCCAAATTTGTTTTAGTGAAACTGCTCTTGTTGGAAAAGGTCTCTTAGCAGTTGTTTGTGCATGTTTATAAGATGTTTTTGTACTTTGTACTGCTGGTTTAGGGTAAACAGAGTAAAAAGGTCTGGCAGTAGAAACTACTTGGTGAGCTATAGTAACTTTTGGTCTAGCAGTAGAAACTGCTTTTGGTCCAGACTTTAATGAAACTGCTCTGGGTGTTGTTCTAGTATTATTAGAGTGACTTTTAGGAGTATGCCTTTTTAAATTCACCCTATTGTTTGTATACCCAGATACCCTTTAGTTGCAGAAAGCTGCAAGATTGTCAAATTCTCCACAAATGAAACAAGCTTTGTTATAGAAGTCAAAGTCATCACCTAGTTGGTGAGACTTAAGGCCATTCCAATTCCTTTGGTTGCCTTTAGGCTTGTTTGTGGTTCTATATTGTTCACAATATCTAACTGGTTGCCTAACATGTTTAATGTTGATTTTAGGCCTATCAGTATTATGTTTGACTATCTTAGGAACACTTGTTCCTGCTTTCTTAACCATATCAGGTTTAGACATAACCTGTTCATCTTCATCATCATCAGATATCCAGTCCTCAATGACTATTTTATCTGATCTTCTATCAGAGGAAACCTTGTCCTCAAGAAGTGAAGTTTTACATAAAATCTCACTTACTTTCTTAGGTTCATCAACAACTGACTTTGCTTTTGGCTGAACACCATATTGTAGCTCAGGTTGTTGAAATTCAGCTACTCTTGTATTCTCTATGTTTATCCCTGGGGGAACAGGAATTCCTCTGTAAGGGTGTGAGACAGCATTATATCCTAACCCTGAATTGCCTCTATTAATCACTTGACATTCAATCATGTTGGTTACACCTCTAGAAGCATGTTCTAGTGTTTCTACAGTCAAGTGAGTGTTTCCATTTTCCTTTTTGATCCTATCATAAGCATCTCTTAAAAGCTCAATTTCAGCATCTAAAGAATATGTCCGGTCTAAGAAGTGCTTTGTCATCAGAAAAAGCAAATTCATTTTGTTTTTAGTGAATGATCTGCTTCTCTAGGGATTCTAAACCACACTTATAATCTACTAAGTCTTTTTGAGTTCTGCTTAGGACTTTCTTTTGGTCATCATAATGTTTGATTAAAGTTTGCAGTTCTTTAAGAGCTATGCAAGTATTAGAACAAACTTTATGATTTTGTACCTCAGTAGAGAAAGCCATGAGTGCCATCTGTGAAGAAGTTTCTTCTTCATCTGCCATGAAACTCCAATTAAAACCTAGGCCATCAATAGCTACCATAGCTTTTGAGTTTGGCTCAAAAACCTCCCCTGTTTTGGATTTGCTTCCAAAACCTCTATTCTTGCTATCTTGCTGCCTTGGTCTTCTACATTCTCTTGGGAAGTGCCCCATCATGTGGCAGTTATAGCATTCTATCTTTGACTTGTCAAAACCAGCAGTATCATTGTTACTGATTGTGAGCTTCTTCCCCATCCTTTGATAGAACTTCTTAGCCCTCATGCTAAGAAGAGAAATTTGCCATTTTAAGTCCATTTCCTCTAGATCATCATCATTGATCTCTTGGAGGTCTTCATAATTGAGCATGGACCCATCATTTCAACTTGTGAGGAAAGCACAACAAGTCTTCTCATCCAAAATACCCATGGTACTGCTTGATGAACTAGCAGCACCAACACCATCAACAACCTTAACCTCTTCACTTGGATTTGAGGTACTAGGAGATGACATAAATGCCATGTTCCCAGTATTAGAACTAGTACCTCCAGTTTTCTTCAAATCTTGTTCCACAATTTTGAAGTTGCTATACAAGTCCATTAGTTCCATGGTGTCAAGGTCTGACTTGTTCTTCCAGACAACAACATGTATAGCCCACTCTTCTGGTAAGCTTCTCAGAAATTTGGAGTTTAAATCTTCTTGAGGTATTTCAACCCCAAGAATAGCAAGTTGGCTCACAATATTCTGAAGCCTATTAAACATGTGGTCAAGAGATTCATTGTTGGTAGAGGAGAAGTTTTCAAGCTGCTGCTTGAGCAGAGTCTTGTGGGTTTTCTTGGTGGCTTCATTTCCACCATATCTTGCAACAATGGCTTCAAATAATGACTTGGCATCTTTGAACTTGCTGAAGTTTAAAAGTTGATCATTAGGAATGGTCATCATCAGCATACTTCTGGCCTTGGGTTCATTTTTCTTCTTTATTCTATCTTCTGCAGATGTTGGGTGGATCAGCAGAGTTGTCACCACTTTGCCTTTAACTGTTGATGTAGTGGTTGTAGGCTGGTAAGAGTTTCCATCTTCAATAATTTCCCAAAGTGCATAGTCTTGCACTTGGAAATACTGCTCTATCCTCAGCCTCCACATCTCAAACTCATTCTGTTTGAGCATGGGTAATTTTGCAGAAACATTCGTCTGAATAGATTCTACATCCATTTCTTCTGCTTCTTCTTCTAAATCAAAGATATCATCCTTTCTTTGATACCAATTGAGAGGATGTACGATACACTTAATAGGATGTTAGTCCTTAATAACGAGTGGATGAGATACTTTGAGTGAATATGATTAAGTATGTGGAATCTACTTAATCATACTTAGAAGGTTATTGTTATTGGAAATGGAACAGTGGTGGTTGTTGAAATTGATAATGAACAATGAAGTTTAACACCAAACGATTCAATATTATTTGAGAATAATACGAGTGATCTTCACTATCACTAGGGTTACAAACCTTGAATCTCTATTACAAAGAAAACTAACTTTCTGTTATGAACAACTTAATGTATGTTTTCTTAGTATTGGACTAGTTACAAAATTAGCACTTGGTTAATCTATTTTCAACACTTCAACACTCAGACATTTGTAACTAAAATAAGATCTTCCTTTTATATAACTAAGGAGATCTTTACAATAAATGATGAGTCTTTTCTAACTACTTGCTTTGCTTGAGTGTGTCAATCCTTAAGATATAACTTGTATCTGTGTACACAACTTGTTGACTGATCATCTATCAAAGATATTATCTACCGTATATCTTTGACTTTTATACACAAAATATCTTTGTATACTTATCCATCTAGCAGTAGAATACTCGACACTTATCTCTTCAACAGCAGTATTTGTTGCACTAGCAGTAGAATCCTTGTTGCAGTAGAATGAAATACACTAGCAGTAGAATGAAATAAACTAGCAGTAGAATGATACTTAGTACATTTCGTTGAGCAGAACTAACCTTGTAAACGTTTAATTCCCAATACTAATCTTTAGAACATTTAATTCCCAAAAATAAGTTTAAAATACACAACAACTATTTTCCCCCCTAAAATCAGCTCCAAACTTCCCAAAATAAATTTTCACCAGAAAAGACAAAAAGAGGAGCGTTTTTGTCTGACACGGCTCCACGGTTCCACTAAATTTAGTGGAGCCGTCCCTTTATAACGGTCAATTTATTTCTGCCTATAAATACGAGCCCTGTTCACAGTTCTTGGGCATCCTTTTTCACACAAAACTTTCTGAGTTTGATACTCTCTTCACATCTTTTCTTTTTGATCATTTAGTTAGGTTTTCTTTTATTCAAGAGTGATCCTTTCATCCTATCAAGTGATCCTCTTCATTCCTCTTGAATAGCAAGAGAAGAACACAAAGTATCCAAGTAGATACAAAGTGTTGTCATAAGTGCAAGAGAAGAACTCAAGGTATCCAAGAAGATACAAGAGTTGTAGTTTTAGTTAGGGGTCTTGTAATTACACACTTGTTGTATCATAGCATACATCAAGATCATTTTTCTTTTGTGAGAGAGTGAGTGAAGATCATTTTGTTCTTAGAAGATATATTGATTATCTCTTGAAGCCATTGGGCTAGTGCGATTGATCAAGTTGATCAAAGGTAGATAGGATAGGTTGAGTGAAGTGAGAGTTGATCATTGTGATCGTGTCAAGATATTGGAGATCTCTTGAAGCCATTGGGCTTGTGTGATTGATCAAGTAGATCATAGGTAGATCGGGTAGATCGAGTCTTGTGTGAAGTAGTAAAGGATCAAGTGGATTATGGTAGATTGGTGCTAGCTAAGATTAGCACTCGACATCTAGCTTAGTTTCGAAAATAGGATAAGCTACGTGTACGGTTTTCTCCGCCTAAGGGAGGTTTTTGACATAGTGCTTGAAACTCTCGAGTGTGGTACTCGAGGAGTGGAGTAGGGCGAAGAAGAGCTTCGTAGCTGAACCACTATAAATTCTTTGTCCCGGTTTGATCTTTCCATCTCTACTCTTTACTTTCATTACTTATTATTGGTTAGTTTAGTGTGTAGTTCATATTGGTGTTGATTGATTGCACATAAGAATCGAACCAAAGGTTTCAAATAGTAAAGTTTTTAAGAAGTCTTAAAAGAATTAAAAGAACTTAAAAACCGGTAAAACTATTCAACCCCTCTTCTCGTTTTCCACAAGCTTGATAATACTTAAGTTAGTGACACCACTTAAGTTAGTGATCTCTAATCTCTTCTCTTTCGCACACCTTCATTCATCATCACTTGATGAAACATCATAGCACAATACCGAACCATCATCATGATTCTCTCAAGATGATGTACATTCCCAATATGGAGATGTGTAGGTGTTTTGGGTTAAAAGAGCCATGGTGGGATTGACAAAGAGATATTGATTGTTTTGGAGGTGAGGGAAAGATGTCATGACAAACTGATATAGACGAGTCAACAACATCCCATAGGGTATCGCCTTATTTAGTCGACCCCTGACACTGACAATTCTCCTTGCTAAGAAGTAAGCGAGGTTGTAGGGTTGCTCGCTGACTAGACAATACAACATATGAGCACAACACGCCGGAAGTTGCTCACGGTTGTGAGGAAGACAGAAGACATTTTCACAGATGACTTATATCCATCTACATAGATGTGGGTGAATTTCATCAACATAGACTTTGAGTGGATCTAAGTCATACTCATGAGACTCACAAAACTCAATGTCACTGCTCTCCTTAAGTGTGACAATTTGTAAATTCATGTCATTTTCCAAACCTCGATAATTTACTATTCGTCATTTACTATTCATCAATCACTATTCATCATTTCACTATTTATCTTTTTGAAGTCAGTTTGCGACTTTGAGATGTTACCAAAAATTTTACTATTCATGAAACACTATTCATTCTTTGAGGGAAATCACTATTCATGGTTATCATTCATCATTTCGTAAACTAGGTTTACGGGTATTCAAATTCGCGTAACCATTATGGTTTAGCTGCGTATTCATGCATCATCAGTAAGGACACATCATATAGACTAGAGTAGTCTACATATCATCAGTAACATCATCATCATATTAGGTCATGCACGGGTTTGTGTGATTTTCATTAACGTGTGCTTATTTATTTAATGAACGTTACCACTCTGTCATTACTGCGAACAATATACCCGACACTTCCGATAGTGATCATAATATATTTTCACACTCATTATAATGATATAAGAATTATAATATTAGTTTACCCGGTGTTTTTAAATCGTTTACTATATTTTCCGTTAAAAGCTTATAAATACGACGATTTGTGTAATTTCAACACGAAAACTATCTGAACACCCGATTCTTGCAAGGAATGTTATTTTTCTATTTTTACAACTTCGTCGTATTTTATTTTATCTCGTCAAGATTTATTTCTAGTTAACTCGGTACCCGGTAACACCTAATGCACAATTTAAACTAGCTAAATGATCATCAATTGGACAAGATCTTTAATTAACCCACACACTTCTTTGTCTTGCCCATTTGTGCCCCCCCCCCCCCCCCTAGCCCCCCTAGGTCCATCTTCACATGAGTATCTTGACTAAAATTAATGCTTAGCTAAATATATACTTCCAAATATTTCACTAACACATTTAATCATCCAAATAAACTAGCTAACACTTCAAGGTTTTCTCACATCCTTTTCTTCCTCATATGGTTCGGCCAAGACACAAGAACAAGCAAGAGTTCATCAAATTTTTCAAGATTTAGTATTTTGAGTCCAAGTAGTATCCTAGTTAAGGTTTTGAAAAAAAACCTCAAGGATAATTAAGTGTTTTTGCTCCAAAACTCATCAAATCTTCAAGTAAGCTTCTAAATAAATTTTCTACTCATTTCTACTTTCATTTAATATATTTTGATGTTCTAGTAGTGAATCATGCAAATATGTATATGTTATATACCACTTAACACATAATCTTGTCACAAAATGAGTTTAATGAATTTTATTAGTAACCTTATGAGATCTATTGTTTTTGGTGAAGATTAGGAACCCATGACACCCTAAGAAGGTGTATGGTAGGCTTAGAGTAGTTTTGGTGTTGATTGGAAGGATTATATTCAAGCCTTGAACTAGAAAAAATTATTTTTACAAGTTACAAATATGTTGCTGTCCATTTTTGTAAAATCTGGAAAAGTCAGTAGGTCATGGACTATTTTGGCCAAAATATTTAGAAAATAATTTCAAAAACAAAACCGTGGCCGCCGGAATGAGCGAAAACGACCTTACGACGAAAAAGTTACGCTAATTCTAAGTTTGACGTCGAAAACTATTTTTCTGAAAATTACGTGCTGTTACACGAATTTCAACGGGTAAAACGAGGCGTTGGACGTGATCTAGATGAGCTGATACACCAAGAATCTATTAGTTAGATGTAACACGAAGCCGTGGATATAAAGAATGTAGAAAACGAGCTTATAACGACCAAGATACGAGCGTTTGAAAACCGACGATTCACCAAACATTTTATCAGCTTTTAATAGAAATATTTCTAAGTCTAAAACTGTTTTTGCGAGACACCATTTTAGAGCCATTTTTCTCATTGATCGAGTCTGTTTGAGACATTAACCTTTTGAAGTGAAATCAAGTAAACCCGTCCTACTTTCTAAATTGATCAACCGTTCGTCAACCGGACTTGTAACGAATAAGTTATGGCCTTCCAAACTTACCCGAAAACTACACAAAAACAGTAAACTTTTCCGACTAACTAACTTGACGATTATTTTTCTCATTGATCGGGACACGTATGGACAAAAGTTCGAAGATAAGAATTTAAGATATTGTTACAAGGTTTCTAAAAACGCCGAGCTTATTTTCTAAGGATCAATGTACACCGTTTTATGGCTAGTTTTGCGATGCCATTTAGTCATTTTTATAAGTTGTGAAAAATAATAAATTGCGACGTAAAGATCTATTTTTCCAATAATTCACCAAACGACTATCGTAGGATATCGTTGCAACATATTTACACGAAAAGTGTTTTATAACTTAAAGAGATGTCAATAGATCATATCATTCATATTAGGTTGCGGCTAGGGATCGCACCTCATTTCAGTATATTCACTATTGTTATCTTAGCTATTGCATCAGGTGAGTTTTCATAGCCCCGGTTTCAATATACAATTTAACTTCTAAAATCTCGGGGGAGAATACATTGCACATCATTTTATTACAATTTCAAGTACATTAAATTCATTTACATTGCTTAAGTTACTACATTGCCAAGTTAAAGTCCTCTTTTATTTATCATGGACCGTTAATTGACATTAAGCTAGGATGAGTGAATAGATCTATTGAGGGTGACTCCTCCATTTGGGTTGGTAGCACCAACTAGTCTATGAACGCATTTCATTTGAATTATCATAGAGTGTCTGGCAAAACACTCAGTTGGGGCGTACATTATTAGTCTATCTTCGGGGTTATGAAGCTTATAGCAATTGTATTATTTTAATTATATGGCAACATTGTCACACTTAACATTAAATCTTGTAGTCTATATATTACTCTTGTTTACCTAAACCAAATCTTATTTGGTAGTGGGTTGTAAACACACAGGTTGCAAGTCTTGTATGAGCGGGACTTGGGACTGAGTGGATTTGCAAAGCCTTTGCTGGGAAATCTTTATTCAAATGTTTTACATTTTACACTAAACTCTATGAACTCACCAACCTAGTGTTGACACATTTTAGCAATGTATTTTCAGGTAATTAAAGCATTCGCATTGTGACATACAAGAAGACTTATCATAGAGTCGCGATGACGACGCGTCTCACTTGGGTTTTTATGCACTTAAACAATCGTTTGATTGTAACAAACTTACTTTCGCAAGCTTTGAAAATCATTTGGGACCTATCTTTTGTAAACTCTGAATTATTTTAATAAATCAAACGATGTACTTTTAAAACGACACTTTAGGTCGTTCAATATAACTGTAACTGTGATGCTATGGCAGTCACGCCCCAGGTATTCCATTCCGCTGCAAACCAGGTATTTGGGGGTGTGACAGATTGGCATGAGAGCTAAGGTTATAGCGAACTAGGTTGTATCTCGGACCCTAGACTATAACCACATCATCATAGCATCTCATCATTTCATCATAAGTGCATATTCACTATACATGCGGTTTCATACACACACTATGCGAATCACTTATACTTATACTTATATTGTAACACCCCAACCCAGCAAGGTTAGAAGTATCACATTAATGGCTTCATATCAGTTCAAACAAAGCATACATTCAGTAGTAATACAAAGATTCTCAAAGGTTACAAATGAAATACTGAATACACAAGGATACAAAGGAAACAAAAACTAAATACTAAGTCTGCAAATGCAATCCTTCTAATGACTTCTACTTCAAAATAATTATCAAGGTCTTCTAAGTCCAAAAGTCTCTTCCCTCTTACCCAGCTTCCAACTTAAACCTGCCGCGGAAAAGAAACGCGGCTGAGCTTAAAAAGCCCAGTGAACAGATATATAATAAACGGAAACGAAAGTAAACGGAAATGAACAGAAGTAGCATAATGAATAAGATATAAGTAAAGGTATAAAGAGTAAAGGTTTAGGACAGTCATCCACCACGAGGCCAAACAAATCAAATCATATCATATCGTAACCACAATCTTCAAATCATATAGAGGGGAGACCTCTCAGATAATCAGATAATATGAGGGGTCTCCTCATTCTTCAAATGGAGTAGCTAGCTCCCAAATTTTGTGAAAGACGTGGATTGCACCCATCATCAGTCACCAAATCAAATCATATCAAAATGAACTGTCCACGAACACGGACACGAACCTAGGATGCATCCATTCGCCCCCCGAACAAATCATATTGGCCATATCAAATCATATCATAGTGAGCTCATATCAAATCAAAATGGGGACGGTGTAACCAAATCACTAGGGCTACACGCTAGTCATGCCATTGGTGCATCAATGACACGGCCATGTTACCTTCATGGCTAGGAAACGAACTTGGCTCGGGTATCAAACTGGGGTCAAAGGTCAATATCAAAGCAAAGGTTCACATGGTCATGGTCCAAATATCAAAGTTCATATCAGAAGGTTCATATCAAAGGGTTCATATGCCAAAGGTTCAAATCCCAAGGTTCATAGCAAAGGTCAAAGTCAAATCATAATAAGGGTTCAAGAGACCGAAGGCACCTTATTAAAAAGGGCAGAATATCTGTACCTTATACCGCAACCGAAAACACAACAGAAAATATCAGGGTCGGAAGCGAACTCCATCTCCAGCGAATCTACACGAATTCAGTGTCGTCTTATTATTTATATCTTATTTAAATCAGATTACTTATTTTAGTCGGCTTTCTACTTTTTTTGGTATCCTGACATATTTAGTAATTTTCGCGGTTTAGTAATTTAATATTGGGATAATTACTAAAATAGCCCAAAACCCAAATGGGATATTTCTACCCCAGTTGCCCTGGGCAATACCCCCCAGTTGCCCAGTTGCCCAAAAAATACACTGGAAATCCTTTGGTTGCCCCAAAAAATGCCGGTTGCCCTGGGCAACACAATTATTTTCGGATTTCGGGTTAGATAGGGAACCGCCCATTTGTGTTTGGGCTATTTTGGTAATTATCCCTTTAATATTTTAAGGTTAAAATTGACAGTTAATAATATTTAAGGGTTAAAATGACATTTATAATAGTTTAGAGTTAATTCTGCCAACTTAATAAAGTTTATGGTCTAAAACGTAAATTATCAAAATTATATGTTAAAAATGTCAAATAAAATTATTTTAAAGTTTATGCTAATTTCATATTAAGATGATAATTTTATAACCGGTCGTTCATAATTTATTAACGTACTCTTGAAATTAATCCTTGACCATGACGACCAAAATTAACCATATCGACCAACATCTCTTTTTATTTGTCCATAAAACACGACACGACCAACACATAAAATCACACATCTCCAAACCATTTCCCACGTAAACCACATGCACGCTCCTTTCTTATTTCTTGTTATGTATTTCCATATTGTAGTCATGTTTTCATGCCACAAAAGGTTTCTAGTAGTTTAATAAGCAAAACAAAATTTTACTTAAATCAATTAATTATTCATTTTTCCCTCAAAAGAAAATTGCAATAACTAATATGTTTGCATGTTATCTCATACCCATGTGCAATTTGATAGTCAACTAGATGGATGAATCATCATAAAAATGATTTCATGACAGAAACCTGATAGCCAATTGCATGTTTTCAACACAGATTTGGTTCGATCATTATATAAAACCACGATGCCATCATAACGACATGCATATATATTGCACATAAGGGTTCTTTTATATTGATATTAAGTCGACTCATATAGTATCCTGTTTTCATTATTTATGTAGCTTATCTTTGGTGATATAATTCACAATATTAATGAAACAAAAGCTTGGCAAGACAACAAGGTTTATAATCGACAATCGTATAACAGGTTCTATCTTTAGATTGATGTTTCATGTGTATGTCGAATGGAAGGGACAACAATGAAGGATGATGAAGATACCTTTGGACGATAGGTCGAGACCGAAGACACGAACACGAGCACAAGATTTTGTGAGGCACCACCGAACCCAAGACCTACAGCCTTTCAAAACAAAACCAAACCTTTCTTCGAATATGACACACCCACGTTCAAAACCCTTACTACCACGATCACCACCCTTGTAATACTCCAAGCCGACCTCTAGCCTGCTACCCTTCGCACCTGCTGTATAGCGCCACGACCAACCAAGTAGGAGCCCAAAACCTAGGCAGCCCATACGTACTAATCACGAAACCAAAACCTTAGTCCAACCCGCGTTCGAACTGAACCCCAACGAACACCACCAAGAATCAGCCACTCGCCAACTGTTAACGAGAACCTTCCAACAATTCGAGATCGAAACGAAGCACGAACCACAACAGGTGTAAACTTGTATTATGGTTTTACTGACACACGCATGAGATCACACCCATGAATTCAGAGACACATGAAACCACAACTAGAGTATAACAGGTTAATAGGTTCTCGAGAAAGTGGTATGGATGAATTTTCTTTTCTGCTTCTAGTTGTTCCAAATGGGAGAGGAGAAAAGAATGTTTAATGAAAACGTGTAAATGGGATTTTAACTAGGCAAGAATATATAGAATTTATGGAGTTTTTTTTTTTTTTTTTTTTTTTGATTTGGTCGAAATCCTTTTAATGTGATTGAGGTGATAGGCCAAAATTTTAGGAGCTAATTAGGTGATTGATTGGGTTCCATATTTTCAAAAAAAAAAAAAAAACAGAATCACGTATAAAAGGGACCATGTCATTCAAAACATATAGGTTATAAAATAATCATATTTATTAGGCCGAATATCATAGGTGATCATATTATACATATTTTATACATATTATTTCGTGTACAAACTTAATTATTTTCGGCCCTATATGACCTTCTTAGACTTGCCACCATTTTATTTATAAAATTCTACTTTAGGTTATATGTTCATATCGTATGGTTTCAAGCCATAACATATTATATAACTCAAGTTTTAAATTATAGCGTATTTTATAAGTTCTTAAATTTTCAAATTTAGAGGATATTTTGTTCATTTCAGTTCGTGTTAATTTTGGGTTTTACAATTCTTCCCCTCTAAAAAAAAAATTTCGCCCTCGAAAATTGAGGTCGCAAAGTTAAACGAAGTCGTAGCAAGTCGCAAAAGATCGTCACAAACATTCTCACGCCCGAGGAGGTTCTTCCAAAAAGATCTTCAGACCAAATAGTTTCTCATGACTCGAATCAAACGAAGTGGTTTCAAATTTCCTCAGAAAGAGATACATTAGGTTATTTCCGATCAAAAGACCATGCAACAAAAATGGAGGATAGGTGAATCTCCCGGAAAGCTCATATGGAATACGAAGAAGATTTCAGATCAAATTTATTGTATCAACAGTAGAGAGTTTTACAAGAATTCAAGATTTATAACTTAGGTCAACAGAATGCAAAAACGAGAGTTCAACTTATTCAGATATCTAATGAACGAAGGCAAGGTATACGCATAGGTAGAATGAACCTAAGTCTCACTAATCACGGATAATCCGACGGAGATCAAATTCTAAATTTCTTAGGTACTTCTCAAGATATCCTATGGCCATAATGAGTGCACGTTATATGATGTAAGTATTATCACGTTGGCCAGACGTCATAATACTGGCATCATATAAATATGCCCTCATGATGGTCATATTTTATCTCAAGTCGTAATCAAAACCACCTATCTTAATCCACCTAGTACTTCTACAGTCTCGAGGTCAACAAAATCGAATGCCATAGTCAAGAGGAAAAACAAAACTATTCGTAAGAGTATCAAAATCCCAGATTGCCTATCCGAAGTGAGGTACGCCGTCACAAGCATCATATCTTCTACAACTCGCCAAAATCTCTCAAAACAAAGCCATCATCGAACATATGACAAATGAGTACGGAACTGAAATACTTCTAGGGAACTTGAAACATTAAAGGATCTTATTACTATATAACGAAACTTAAGAGAGTCAACGGAATGAAAGTTAGTTGCCAAGAGCTTCGGCCTTCGTAGAATCAGTTCTTCCAAACCTAAAGGGTCTGTTTCAGAAATCCACTCATTCAACACATCCAATCTCTTCAAGTCCGGTTAATCTGTCTTCGTTTGTCCATCAATTCGGAAGTGAAACCAAAATTGGGAACTTGTGTCTGGTTTGTCGAGCCTCCTGTAGTTCTTCTTGGAATGTGATAGAGGAATGTGAATTCCTGGCATGCTCTTTAAATTCCTTCATCACCCAGTCTGCTTTCGCTCTCAATTCTTCTTAGTACAACCAAGATGAATAGGGAAATTAGACTGCACGTCTTCATCGGTTCCAGGTTCGCCGTCTTGACTAGATTTTCTTCTTCTGCATCGCCAACTCTTCTGTCTTGTAGGGAACGTCTTCACTCTTCAGGGTAGCCACCATTGTAGCCACCATTGTTGTCAACTCCAGGTCAGGCAGTGAAGTAACTCATCTGACGTGCTTCTAGTTGTCCTGCTGCATACGAAAAGCCTTCTGTGCTGTAAGGGAGTATAACCGATTCTCTTTCCGATTTATTCCAAAAATTTGCTCCGCCCGAGGGTGTGGAAGATAATCCTTCTTCAACCTTTCTAAAACTCCATTCTAAATCAAACTAAGTTGTTTCTCTCTGTTCACGAAATTTCTCAATGGTATCATAAGTTGCAAACATCTTCCAGCATTCTTCTGCAAGGTTCAAAAGGTTTCAGTTCTCCATTCTGTTATCGGTCTTGACCACATGGTGATAGTTTCCAAAACTTGTGGGGCTTAAAGAGATATCCTCGATTAAGAACATCGATGTCTCAACAATGTCAATCTCTCAGAATGTACCAATGACCGTCGAATTTTCTAACGAAGTGCAAAGACGATTTTTCATGCTCTTTCTCGTCTCCAAACGTACTATTTAGTCATACAATGACCATTTGTCCAAGTACTAACGAGAAAACATCATTCATCAAGTTCGCAAAAAAAACAATCAGAGCTTTAGCTAATACTATTAGCGTCACTAATCGTCATAGCAGTCTTTTACGAATACTGAAGGCGATTCCAAGAATAAAATCTATTCATCAGAAGGAAACTTCGCGCTCTGAAATTAAACAAGCACATAATCATTTCAGGGTGGAGGTATTACGGTTCAGCTTTCAGAAATCAACATGCCCAGAAGATACACTTAAACCAACTCACTTCTGGTCTTCGGTTCTTGCTCCTCTCGGTTGCTCAAACAAACTGGTAGGATCCCGGACACATCTGAAAGACACCCTCGCTTGGTGACTAAACAGTCTCTCGGTATCAAGTCAATTCCTACTTCACGCTCCGATGGAAAATCTTTGGTGGTTCGACCAGGAATCATATTCAAGATTCAGGGTGCCAAATAACGTTCAAGATAAGGTTCATTCATTGGGGTACGAAATGGGTTCTAGAAAAATTTCGTAACTACGAAAGTAACACACGAGTCTCCAGAGAAATGGTGATAGCAAAGGGTTTAACAATCGGTAGTCGTAGTAGGGAGTTTAAAATTGTTTCAAACGTTAAAGGTGAGACATAGAAGTGAAATTGTCCATATTTGAATGCTCAATCAGCCGATTCCTTGTCAGAATAAAATTGAAGATAACTATCCCAAGATAGATGGATCACAAATCAAATCTTTATCATTTAAAAGTGGGGGAAAACATTTTATACTCGTGGTTACACACCACAAGACTTCTCATAAGGCAGAGATGGGTGAAACGAAATCAATTAGTGTCGGAAGATTCATAGTTACTTAGCAAAAACAAGAGACAAATAAGAGAATACATCAAGTACGCCATTGCTAGGGGGATTCTCAGAATGATCGAAGAGGCATCAAAATAATTAATGAAAGGATCAGAGGTCAGAGTCAATATCTGAAGATAAGGATCAATTAGTGTCAGGCAATTACTATGCAATTCTCAAAGCCTTCCAAAATTAATCAGGTTCAAATTTTCAGGTGGTGCAAGGTGTGAGCTTCCAATTTCCAAAAGTGATAACAACAGGATCTAACCAAAAGCAAGGCACGAATCAGAGTGATGTGGAAGCAATGATACTTAAACAAATGCCTTATAGTCTACCCATTCCTCACTTGGTCAAAACTTACGTTCCTATAAGGGAATTCTAAAGCAATTTTTCAGAGGTTGTCCTATGAGCGCTTACAGGGGAAACTTAGTGGTCCTAACTTACACAGGCCGAGGGTAAATGTATTACGAATCGCAGCCTGTCGCTCTGATACCATAATTGTAACACCCCAACCCAGCAAGGGTAGAAGTATCACATTAATGGCTTCATATCAGTTCAAACAAAGCATACATTCAATAGTAATACAAAGATTCTCAAAGGTTACAAATGAAATACTGAATACACAAGGATACAAAGGAAACAAAAACTAAATACTAAGTCTGCAAATGCAATCCTTCTAATGACTTCTACTTCAAAATAATTATCAAGGTCTTCTAAGTCCAAAAGTCTCTTCCCTCTTACCCAGCTTCCAACTAAAACCTGCCGCGGAAAAGAAACGCGGCTGAGCTTAAAAAGCCCAGTGAACAGATATATAATAAACGGAAACGAAAGTAAACGGAAATGAACAGAAGTAGCATAATGAATAAGATATAAGTAAAGGTATAAAGAGTAAAGGTTTAGGACATTCATCCACCACGAGGCCAAACAAATCAAATCATATCATATCGTAACCACAATCTTCAAATCATATAGAGGGGAGACCTCTCAGATAATCAGATAATATGAGGGGTCTCCTCATTCTTCAAATGGAGTAGCTAGCTCCCAAATTTTGTGAAAGACGTGGATTGCACCCATCATCAGTCACCAAATCAAATCATATCAAAACGAACTGTCCACGAACACGGACACGAACCTAGGATGCATCCATTCGCCCCCCGAACAAATCATATTGGCCATATCAAATCATATCATAGTGAGCTCATATCAAATCAAAATGGGGACGGTGTAACCAAATCACTAGGGCTACACGCTAGTCATGCCATTGGTGCATCAATGACACGGCCATGTTACCTTCATGGCTAGGAAACAAACTTGGCTCGGGTATCAAACTGGGGTCAAAGGTCAATATCAAAGCAAAGGTTCACATGGTCATGGTCCAAATATCAAAGTTCATATCAGAAGGTTCATATCAAAGGGTTCATATGCCAAAGGTTTAAATCCCAAGGTTCATAGCAAAGGTCAAAGTCAAATCATAATAAGGGTTCAAGAGACCGAAGGCACCTTATTAAAAAGGGCAGAATATCTGTACCTTATACCGCAACCGAAAACACAACAGAAAATATCAAGGTCGGAAGCGAACTCCATCTCCAGCGAATCTACACGAATTCAGGGTCGTCTTATTTTTTATATCTTATTTAAATCAGATTACTTATTTTAGTCGGCTTTCTACTTTTTTTGGTATCCTGACATATTTAGTAATTTTCCCGGTTTAGTAATTTAATATTTTAAGGTTAAAATTGACAGTTAATAATATTTAAGGGTTAAAATGACATTTATAATAGTTTAGAGTTAATTCTGCCAACTTAATAAAGTTTATGGTCTAAAACGTAAATTATCAAAATTATATGTTAAAAATGTCAAATAAAATTATTTTAAAGTTTATGCTAATTTCATATTAAGATGATAAATTTATAACCGGTCGTTCATAATTTATTAACGTACTCTTGAAATTAATCCTTGACCATGACGACCAAAATTAACCATATCGACCAACATCTCTTTTTATTTGTCCATAAAACACGACACGACCAACACATAAAATCACACATCTCCAAACCATTTCCCACGTAAACCACATGCACGCTCCTTTCTTATTTCTTGTTATTTATTTCCATATTTTAGTCATGTTTTCATGCCACAAAAGGTTTCCAGTAGTTTAATAAGCAAAACAAAATTTTACTTAAATCAATTAATTATTCATTTTTCCCTCCAAAGAAAATTGCAATAACTAATATGTTTGCATGTTATCTCATACCCATGTGCAATTTGATAGTCAACTAGATGGATGAATCATCATAAAAATGATTTCATGACAGCAACCTGATAGCCAATTGCATGTTTTCAACAAAGATTTGGTTCGAGCATTATATAAAACCACGATGCCATCATAACGACATGCATATATATTGCACATAAGGGTTCTTTTATATTGATATTAAGTCGACTCATATAGTATCCTGTTTTCATTATTTATGTAGCTTATCTTTGGTGATATAATTCACAATATTAATGAAACAAAAGCTTGGCAAGACAACAAGGTTTATAATCGACAATCGTATAACAGGTTCTATCTTTAGATTGATGTTTCATGTGTATGTCGAATGGAAGGGACAACAATGAAGGATGATGAAGATACCTTTGGACGATAGGTCGAGACCGAAGACACGAACACGAGCACAAGATTTCGTGAGGCACCACCGAACCCAAGACCTACAGCCTTTCAAAACAAAACCAAACCTTTCTTCGAATATGACACACCCACGTTCAAAACCCTTACTACCACGATCACCACCCTTGTAATACTCCAAGCCGACCTCTAGCCTGCTACCCTTCGCACCTACTGTATAGCACCACGACAAACCAAGTAGGAGCCCAAAACCTAGGCAGCCCATACGTACCAATCACGAAACCAAAACCTTAGTCCAACCCGCGTTCGAACTGAACCCCAACGAACACCACCAAGAATCATCCACTCGCCAACTGTTAACGAGAACCTTCCAACAATTCGAGATCGAAATGAAGCACGAACCACAACAGGTGTAAACTTGCATTATGGTTTTACTGACACACGCATGAGATCACACCCATGAATTCAGAGACACATGAAACCACAACTAGAGTATAACAGGTTAATAGGTTCTCGAGAAAGTGGTATGGATGAATTTTCTTTTCTGCTTCTAGTTGTTCCAAATGGGAGAGGAGAAAAGAATGTTTAATGAAAACGTGTAAATGGGATTTTAACTAGGCAAGAATATATAGAATTTAAGGATTTTTTTTTTTTTTTTTTGATTTAGTCGAAATCCTTTTAATGTGATTGAGGTGATAGGCCAAAATTTTAGGAGCTAATTAGGTGATTGATTGGGTTCCATATTTTCAAAAAAAAAAAAAAAAAAAACAGAATCACGTATAAAAGGGACCATGTCATTCAAAACATATAGGTTATAAAATAATCATATTTATTAGGCCGAATATCATAGGTGATCATATTATACATATTTTATACATATTATTTCGTGTACAAACTTAATTATTTTCGGCCCTATATGACCTTCTTAGACTTGCCACCATTTTATTTATAAAATTCTACTTTAGGTTATATGTTCATATCGTATGGTTTCAAGCCATAACATATTATATAACTCAAGTTTTAAATTATAGCGTATTTTATAAGTTCTTAAAATTTCAAATTTAGAGGATATTTTGGTCATTTCAGTTCGTGTTAATTTTGGGTTTTACAATTCTTCCCCTCTAAAAAAAAAATTCGCCCTCGAAAATTGAGGTCGCAAAGTTAAACGAAGTCGTAGCAAGTCGCAAAAGATCGTCACAAACATTCTCACGCCCGAGGAGGTTCTTCCAAAAAGATCTTCAGACCAAATAGTTTCTCATGACTCGAATCAAACGAAGTGGTTTCAAATTTCCTCAGAAAGAGATACATTAGGTTATTTCCGATCAAAAGACCATGCAACAAAAATGGAGGATAGGTGAATCTCCCGGAATGCTCATATGGAATACGAACAAGATTTCAGATCAAATTTATTGTATCAACAGTAGAGAGTTTTACAAGAATTCAAGATTTATAACTTAGGTCAACAGAATGCAAAAACGAGAGTTCAACTTATTCAGATATCTAATGAACGAAGGCAAGGTATACACATAGGTAGAATGAACCTAAGTCTCACTAATCACGGATAATCTGACGGAGATCAAATTCTAAATTTCTTAGGTACTTCTCAAGATATCCTATGGCCACAATGAGTGCACGTTATATGATGTAAGTATTATCACGTTGGCCAGACGTCATAATACTGGCATCATATAAATATGCCCTCATGATGGTCATATTTTATCTCAAGTCGTAATCAAAACCACCTATCTTAATCCACCTAGTACTTCTACAGTCTCGAGGTCAACAAAATCGAATGCCATAGTCAAGAGGAAAAATAGAATCACGTATAAAAGGGACCATGTCATTCAAAACATATAGGTTATAAAATAATCATATTTATTAGGCCGAATATCATAGGTGATCATATTATACATATTTTATACATATTATTTCGTGTACAAACTTAATTATTTTTGGCCCTATATGACCTTCTTAGACTTGCCACCATTTTATTTATAAAATTCTACTTTAGGTTATATGTTCATATCGTATGGTTTCAAGCCATAACATATTATATAACTCAAGTTTTAAATTATAGCGTATTTTATAAGTTCTTAAAATTTCAAATTTAGAGGATATTTTGGTCATTTCAGTTCGTGTTAATTTTGGGTTTTACATATATATACTTATATTGACCTGGTTCATAGCGATATGTCTTCAACCAAGCACCCTATTATCACTCCAGCAGACTCGGACATCGAGGATGCTTTTTCATCCACTGATACACCTACACCACCACTCTCACCTTCCTATACCTTGAAATTTCCATATCACTCACCACTGTTAGATGATAACTCCCCCCCGTTTGAGGTAGTAGCACCACCTGAACCAGACTTAGAAGAGACTACCAGATATGATGCCGAGAAGTTTGAGATTCAGGAGACTGCCCCTGCCTTCCCACTACCACCATTGTCATTCCCCTTTTCCATTCCCACATATCAAGAACAAGATAACACTTTGTGGATAGTATCAAGATCACCGACTCAACAGGAACATCAGCAGATTCCTCAAGAATGGTTTGAGATCTATGCTATCTTGGATAGGATCGATGCACCACTCCAGACCCCACATCAGGACTCATCCCAACCCCAAGATGCCACAATTCAAGATCCAATCAGAGGAGCACCAGGGAACCTTTAGTCTAGACTTATATCTTTACTAGCTTTTACTATTTTCCTAGCCACGGGATGTGTGGCATAGTTCAAAGAAACTTGTAGTATTTTGGTTGTTGTACAACGAACTTACCAAGTGTTGACTCTACTATATGGATATGGTTGTGCTATCTATGAAATCGGTCCATGTAGGCCGAAATTTTCATGTATTATATTCATATGTGTTGTGATTATACTTATGATATTTCATGGTTGTTTCTCGTTATGGTTGTTGTGGAAAACTAGAAGGGGGGTTGAATAGTTTTTACCATTTTTCAAGTTTTATTTGCTTTGTTACTATATGTTAATTCAAAGGAAACAATCACAAATAAATAATCACACAATGTAAACAAAAGATAAAGAGAGGAAAGATCAAACCACACAACACTGTTGTTTATAGTGGTTCGGCTACAAGGACTCTCTTCCTTGCCCTAATCCACTCCCCGAGGTTCCAACTTGAGAGTTTATCTTTCACTAAGAAACAAACTCCTTTATTAGGCGGAGAAAACCTTTACACGTCGCTTACTTCCTTTTCCGGTACTAAGCTAAACACCGAGTTCTTTCACAAGGTAGAACCAACCTGACATCGCCTATTTACTTTACCGACGCTAAGCTAGATGTCGAGTTCTTTACAAGGGTACAACCACTCCCTACACTCTTTGTGCTTTGAGGACTAAAGCACTAACTACACTTACTGATTACAAATGATAGATATGATGTGTGAAACAAACTACAATATCACACAGTAATGCAACTAAAGGATTACGGTTCTGTAGATCCTTGAAAGCTTGATCTCTCTTCTACAAAATTAAAGATCAAAATGAAATGCAACTATGCATGATGTTAGTAAGATATGTACTGAATGAATATATGTGTTTTAGCTATATGAGTGATGAGAAAGCCAAATGATCAGCTTGCTATTTATAGGCAAGCTGATATCCAGCTCACGGATCCCACGGATCCCACAATAGGGATCCGTCCGTCATTGGACATGGATCCGTGGGAGATGACAGCTAAGGCATTTGGTGTATCTTTCCAAATCTTCCATATCTTACCAAATCATCAGATGTCAACTATGTAACATGTAAATCTAAACAAGATATATCAAGATCTAACAAAGATATTATATGTGATGTATGCAATGATGTCATGGAATGATTTTAGAATTAAAGTTTCCTTTTAAGGAAACAAGTTACTAAATAAGCAAAATTGTAATTCTTGGTTATTATGTGAAGTGTAAAATGTGTACTTAAGAGACTTAAGCTAGTATTTATTATTTGCTAAAAGATATTCCTTTTATTTGTCATTAACAAAACTAAGAAAAGATCAAAGAATATAAATAACGTTTTTGAGACGATATTTGTATTAACAATTTCCCCCTTTTTGTTGATGACAAAACATAAGGTATATTTTTGAGCAAGAAAATAAATATAGTATAAGTTCTTAAAAATATATATTAAATTTGTTTATTAAAGAAAAGTTTTGTAAAAATGTATGTACTGTGATGAATCAAAGTTAATGCAAACTTAGTCCTTTCTCCCCCTTTTTGTCGAAACAAAAAGAGTTGCGTAGCGGAATGCGATTTTGAGAACTTTAAAGCTCCCCCTTGTTTTATACTCCCCCTAGATGGAGTAATCAAGGAAATGATGCATGAATCTACAAAACAAACGGTTAGTATAGGAAATGCTTATGAAATGCTCCCCCTCGCTGTATACTCCTCACTTCTCGAGTACCAACGTATACTTTGAAGGGTATGATATGCTGCAAATGAAGTGTTAGTAATGAATGACTTCAATGAAGAAGTAGAATGCTTGTGAAGTATTCTTCCAAACAAGCCTTTCAATATGCTTTGACTTTTAAAAGTCAAAGTAAGTGTCTGATCATTATTTGTACCTAATGCAATTATAATCAAGGTATAATATAGGCTATATAAGGATGTTAGTTCACAATGATAATGATAATATGCAATACGTTGATCACTCATAAGCATAAAACATCACATTCATAGATATTGAAAATTTTGTGACAAAAGTCACAATGATGAAATGATGTTACAAGTACAATAAAAAGACATCCTAGAAAGAAATAAAAAGTCCTAAAGCAACAATCCAAAAGGTTCTAACAACTAGTCTAGAAAGCTGCTATTGAGGAGGATGAGAGATGGCGTTTAAACGTTCAAGAACTTAACATGGTTAAAGATGAACCTCATCTCATTTTGAAGCTCATGGACCAAGATGTTGGTCCTTTGGGCCAAGTGAGCCGTTCTCTCACAATGTGCGCAATCATGACTTGAGAAGCCGGGAGGAAGACTAGGCTCCAAGTTTTGTGGTGGTGGTGGTGGTGATGGTGGTTGGTTGTTGTTGTTGTTTGATGGTTGTTGTGGTGTTTGGAGGGAGTTCATAAGGATGTTTTGAATGTCCATTGCTTCATGAAGGCGATGGTCAACCATACTCGAGAGAGTATAGAGTTGTGTTAACTCCGTACTTATTTCCTCTTGTGTTTGAGGAATGTTGCTCCACAATGCCTCATCTATGGCGATGAGTGTTGAAGTTGGTGATAGTGGTGCTATTTGGGGATGAGGTTGTGGTGCTTCACGGTATAGAGGACCATGAATCTCCGGATGGAGAGGATGAAATAGCATAGGTTCTAAGTTTTCAAGACTTATTGGTGGAGGATTGGTTGATGTAGGTGGAAGATCTTCTAACTCTTCAAGATATGGTTGTGGAGATGTTGGTGGTGTCCTAAAGAGTTCCATGGGTTGGAGTTTTGGTGAGGATGGTGATGAGGCAGACTTCTCAGATTGCGATGGAGCGAGAGCGGGTGGTGGTGTGGTTGCTACAGGAGTAATGGTAGGAGGTGGTGTTTTTATGACTACATGTGAGGGAGTTGGAGTGGTTAAAGAAAGGAATTTTTCACTAGCAATGGGTGAGGATATGTTAAGTGGTGATGATTCTTCAGAGGATGAATTGTGAATGTTGATGAAACAACAAGGTTTCACACTAATACGGGCTGTTCTTTTTAGTGACTTGGATGTGGAGGAGTTGTTTGATTTTGTCATTGAGACTTTTTCGTGTAGTATGATAGCTAAAATGTACAGGAGAAGAAATGGTTGTGATGTGAATTGAAGATCCTAAAGTGCTAATTTATAGACAGAAGGTTTGTGAGTCTGTGTGTTTGGATTTGATGTGAATCCAATAGAGAATGTTGGTTTCTAATGATTTGGAACAAAAATTTGTGCAGGTCATATCAAGGAAGTCAATCCATTGAGCTTGGGTTGAGTAATGTGTTGTGGATTTGCAGTAAATACAAGGAGATAGTGGAAAATATTATGATTTGATATTTCCACGGATTTGACGGATCCCTAAAAAGGGTTCCTTCTTTGTATCAGTTTCGTAACTCACTCCTAAAATTCAAAAATTTAAATTTTGGTGGGAAATATTGTTCCTAAGTTTCTAAGAATTCCTAAATGATTCTAAGATGAATTATGATCAGTTAATGAATCCTAAATGATACTAAACACTAAGATTTAAGAATCGAGATTAGTTGAAAAAGTTTTAGATTTTTATTTGGGAACCTGCGGATCCAAGTTGTATCAAATGCGGAACCAAATTTCAGGATCCGCCGAATCGGCAGGTAGGCGGATGGCGGAACCAACGATAAGCCTTGGCGGAACCAAAGTTTGGGATCCGCCGGATCCGTGTCCTAATTGCTAAAACTAAACAGAAGACTTGTCATATTTTGCGTTTTTCGACGAAAACCCGAAAATTCACCTAGACCTTACTTAATATCTAATATGTATAGCAAAACAACTAAATATGATAATATTAACACACGATTGAACAGAGTTTAATCCGTTCTTAGAAACTTACCGTTTTAGGTGTTATGCCAAACATAGGCTATAACCCGGAAAATTGATAACCATGAAGGTTATCTACCTGAAAATGTTAGTTATTACGCATACATAACAAGTAATATCAGATAAAGTTGAGACACATAGAGTTTAACATCATATAGGCTAACAATGTTCAAATCCAAACACTCCTTCAACTAAGCTTCTTCTTCAACTTCTTCATTCCTTTGTGCAATTTCATCATCCAACGACCAAGATTCTTTACCATTCCTTTAATGTTTCGATACTCAGTGGATTCATTTGGAATTGGAGGAAGATGGCTCAAGTATTCGGGTGGAGGAATTCTAGAATTTGGCAAACCATCATCTTCACTCATTGAAGATGATGAGGATGATGTTGGTACACGAGGACATTTACCTTTATCAACATTAACCCTAAAGTCACTCAAAGGAACGAAGGTATGTTCAATTTCATTGTATTCCGGAACAAAACCTAACGGGTTTGGACGGGCGGGTGCAAAGGCTCTATAGAGTCGGGTTAAGAGCATTCCATAAGGCATTACAATATTGCTTTGAACTAGAATGTCAGACATTCTTTTGGCAACATAATAAGCAAGATTGAAGGGTTGACGAGTATAGATGTTGTACATCATATGACACAAACAAGCATTGATGTGATCACGGTTTCCTATGGTGCACATCACATTAGCCCTTAAGACCTCTTCCATTTTCTTGAATTCGGGTTTGAGTTCATTTAGCTCCATTGCAAATGGATCTCTAGCAACTTTGCAAGCACGATACATCCTTGTGGGGTTGTTCTTAGGAATGAAGAGATGTTCCCTAATCACTTCTTTTGATGCGAGAGGAGTGACATATGGTGCCGTCCTATCGAGATTGGATTCTAAGATTGTTAAGGACCATTTTTCCGAATAAATACATGTCCCTTGACTTGGAATGCCCAAGACCTCACCAAATTGATCAAGAGGGATGTTGACAAAATTTCCATTTAAAGTAAACTGAATACTTAAGAAACCTTGGTCACATGAACTAAGACCTATACTAGCATAGAACTCAAGAATGAACCTAGGGACGATTGGTTCATCTATATCCAAAAGAGTATCAAATTGTATTGCGGCTAATTGTTCCCTAAGTTGTGTTCCTTCATAGAATGAGGAATCTACGACTCTACCCTCATGGACATACTTTTTCTCTAAAGCTTTGAAAATTTCGATTTGGGCATTGGTTAGACCTTTGGTTTTGTGGACTTCGGGTAAGTAGTTAACGGTTCTTTTGTGATCGTAGTTGGTTGCGGGAGGCATGATTTTCCTAAATACAAAAGTTACATAGTTTTAGTTGAAATGATCAAATTAAGTGTAAAATTCCTAATGTGTGCCTACATGGGGACAATGTGGAGGTGCGGTTATCTCGACCCTTTTTGATGCAAGAAAATTTAGTTTATGCAAGTTTAGTGTAAAAAACAAGAGATAACCCAAACGCTCCTATTTCAATGTAGCTACGGTTGAATGTACCCAAAAATACATATTAGTTATGTATTCCCTTTAGCATTCAAGAGACATTATGCAAGTGATGTCTAAAAGATAACGTTTTTGCATTTGTAGGAACAATGTTCAAAACATGATCATTTTACCTAGTCGTTAGAAGGTTTTAGTAAGAAAATTTTCAAGGGGTTTTTGTTAAATTAAGACAATGTGCTATGAGATGTAATTCCTAACTAAGAAAAACATGTTTTTAAGTGTAATGCAGTAAACATGCTTCATGATTTTTCAAAAATTATGCATATACCCCAAGTTTTGGCTTTGTGCATGAAATAGAAATCCTAGACGCAGATCAGGAGTATAAATATGATAAGAATACTTACAGTGGTGTTAGAAGCACAAATTTGTGGAAGAAAATGGTCTAAATTGTGATGGAGATTTAGTGTGTGTCGAATATAGTAGGGTGATATGTTTTGGAGTGAGGAATGAATAGTACTTGTTCTTGTTTATTTAATAATAAATGTGACTGTGCATACGACGGATTCGGCGGATCCAAAACAAAGGATCTGTCCTTGTTATCAATTGGATCCGCGGAACAGAATGCAATCTTTGTTTTAGTGTCGAGTGTAGTTAAACTAATATTTACACTAATGTTTTACCTAATCACTAGGTTCCATTAATCCTAATCCAAGTCTAAGATAGTTGAAAGGTTCTCGTTTAAGTGGTTTTGTGAGAATATCGGCAATGTTGTCCTTTGAGGAAACTTTCTCTATTGAGATGATTCCCTTCTGTACATTGTCGCGAAGGAACTGATGGCGTATTTCAATATGTTTGGTTCTAGCGTGTTGGACTGGATTTTTGCTTAGATCGATAGCACCTTTGTTGTCGCAAAGAATGGGAATGTTGTTGAGTTCAATTCCATAGTCGACGAGAGCTTGTTTCATCCATAGTGCTTGTTGACACGCCTTTCCTGCAGACACATACTCTGCCTCTGTTGTTGAGATTGCGAGGGCAGTTTGTTTCTTAGCGAACCATGATGTGAGACAATATCCTACAAAAGTACAAATACCGCTAGTACTTTTCCTATCAACATAGTCACCGGCATGATCTGAGTCGGTATACACTATGGTTTCTACACCCGTTCCTTTGGGATACCATAATCCTAAGTGTGTAGTACCTTTGATGTACCTAAATATCCGTTTAACGGCTTCAAGATGGGAAATTTTTGGATCTTCTTGAAAACGTGCACATAGACAAACACTAAACATAATGTCAGGCCTACTAGCCGTAAGATAGAGTAAATTACCAATCATTCCTCTATATTTAGTGCAATCTACGGATTCATTTTCTTCATCCTTTGTGAGTTTGGTTTCGGAGGACATGGGTGTTCTCATGGGATTTGAGTCTTCAAGACCAAACTTCTTAAGCATATCTTTGATATACTTTGATTGATTGAAGAATATCCCATCTTCTAATTGTTTTATTTGGAGACCTAAGAAAAAGTTTAGTTCCCCCATCATACTCATTTCAAACTCGTCATGCATGTTTTTTGAGAAATCGTCACATAACTCTTGACAAGTTGAACCGAATATAATGTCATCCACAAATATCTGGACTATGATAATATGTGATCCCTTTTTTTTGGTGAAGAGAGTATTGTCTACTAGGCCCATGGTATACTTATGGTCAACTAGGAAGGTCTTAAGTCGATCATACCAAGCCTTTGGTGCTTGCTTAAGTCCGTATAAAGCTTTCTTAAGTTTGAAGACATAATTTGGTTTTTCGAAGTCGGCAAAGCCGGGAGGTTGTGCAACATATACTTCTTCATTTATAAAACCATTTAAGAAAGCACTTTTGACATCCATTTGAAATAACTTAAAATCATGTGCACATGCATATGCAAGTAATATCCTAATAGACTCAAGTCTAGCTACAGGTGCAAAGGTTTCATCGTAATCTATACCTTCTTGTTGATTGTAGCCTTGAGCTACTAGCCTAGCTTTATTTCTAGATACAATACCATTTTCATCCATTTTATTTCTAAATACCCATTTGGTGCCGATTATGGTTTGGTTTTTAGGTGGAGGGACCAATGTCCAAACATCATTTCTAATAAATTGATTTAGTTCTTCTTGCATAGCAATTACCCAAGATTCATCTTTTATTGCCTCATTTATATTTTTAGGCTCAACTGTTGAAATAAAACAAAAATAATTACTTTCATTTTGAGCTTTGGATCTTAATGTTCTTTCATTAAGTTTTCCTATGACGTTTTCTAATGGATGACTTTTAGTTTCTTTAATATTGACTATTTCTCCTTTTACGGGTTCATTGTCATTTTCAATGTTTTCTATATCATTAGCCATTTGATTTTCAACCAAGTCATCATCTACCAAAGGTGATGTCTTAGAGGGAGGTGGACTTTCGTTGAATGTTACGTTCAACGATTCCTCGACTCTTGATGTTTCCTTGTTTAATACTACGTATGCTTTATTGTTTTGTGAGTACCCAAGAAATACACCTTCATACGACTTTGGGTCGAACTTGGTGAGATAATCCTTTGTGTTCAAAATGAAGCACTTGCTTCCAAAAACTCTAAAATATCCTAATGTAGGCTTTTTGCCTCGATAAATTTCATAGGGAGTTTTATTTAAAAATTGTCTAATTAAAACTCTATTTAGGATATATGTAGAAGTATCTACAGCGTGGCACCAAAACTTTTGAGGTATGTTTTGTTCATTTGACATAGTTCTACTCATTTCTTGAATTGTTCTATTTTTACGTTCTACTACACCATTAGATTGAGGTGTACGAGGAGCCGAGAAATTATGAGTTATTCCATTATTATCACAAAAATTTCCAAATTGGATTTCATTGTCAAATTCTCGACCATGGTCAGTTCTAATAGATACTATGTTACTTCCTATTTGATTTTGAATTTTCTTGCTTAGGATTTCAAATTTATCGAATGCCTCATTTTTAGTTTTCAAAAATTTTGTCCATGTATATCTAGAGTAATCATCTACTATGACTAAAGTGTAAAAGTTTCCTCCATAACTTTGTATAGCCGACGGGCCAAACAAATCCATATGTAATAATTCTAGGCATCTATATGTAGATACCATGTTTTTAGCCTTATGGCTATTATGTACTTGTTTCCCAATTTTGCAAGCATCACAAAAGTGTTGGTCATATTTCAACTTGGGTAGGTTCCTAACGAGTTCTTTGGATGAAAAAGATTGAATAAGCCTCATATTAGCATGACCTAAGCGTCGATGCCATAGAGTTGAGTTTTCGTCCAAGGAGGTAAGACATAACTTATCTTTAGGTGTTTTATCTAATTTCATAACATAGACATTATTCTTTAAAACACCTTTTCCTACGGTTATGCCATCTTTAAGTATTTTACTTCCATTTTCACTGAAAAAGGACGTTATACTTTTTGCGGCATAATTGACTTATACTAAGTAAATTAAATCCTAAATTATCTACATGAGCAACATCATCAATAGATAGAGAGTCATGAGAGATTGTACCTTTTCCGATGATTTTACTTTTAAGCTTGCTACCGAATGTGACATTACCTCCGTCATACACTTGGTAGGTTGAGAAAAGATTTTTGTTTCTCGTCATGTGTCTTGAGCACCCACTATCTTTGATCCACTCATCAGGTTCAAGATCAACTTTCAAGCATACCTAAGTTCATAAAAAACTCAAGCATTTGGTCCCCAATATCTCATGGGTCCGTTTGGGTTAAACATTACATTATCATGGTTTATGTACTGAAATGGTGGACAATTGTTCCACGGCATATAATTAGGACCATGAAAGTTTCTAGGCATGTTTTGGTTCCAATTATTTTGATAAGTGTGTTGTGGATTAACTATACTCTTTGGAAAGGGGTGTTTGGGAAAACTCATTTGAGGTCTCTGTTGTTCCGTTTTAACTCTATATTCATTTCTAGCTTGACCTCTTCCTAAAGATACTGCTGGTTTGTGTTTATTATTGGTTATATTACTGTTAGGTTTCTTAGTAACTTTAACAAACTCGGAATGGTCGACTTTGTGAACCTTCTTTCAGCCTCAGTACCCGCGGATCCCTTAGGTACAACTGGCGGATCCAAATTATTGGATCCATCAGATCCGTGACTGTCTAACTTGGCTGAAACAGTTTTATTCACAGTCTGTTCCTTATGGTCACTTAAGGTTCCTAGTTTCATAAAGCCTAGTCCTGTTTTATCATGAGGTAGTTTTTGCATTTTCATTATTTCATCTGCACAACTTACGTTTTTATCAAACTTTTTGAACTTTAAATTTTGTTTGATTAATTCTTCCTGTGTGGTTTTTAAGGTTTCTAGTTCAAGTTTTAGTTCTTGACAAGACACACACGTTTCTTTACTATCTTTACCTTTTTCAATTCGTATTGCTTTTTCTTTAAGCCAAAATACTTCATTTTCTAAAAGTGTTGTCTTTGTTTTCAAAAATTTGTTTTTGTTTATGATTTTTAAAGTGACGTCACACAGTTTGTTATATTCTACTTCTAAAGTTTCGTCATCTATAGAGGAGTATGAATCAGAATGTACCTCTTCTGTGTCATTAGCCATAAGGGCAATTTCGTTGTTCTTAGGCTCATCATCATCATCTCCTTCACTATCGCTCCAAGCTCCACTAACGAAGGCTCTTTGAGACTTGGTCTTTGGAGGCTTTGGACATTCTCCTATTAAGTGACTGGAGTCACCACACCTATAGCATTTCCTATCATCCTTACCTTTCTTATCGTCATGATCTTTTCGAGAGGATCTCTTTTCATCACGAGGTGGTTTTACAAACTTTCCTCGTCTCCTGAAGAATTTCTTGAAATCCCTCACAGCCATTGCATACTCTTCATCATTACTGTTTGAACAAGATTCATCATCATCACTTGAATCGGCTTTAGCTTTCAAGGCAATAGACTTAATCTTCTCCTTTTTGCCTTTGACGATTTCCGAGTCTTTTTCCATAATCATTTCATGAACTTTTAGGTTTCCTATGAGCTCATCCAGTGTCATGCTTGAGAGATCCTTAGATTCTTCAATGGCTGTCACCTTTGCTCTCCATTTCGGATGGAGTGCTCTTAGAAATTTCCTGACAAAATTCTTGCTAGAAAAAGATTCGTCCAGTGCTTTAAGTGATGTAATAATAGTATTGAACTTAGCAAACGCACAATCAATGGTCTCATCTTCAGAGATAACAAATTGTTCATATTGTTGGACAAGAAGATCAATTTTGTTATCTTTTACTTGTGAGTTCTCTTGATGTGTGATAATAAGAGATTGCCAAATATCCTTAGCCGTTTTACACATAAAAACTCTTTCATATTCTTTCTTAGGTAAGGCATTATAAAGCATCATTTTGGCTTCATTATTTTTGGCAATTAGTTTCTTTTGCTCATCACTGTGACGAGTAAGAGAAGCTCCTTCATCCCGACCACCCGAAATATTATTACTAATAGGTTTGTAATCACCATCAACTATTATATACCATAGATCTATATCCTTTGACTTTACAAAAGTCTTAAAGCGATTTTTCCAATAAATAAAACAATTTGGTTCAAATAGAGGTGGTCTCTGCATAGATTGCCTTTCTTTAAAGTTTTCAAAATCCATGGATCGTTTTAAGTTTTAAAATACAATATATTTTAAAAATCTTAAGTAACGTAGCTCTGATACCAATTGTGGAAAACTAGAAGGGGGGTTGAATAGTTTTTACCGTTTTTCAAGTTTTATTTGCTTTGTTACTATATGTTAATTCAAAGGAAACAATCACAAATAAATAATCACACAATGTAAACAAAAGATAAAGAGAGGAAAGATCAAACCACACAACACTGTTGTTTATAGTGGTTCAGCTACAAGGACTCTCTTCCTTGCCCTACTCCACTCCCCGAGGTTCCAACTCGAGAGTTTATCTTTCACTAAGAAACAAACTCCTTTACTAGGCGGAGAAAACCTTTACACGTCGCTTACTTCCTTTTCCGGTACTAAGCTAAACACCGAGTTCTTTCACAAGGTAGAACCAACCTGACGTCGCCTATTTACTTTACCGACACTAAGCTAGATGTCAAGTTCTTTACAAGGGTACAACCACTCCCTACACCCTTTGTGCTTTGAGGACTAAAGCACTAACCACACTTACTGATTACAAATGATAGATATGATGTGTGAAACAAACTACAATATCACACAGTAATGCAACTAAAGGATTACGGTTCTGTAGATCCTTGAAAGCTTGATCTCTCTTCTACAAAATGAAAGATCAAAATGAAATGCAACTATGAATGATGTTAGTAAAATATGTACTGAATGAATATATGTGTTTTAGCTATATGAGTGATGAGAAAGCCAAATGATCAGCTTGTTATTTATAGGCAAGCTGATATCCAGCTCACGGATCCCATGGATCCCACAATAGGGATCCGTCCTTCATTGGACTTGGATCCGTGGGAGATGACAGCTAAGGGATTTGGTGTATCTTTCCAAATCTTCCATATCTTACCAAATCATCAAATGTCAACTATGTAACTTGTAAATCTAAACAAGATATATCAAGATCTAACAAAGATATTATATGTGATGTATGCAATGATGTCATGGAATGATTTTAGAATTAAAGTTTCCTTTTAAGGAAACAAGTTACTAAATAAGCAAACTTGTAATTCTTGGTTATTATGTGAAGTGTAAAATGTGTACTTAAGAGGCTTAAGCTAGTATTTATTATTTGCTAAAAGATATTCCTTTTATTTGTCATTAACAAAACTAAGAAAAGATCAAAGAATTTAAATAACGTTTTTGAGACGATATTTGTATTAACAGTTGTATATAATGTGTATGATGATCGGTCTATTTGTGAGTTCTCATTATGGTTACCTTTTGTGATTATGAAGAAGAAAACCACTTCAGCGATGACACCAGCTGAGATCAGGAAGCTTGTTGTCGACAGTATAGAGGCAACACTAGTAGTTGAAAGAGAGGTCGTAGCTGCACGGGCTACTGAAGCCACAGCTGAAGCCGCTTCATGAGTAAAAACAGCAGAAGCTGCAGGGCAAGCTGCTAATGGTACTAATATTCGTAAATGTACATACAAGGAATTTAAGAGTGGTGATCCCACAAAAATCAAGGGCACTGATGGAGCCACTGCTATGATCCGTTGGTTTGAAAAGTTAGAATCTGTATTTCTTCTATGCAATTGTCCAGAGGACAGCAAGGTAAAGTTTGCTACCAGTACACTCGTTGAGGAAGCTATGTCATGGTGGAATTCTTATGCACAACCTATTGGTATGGAAAATTCTCACAAACTCACGTGGGAAGAATTCAAGAAGTTGCTGAGTAAGAAGTTTTGTCCACGCACCGAAGTGAAGAAGTTAGAGACAGAATTTTATGAGTTGGTAACTACAGGAAATGAGATTGAAGTGTACATCAGGAGATTTCAGGAGTTGGCTACACTATGTCCAACTATGGTTCCAGACAACGAGAAGTTGTTAGAAAATTTCATTGGTGGGTTACCACACAGCATCTAGGGGGATGTAATTTCTTTTGATCCACAAATGCTGGACGAGGCTATCAGAATATCTCAAAAGCTTATGGCTCAAGTAGTGAATAAAGGAACTACTGTCAACAACAGCAACTATAACCGTAACTAGAACAACAACTCCAGCAACTACCGAAACAACAACAACTATAACAACAACCGGAACAATAGCAACCATAATAACAACAACAACAAGAGAAGGTGGGACAACAATCAGAGTGGCAATGCTACTCAATAACCACCAAAGAGGCACGAAGTTGCAAAGGCCTATGCTGCAGGCCCAGCTGAAAAGAAAGGTTACAAAGGTACCCTACCCGAATGCAACAAGTGTCAAAGTCATCATAACCCTGGGAATTGTCTTAATCCATGTGGTAACTGTAAGAAGATTGGTCATTCGACTAGAGAATGCAAGTTTCCAATCATTGCCGGAAATCAGAAATCTCCAGTGACATGTTTTGGCTGTGGGGAGATCCGACACTACAAGAATGAATGTCCAAAGCAATGAAATCAAGGAAATGGGAACCAAGGTGGAATAACTCGTAGAAGGGCTCATATCATCAGAGAAGGAGACTACCAGAACATCAACAACATTGAGGACGACATCAATGTTTAAGAACAAGGAACTTTTGTCTTAATAACAAACCATAGACGGAGCCCTCTAGGGTTGTATTCCTTTAAGTAGTCTATCTTAAGTAATTTCTTGTAACCCCGTTTTATTATGCACCTTTCTATCTAGTTTGATCTCTACCTTTTATCATCTCCTCAATAATCACAACCTTCGTTTGTTTCATTTCCTATCCCTTTTGCCCAATATTCAATCATTTCGAAACAACATACAGCTATCCAAGTAGGGATTTGGCAAATTTCGTATTGACTATAGACTATTACCATTCCGTAGGAATATCCGCACGCGTCCAATAACCCATTCAACACATTTTATTACAAGATATTTTACTACCACTTCATAAAAACATTTCACATAATTTTACTCAAAGCTATTTTACTACCATCTCAGGAAATTATTTCATCGAATTTTTCAAACAAGTTATATCACTGCCACCTTATAAATTGATATTCTGTCATCCTACCAACTATTTACTACTATTTCATCAAACAACACGTTGAACATCATTTAAAACTTTTGATAAACATAATGCTACTTTGACTAAGCCGAGCATCGGATCATTAGTCCTCAATTATACATAGCCTGATCACCTATGTATAATTCTGGTAGGATTATGCCATGAAGAGGACAATCATCTTTTCAAAATTCCTAATAACAATCTTCATTCAAAGCATCCCAAAAAGTAAAGCTTTATAAACAAGTAAATTTTCCATAAACCTCCCTGTTGATTAACCTTCTCTAGGTACTTACACCACATGTCACTCACTCAACCACTAAATTGGATTTTTATCATTGACATTCCTAGGAAAGATTTTCCAACTACAAGGAGTATTCCATGACATAAGAAACAATGAGAAGATTACGAAACCACAAACAAGGACTAGGAGTATATAGTAACTTGATTCGCATTGCAACAGAAAACATAAGATCTCACGAGACAATCCTATCATTTCAGAAGTACTAGTTAGACCAAGTAAGACAACAAAACTAAGAAATGATCATTTTAGAAATGACCAAGTAAGTTGAATACTCATAATTGCAAGTTCTGCCTTGGAAAGGCATGATACAATTTTGGAAATACGGGAAATTGAACACTAGGTACATTGGACCATTTAAGATTCTATTTAGAATCGGCCGACTGACATACAGACTTGAGCCTCCGTCAGAGCTCAGCAGCGTACATAACACATTTCATGCATCAAACCTTAAGAAATTTCTTTCAGACGAATCACTCGTAATTCCAATAGACGAAATTCAACTCGACGATAAGCTTAATTTCGTGGAGGAACCAGCAAAAATCATGGATCGTGAGGTCAAACAGTTGAAGCAGAGTTGAATTCCTATCATGTAAGTTCGTTGGAATTCTCGAAGAGGTCCTGAATTTACTTGGGAGCGGGAAGACCAGATTGTGTCTCAAATATCCACACCTTTTCACCGAACCCACTCCAGAGACCAACACTAACTGAATTCACGGACTGAATTCCTTTTAGGGTGGACGACTATGAGAATTCCTAAATTCAGGTCATTTTCCAAACCTCGATAATTTACTATTCATCATTTACTATTCATCAATCACTATTCATCATTTCATTATTCATCGTTTTTGAAGTAAGTTTGCGACTTTGAGATGTTATCAAAAATTTTACTATTCATGAAACACTATTCATTCCCGGAGGGAAATCACTATTCATGGTTATCATTCATCATTTCGTAAACTAGGTTTACGGGTATTCAAATTCGCGTAACCATTATGGTTTAGCTACGTATTCATGCATCATCAGTAAGGACACATCATATAGAGTAGAGTAGTCTACATATCATCAGTAACATCATCATCATCATATTAGGTCATGCACGCGTTTGTGTGATTTTCATTAACGTGTGTTTATTTATTTAATGAACGTTACCACTCAGTCATTACTGCGAACAATATACCCGACACTTCCGATAGTGATCATAATATATTTTCACAGTCATTATAATGATATAAGAATTATATTATTAGTTTACCCGGTGTTTTTAAATTGTTTACTATATTTTCTGTTAAAAGCTTATAACTACGACGATTTGCGTAATTTCAACACGACAACTATCTGAACACCTGATTCTTGCAAGGAATGTGATTTTTCAATTTTTACAACTTCGTCGTATTTTATTTTATCTCATCAAGATTTTATTTCTAGTTAACTCGGTACCCGGTAACACCTAATGCACAATTTAAACTAGCTAAATGATCATCCATGGGACAAGATCTTTAATTAGCCCCAACACTTCTTTTTCTTGCCCATGTGTGCCGCCCCCTAGGTCCATCTTCACTTGAGTATCTTGACTAAAATTAATGCTTAGCTAAATATATACTTCCAAATATTTCACTAACACATTTAATCATCCAAATAAACTAGCTAACACTTGAATGTTTTCTCTCATCCTTTTCTTCCTCACATGGTTCGGCCAAGACACAAGAACAAATTTTCTACTCAAGGATAATTAAGTGTTTTTGCTCCAAAACTCATCAAATCTTCAAGTAAGCTTCTAAATAAATTTTCTAATCATTTTTACTTTCATTTAATATATTTTGATGTTCTAGTAGTGAATCATGCAAATATGTATATGTTATATACCATTTAACACATAATCTTGTCACAAAAATGAGTTTAATGAATTTTATTAGTAACCTTGTGAGATCTATTATTTTTGGAGAAGATTAGGAACCTATGACACCCTAAGAAGGTGTATGGTAGGCTTAGAGTAGTTTTGGTGTTGATTGGAAGGATTATATTCAAGCCTTGAACTAGAAAAATTGATTTTTACAAGTTACAAATATGTTGCTGTCCATTTTTGTAAAATCTGGAATACTCAGTAGGTCATGGACTATCAAGCATTGAACTAGAAAAATTGATTTTTACAAGTTACAAATACGACCTTACGACGAGAAAGTTACGCTAATTCTAAGTTTGACGACGAAAACTATTTTTCTGAAAATTACTTGCTGTTACACGAATTTCAACGGGTAAAATGAGGCGTTGGACGTGATCTAGATGAGCCGACACACCAAGAATCTATTAGTTAGATGTAACACGAAGCCGTGGATATGAAGATCGTAGAAAACGATCTTATAACGACCAAGATACGAGTGTTTGAAAACCGACGATTCACCAAACATTTCATCAGCTTTTAATAGAAATATTTGTAAGTCTAAAACTGTTTTTGCGAGACACCATGTTTAGAGCCATTTTTCTCAATGATCGAGTCCGTTTGAGACCTTAACCTTTTGAAGTGAAATCAAGTACTCCCGGCCTACTTTCTAAATTGATCAACCGTTCGTCAACCGGACTTGTAACGAATAAGTTATGGCCTTCCAAACTTACCCGAAAACTACACAAAAACAGTAAACTTTTTCGACTAACTAACTTGACGATTATTTTTCTCATTGATCGGGACACTTATGGACAAAAGTTCGAAGATAAGAATTTAAGATATTGTTACAAGGTTTCTAAAAATGCCGAGCATATTTAGTCATTTTTATAAGTCGTGAAAAATAATAAATTGTGACGTAAAGCTCTATTTTTCCAATAATTCACCAAACGACTATCGTAGGATATCGTTGCAACATATTTACACAAAAAGTGTTTTATAACTTAACGAGACGTCAAAAATATATTTTTCGACGATAAACATTATTTCCAAAATTCCCGAGTGATATCGGTAACATACGTATTTGCATGTGTAGCATTAATTCATGACTTACATTAGATCATATCATTCATATTAGGTTGCGGCTAGGGATCGCGCCTCATTTCAGTATATTCACTATTGTTATCGTAGCTATTGCATCAGGTGAGTTTTCATAGCCCCGGTTTCAATTGACAATTTAACTTCTAAACTCTCGGGGGAGAATACATGGCACATCATTTTATTACAATTTCAAGTACATTAAATTCATTTACATTGCTTAAGTTACTACATTGCCAAGTTAAAGTCCCCTTTTATTTATCATGGACCGTTAATTGACATTAAGCTAGGATGAGTGAATAGATCTATTGAGGGTGACTCCTCCATTCGGGTTGGTAGCACCAACTAGTCTACGAACGCATTTCATTTGAATTATCATAGAGTGTCTGGCAAAACACTCAGTTGGGGCGTACATTATTAGTCTAGCTTCGGGGTCATGAGCTTATAGCAATTGTATTATTTTAATTATTTTGGCAACATTGTCATGGCGACATTGTCACACTTAACATTAAATCTTGTAGTCTATATATTACTCTTGTTTACCTAAACCAAATCTTATTTGGCAGTGGGTTGTAAACACACACGTTGCAAGTCTTGTATGGGCGGGACTTGGGACTGAGTGGATTTGCAATGCCTTTTCTGGGAAATCTTTATTCAAATGTTTTACATTTTACACTAAACTCTATGAACTCACCAACCTAGTGTTGACACATTTTAGCGATGTATTTTCATGTAATTAAAGCATTCGCATTGATACATACAAGAAGACTTATCATAAAGTCATGATGACGACGCGTCTCACTTGGGTTTTTATGCACTTAAACTATCGTTTGATTGTAACAAACTTACTTCCACAAGCTTTGAAAATCATTTGGGACCTATCTTTTGTAAACTCTGACTTATTTTAATAAATCAAACAATGTACTTTTAAAATGACACTTTAGGTTGTTCAATATAATTGTAACTGCGATGCTATGGCAGTCACGCCCCAGGTATTCCATTCCACTACAAACTAGGTATTTGGGGGTGTGACATTAAGAGAACCATGAACTTTTTGAGGAAGGAGAATATGAGCTTTTATCTCACATGGATTGGGAATTTGGGTATGGTAAGGACCGGACTCGATTTGGTGACTCGTGAGGTGTTGATCCCAGTTGAGCTTCACGATCTTATTAATTACTTTAGATAAACCTAAAGCAATCGGTATAGAAACTGATCTTGAGTTGTATATCAAATATTATGCGGAACTTAATATTTGATCTTAAGAAGAATTAAACACAAACAATTTCTCAAACAACACTTCAATATATTAATACGATTGCTCGATAGCAATAGGGTTACAAAAAACCTTGAAATGTAAAACAATAATGATACGTATCTCTAACCTAACTCTAGATTCTCCTTTTATAGCGTAAGGAGTCCTAGTCGGTTTACAAGACTTTCTTTACAAGAAAAATATCTTTACGTATCTTTTCTATACTTATCTTTAACATACTATACATATCTAATAAGCAGCAGAGTAACTAGTCTAGCAGCAGAGTCTTCTTGGGCTAGCAGCAGAGTTACACTTTGCTTATTATCCCAATCCAGCAGAGTTATAGTCTAATCAGCAGAGTCACTGAACTAATTAGCAGAGTTACACTTAGTGTATTTCTCGAACAGCAGCATCTTTAGACCTAACAATCCTCCCCTAAACTTGATATTTTTCTCCAAAAATCATCAAGTTTCCTTTAAACCCAGCTAATCACTAGGAGGATGCTTCCAAACACTTTACTGTTTTGAAGTCTTTGATTCAAGAATCTTCTCATGTTTCCTTATCAGTTTAAAAGCTTGCTCATCTGAAAAGAAACTATTTTGCAATGTCAACATTCTAGGCTTTAACATCTGAGTAATAACTGCTGTGTTGTTATTCAAAGGGTATTCCTTCTCCACAAGCATGTAGACCTTAACACCCTTACAAACCAATTCATGTACTCCACAAGATTGATACAAATACCACTTATCAACTCTGGAGTTCAACAAATCCTTCCATTCAAGATCTCTCTCATCAGGCTCAAACATGTTCTTCAAAAAATAATAGTGAATTCTTTCATATATTACCTCTAGTCTCTGATCACTATATTTTTCTTTATACAATCTCCACATCTGTATCACATCATCTCTATCCATAAAATGTAGCATCTGAGAAAATCTAACAAATCCATAACAAAGATGATTAGACCTCATAACCTCCCAGTAAGCTTCACTTCCATCCCTGACTGTATGTGAATAAGATATGATTGAATACTTGGTATCTAAAGGAACTGCATTTACTATCTCTGGTTCCTTTTGTGGTACATGAGCTGTGAAATCGATTATTCTTTTCATATCATCAGCAGTCACCTCTTCAAGATGATGCTCATCACTTTCTTCTTTTTCTGAGTCACTCATCACCAATGACTGAGTTCTTCTCTTCTTCCTAGCCACCTGCTTTATTCTTCTACCATATCTCTTTATACCAACAGTAGGTTCAGGCTTTTCCTCTTCAACTACATTCTCTTTCTCTTTCTCAACATCTGATACTTTGGCCATTTTAACAGTTGACTCAGGATTCATATAAGCATTTGATGCTACTTTGATTCTTGTCAACTCTTTGATCTCAGCATCAGTTAAAGGTTTAAATTTCCTCTCCATCTCTTTCTTAGCAGCCTCAAACTTCTGCTTGACTTCTTCATTAGAGTATGGCTTCAACTCCTTCAATTTCCAACGCCTTTTCTTATTCTCCACAATGGCTTGATGAATCCAGTCATTAATACCTTCATCTGTAAAAACATCATCCATCTCTACTTTCACTTTCTCCCATGCCATAGCAGCTTTACATCTTGCCTGCTCATTTTCCCATGCAGCCACTTTTGCTTCAACTTCAGATTGTTTCTCAGATTGTTGCTTTTGTTTCTCCATTGCTTTATCATACTCAGCTTTTTCTTCATCAGCAACCCTTTGAGCTTCTTCTGCATCCCACCTTTCTTGCAAATGTCTAGGCCATTCCTCAATTGGAAATTCATTAGGATCAGGATAAGGTTCAAGTTCTTCCACCATTTTCTCCTTACCCTTACCTTTGTAGGTAGGTGATTGAACAGGTTTTCTTGTTGGCACAGGCTCTTGTATGACAACTCCTTTGGCTTTAGGTCTTGAGACAGTCACTTGTTTTGGTTTTGGTAAAGGTTGTGGTGCAGGTTTAGGTGAAATTTCTTTTGGTGCAGGTGTTTTGTTTCCAAGGTTAAGCAATACTTGGGCTAAGGGCATTGTGTCTTCATCAAATTCACCAGCAGAGTGATTTAACCCATCAGCAGAATTCCTTCTCCCATCAGCAGAGTGTTCTACATTAACAGTAGAGTCAACCTTTTCATTTGTTTCCCTTTCAACCTCCCCTGAGTCTTTGAGTACCTCCCCTGAACCTGCTGCATCCTTCTGATCATTCTTCCCCTCTTTGGAAGCATCCTCTCCCAAACATGGTTTGGAAACTCTCAACTGTGAAGATCTTGATCTCAGCAACCCCTCAAGATGTGTAATCCTAAGCTTAAGTCTTTTGATTTCAGCACCCTGAGAAGCTTTGACTGTCATTAGCTCCTTCCTAAGACCAAGAACCTCCTGTGACAATTTTGTACATGTATTCGTCAATTCCTGTAATTGTTTCATGATATCCTCACAACTTCAGTCTGTGTGACCTGACCCGAGAGGTTGATCACTGGAATTGGCATTGTGTACAGGTGTTTTAACCGTCAAATCCTCTATTTCAAGTTCAATGTTAGCCTCAACACTTCGACCTGTGTTACCTGGTCCGAGAGGTGTATCATGGGCATTGTCATTTTGTACATCAGTGTCCATCAATTCATGTGTTTCATCCCTGTCCTCATCACTTCGAGATGTGTTACCTTCTCCGAGAGGTGAATCTTTGTACACAAATTCAGTCTCAACCCTAGGTTGAACATCTGAGCCCCCCATATTAGCCATTTGGCTGGGGTTACCATCAGTTGTATTAGGTTCCTGAGAACCTTCTACAATAGATGTTGCCATGGTCAAGGTCTTAGGTATGTTAGCACTGTCCTGCTCAACTACTAAGTTGGAAACAGTAGTGCCAGCCTCTTCCATCATGGTACCTACATCACCTGTACCAGCCTCATCTGCATCCATACTGAAATTGGTCTGAGGTGTCACAATGTCCTCTTGTTGTGAAGCCCTAGGTGATTGAGTATTTTGGGGTTCAGTGGATGATGATACATTCAAACTTGTAGATGAGGATGTGTGATGGGAAGCTGTGGGAGTTCCAGCCTCTTCATCCTCATTAACTGCAGCCACAATATTCAAAATGTGTTGAGTCAGGGGAGTGATAGCACCAGAAAAACTTTTCCATTCTTCTTCAGAAAAGCAAACATCTTGATTGCCATTCTGCTATTGGGCTCAATATTGGTATGTTCCAAGGGTTCTTTTAGTTGTTTGTTGATAATGAGCTGCAAAAACCTTGGATACAAATAAAATTGCTTTTTAACATACTTTTTCATACCCTCAAAAATCATTGATGAAAAATCAAATGGTTGTCCAGTGGCCAAACAAACTAAGGCCATGGCTTGAGGAGCACTAAACTCATTCCATCCACCTACTTTGGGAAACAAATAGTGTTGAAGAGTATGCAACAGAAACTTCCAATGTGGGCAAAGCAGACCTTTATAAAAAGTTCCAGTAGTGTTAGGCCTCTCATACCCAATTTTCTCAAGGTCAGATAAAATAACATCAGTGGTAAGATTAGGGGGTGTTGGAACACCTGATAGATGAAGTTTTCTCTTAAGAGTTGTTTCACTAACGACAATAGTCTCTCCATCTACACTACCTATTAACCTTTCCTCCCCGTCGAGTGTGTCAAGCTTAACAGTTGACCAAAATTGGTGCATATGAGATTTAACTATTTGAGGATCAACTGTTAAAGCATACCTTAATCGAGATGCACTAAGAAAATCCATAACTTCATGAAATCCTTCAGCAGCTGAAACCTTGCTAAGAAACGCAATCTGATTGTGCTCATCAGGAAACTTTCATCGAGCCATTATGATTTGGGGGTTTTGGGTTTAATGAGATGAATGAGTGTTCTTGGGTGAGAATTGAATGTAACTTTGAGCAATTTAAAAGTTAATGAGATCGAAATGGTGTGTGAGACCGTTTTGATCTAATTAGGTTTTAAGACGCGCCAAAATTTTCAATATGACCCCTTTACTTTCAAACTCAGCAGCAGAGTCATGAAAAGTTTGACTAAAAGTCAACTTTCCCAAAATCTCCAAATTTAATCCCTTAAACAGCTTAAATGCAACACCAACTCCTCATTAAATTCTATAAATCCCTCAATCGCTTAACAAATCCCCAATTTCACAAACCCTAACACCAAAAACAAATAACCATGAGTTCATCCAAAGCACCGATCATTGACATTTCATCAAATTCCTCTTCAGATACGTCACAAGGATGGGCAAACTATTTTCCTCCAAGTTCATCTTCAGCACAACAAAAAGGCAAAGCGATTGTTGAAGAAGAATATTCTGACACGCTTCCATCGACTCCATCTTCCTTTGAGGATTCTAGCGATGATGAAGAAGCAGCAGCATGGCCAAAATCCATGACATATTATCAAGGTTCCTGGGAAATTGATCCTCCTAACCATCCTTTGACAGTCGAGCTTCAGCGACAAATGGAGAGTGCTGCTGCCGCCTTTGCAAAGAGTGTCAATCCGCCTCAACCAAAGCCAAGTACAGTGGAGCAGGAAGTCCCTGTTCCAAAGAAAAAGCAGGAGAAGAAACGAGCTCCATCTTCAAGCCAACAGCAGAGTCCATCACCAAGACCAGTGATACTTGCACTTCCTTGCAAGCAAGTGTCTGAACATGTGGGAACCAGAGGACCTCGCAGTAAGGTGATTCCTGACTTTGTTGGGAAGGGAAAGGAAAAAACTTGATTTGGTATAGGTTTGTTTAGGGTGTGAAATCTTTGGCCTTAATTTCTTTTGAACAATGGATGTATGGAACCTTTATTTTGTACTTTTGCATTTGTGATCAATGAACTTTATCTTTCCTTGCTTTACTTGATTGTGTATTCATGTATATCTGCAAAAGGTTAGTATAAAACCACAAACACAAGCAAGAATATCCCACAATAGCAGCAGAGTAGTCATAGCAACAAACAACTAAACAGCAAACAATTTAAGAAACTGCAAATTTTGACTAAACACCAGACTTTCACTAAACAACAACACAAATCCTTTCAAAAGTTTATAAAAACATACAGAGATAGGATGTTTAAAGATTAAAGATTTATCATGCCAATACTAGCAACTAAAAATTGAAATCTACTTATATCAAAACTTTTGGTAAGTAGATCAGCAACATTATTGTCAGTATGTATTTTAACCACTTGAATTAACTTTTTCTCATAACATTCTCTAATAAAATGATGTCTTATGTCTATGTGTTTTGTTTTAGAATGAAAAACAGGATTTTTGATAATACACATTGTGCTGTTGTTGTCAATATAAATTTTGGTGTTCATGAAATTGTACCCATAATCCAGCAGTTGGTTCTGAATCCAGAGCACTTGTCCACAGCAGCTAGAAGCAGCAACATATTCTGCTTCAGTTGTTGAGTTAGCCACAACAGTCTGTTTCTTGCATTGCCATGAGATTAGCCTATGACCAAGGTATTGATAGCCTCCAGTGGTTGACTTTCTATCCAAACTAGCTCCAGCATAGTCACTGTCTGAGTATGCTATCAAGTCAAAGGGTGAATTATTAGGATACCAAAGGCCCAATTTAGGTTGACCCTTTAGGTACCTAAAAATTCTTTTGACCACTTCCAAGTGTGAAACTTTTGGGGACACTTGAAATCTAGCACAAGCACACACAGAAAACATGATATCTGGCCTTGAAGCAGTCAGATACATCAATGAACCAATCATTGATCTATAAAGATGTACATCAACCTCTACCCCATCTTCATCTTTGAGCAAAGGTTTGTTTTTATCCATTGGTGTCTTAGCTGCTTTCACATCATTGAAACCAAATTTCTTCAACATATCAGCCACATACTTGTCTTGGCTAATAAAAATCCCATCTGATTTCTGCTTAACTTGAAGCCCCCAAAAGAAAGTCAGTTCCCCGATAGAACTCATCTCAAACCTATTGTGCATAAGCTTTTCAAATCCTTCACACAACACCTTATTTGTAGACCCAAAAATGATATCATCTACATAAACCTGAACAAGTAGGATATCCTTTTTGTCTTTCTTAATGAACAATGTTTTATCAATGGTTCCTCTGCAAAAACCATTATTCAACAAATATGTGGATAAGGTGTCATACCAAGCTCTAGGAGCTTGTTGTAGTCCATACAGTGCTTTCTTCACCTTGTAGACCCTATCAGGATACTTAGGATCTTCAAACCCAGGTGGTTGCATCACATATACCTCTTCAGGAATCTTTCCATACAAGAAAGCACTTTTGACATCCATTTGATACACAGGAAAATTCTTGTATGAGGCATATGCCAAGAACAATCTAATAGCTTCAATTTTTGCAACTGGGGAAAATACCTCATCATAATCTATTCCTTCTTCCTGAGTGTATCCCTGAGCCACCAATCTAGCCTTGTTTCTAATTACAATACCTCTTTCATATCTTTTGCATCTGAACACCCATTTAGTACCAATTGCTCTTTTTCCATTAGGCAAATCCACCAATGTCCAGACTTCTTGAAGCTTGAACTGCAGCAACTCCTCTTGCATAGCTTCAACCCAACTTTCATCTTTCATAGCCTTGTGAATGGTTTTGGGTTCTTCTTGTGATAAGAAACAGGCAAACATATAATTTTGTAAATCTTTGTGGCTATTCCTCTTCTTAAGTGTTTGAGCAAACAATCCCTGATCAAGCAAATCACTCAACCCTTTTGATTTACTTCTTGTCTGTACAGCAGAGTGAACATCACCAATAATCTGCTCCTTTGGATGATTCTTGTGAATTCGGGTTGTTGGAGTGGGACTAACAGGTATATCAGTCTCCAAATTGGATAAATCAGCTTCAGCACCAAAAACATCAACAATCTCATCATCAGTATCCACATATACTTCTTCTAATCCCGGCATCTCTTCAGAAGAATCATCATGAGAATCAACATCTTTATCAGCAGTAGAGTCCTTGGACAGAGCAGCAGAGTTACCAAGCTTAACAGCAGAGTGTTTTAGCCTAACAGCAGAGTATTTTGGCATGGCAGCAGAGTTGAGAGAACTGCTGCTATGTTTATTCCCTTGTTGCCCATCAATTTCTGACTCTTCATTCCTTTCCTTATCATCATGAGAAGGTTCATCATCACCTTCTACATGAACCTTTGGTACTTCCTTATGAATAGCATCATCATCTGAACTCTTTCTCTCTTTATCTGTTGGAGAGAAGTACTGCTCAAACTTCCACTTTTCAATCAAAACAAACTCCTCTGCAGATCCATCCTTCTTTGCTTGTGTACCTGCATTAGGGTTAGTTTGTGTACCTGCAGACATGTTAGTAGTACCTGCAATGACTGGTTGATAATTCATACTTTTGGTTAAAGAATCAATATCAAACATCCATTCAGGACCTTTTCCATCAACATTAGGTGTGGTTTCTCTAATTTTAACATGTAAATTTTCCACCACATGACCAGTCCTTTGATTGAAGACCCTAAAAGCCTTACTTTCAGTGGAGTATCCAACAAAGTAACCTATGTCTGCTTTCTCACTAAACTTGCCTAAGTGGTCAATGGTGTTTAAGATAGTGACAGGACACCCAAATGGTCTAAAGAAATCAATCAGAGGTTTCCTACCATGCAATAACTCATAAGGGGTCTTATTGTGAGGTTTAACTATCTTACTTCTATTTGTACATAACAAGCAGTGTTGACTGCTTCAGCCCAAAAGATAGTGGGTAACTTAGACTCTGACAACATTGTCCTAGCAGCCTCAATTAATGTTCTATTTCTCCTTTCAGCAACACCATTTTGCTGAGGAGTTCTAGCCACACTAAATTGTCTAGTTATACCTTTTTCCTCACAGAACTGATTCATCACTTGGTTCTTAAATTCAGTTCCATTGTCACATCTGATGATCTTAACCTTGTGATTAAATAGGTTTTCTATCCGTTTAATAAAAGCCTTAAGAATGCCAGGTGTCTCATCCTTAGTAGCCAAGAAGAATACCCAAGTAAATCTACTGAAGTCATCAGTGACCACTAAGCCATACATCTTTTTGTTCAAACTTTTCACATAAGTAGGTCCAAATAGGTCCATATGTAACATAAACAAGGGTTCTGTAATAGAATTCACCAATTTGGACTTACAAGATGCTCTATGTTGCTTTCCCATTTGACAAGCAACACATACTTTAGGATTCTCAAAAACCTTTGAAGGTAATCCTCTGACCAAGTTCCCTTTCACCAACTTGTTGATAGCCTTGTAGTTCAAATGACCAAGCCTTCTGTGCCATAGTTTGGATTCATCAATAGTGGCTTTGGCAAACAGACAAGTTAAATCTCTTTTGGGAATAATGTTCTTTATGTCCACACTGTATATGTTGTCATTTCTAGGGACTTTAAGAAGTACTAATTTATCATCAGGTATCTTATAGTCGGGAGATAAGACAAGACATTCAGTGTCTGTAAAAAGAACAAAATTCTTTCTGTCACACATTTGTGAGACACTAAAAAGATTGAACTTTAGTCCATTTCCCAAATACACTTTTTCAAAATCCAATTTTCTAGTTCTGATGATGCCTTTACCAACAATTTTACCTCCTTTAGGATCATTCCCAAAGGCAACATATCCACCATCCAAAGCTTCAAAATTTTCCAAATTGCTTTGGTCTCCAGTCATATGTGAAGAGCATCCACTATCAAAAATGCATTTATCCTTTAGCTCCTTTTGTAGATTACCCTGCACAAAAAGTAAGAGAATTAGTTTCTCTTTGGGACCCAAGCCATTACTGACTTGGATCTGCCTTGTGCATCAAAGTAGTCAAATTTCTTCAACTGCATTGGTGCACTGCTGTATCTGAGAACATGATCTATAACTTTAACTTTAGGTTTCCAGACCCAGCAAGCTGAGGCCTTAACAGCATAAAACTGGTTGCCCACAACAGTATCAGTAACAACTTTAAGCAAATCAGCAGAGTCTGCCTTAACAGCAGAGTTTGCCTTAACAGCAGAATCAACTATGTCCTTCTTTATGGGCCCTTTTGGTGCAATAGGAGAGATAACTCTAGAAGTACCATCTCTCATCAAAACTTCATTGGGAACCATGTTTCTTTTGGGATGTGGGTGAGTCTTTCTAGCAAAGTTTCTATGGTTCACCCTTGTGTACTGGTTCCAAACTGGTTTCTGATAGTAGTAGCACTCATCTTGCAGATGTTCAAAACTACCACAACCATAACATGCCTTTTTAAGTAATTGAAAATCAGTACCTAATCTTTGTGAAACTAGGTTGTTCCAATTTCTCTGGTTTCCTCTAGGCAAGTTATTGGTTTTCTTAGGATATACTCTAGGTGTGTTTTCATACTCAGCCATCTTCCTAGAGATACCTTTACCTAACTTAGGCTTAATAAACTCAACCTTTTTAGCCTTAGGTGCTTTTGATTCAACAACAACAGGAATTTCTTCCTTTTTGTTCTTAGGGGTTGAATCAGATTCTACAACTTCATCATCACTGTCAGACTCCCAATCTTCAATAAGGGGTGCATCAGACCACTTTTTCTCAACCTTAGGTGACTCTATTTTATTTTCACTAGTTTCACCTACAGATTTAGCCTCAGTCTCAGGTATGAAAGACAATGTCCTAGTAGGAGGGGCATTGGCACTAAGTTTCTTAGGGTGAGCAACATCATTATATCCTAGACCACTTCCTGAGTCTACAAAGTGTCTTCCTATTGGTTTACTGAGAATGTCAGTGGCAAATTGTTGTTTTCTACCCTAACAATATGTTTTTCAGTCTCACTTATAGCTGAATCTTTAGCCTGTTCAGCCTCTTCTACTTTTCCCATAAGAACTTTAATCTCACAATCTTTCTTAATAAGCTCATTTTCTAGAATAGTGATCCTATCAAGATATTCAATTTCAGCCTTTTTATAAAATTCAAGCTTCTCTTCTAAATTCTTTAAACCATATTCATAACTAAGATTGTCTAACTTAAGTGTTTCATTCTCCATTTTAAGGTTTCCATTACTAGACTTAAGTATTTCAATTGTATCAGAACATGATTTAAAAGAACAAGATGATTCATTGGATACCTCAGAGTCAGATCCAGAGGAAGATTAGGCCATGAGAGCAAAATGTTGTACTTGAGGTTCCTCTTCAGCTATCAATGCACAATTTGGACCATCTTTAGCATGATCACTCCAGTCATACTCTCCTAACCCATCACATGACACCATAGCAGTAGTAGGATTTGGCTCTTCATAAGTAGACTTCTTGACATTCTTATTGTTTCTTTTTGGTGCTCTGCCCTCTCTTGCAAAGTGTCCCTTCTTATGACAGTTAAAACATTCAGCCTTTGATTTGTCAAATCCCACATTCTTGTTCCTTCTGAACTTCATCTCTTTACCAGTTCTTTTAAGGAACCTTCTTGCCCTCATAGTAAGCATTGCAAACTGCCATTGCATATCAATCTCTTCAACATCATCAGGATCAAGGTCATCCAGATCTTGAGGCATGACTGAAGTACTTGTAGTAAGTTCAGCCAAATAAGCACAAATAGCAGCATCACTGATGGTGTTGGTGTTGGTAGAGTCAGCAGCAGAGACATGTGAACCAGCAGCAGGAATGAAAGTACCAGCAGCAGAGTGTTGTTCTTGATGACTACCAGAATTCTTGTTACTTGAAGAAACAAAAGCAAGATTGTTTGTGGTAGAAGATGAACTTGACAATCCCTTGACTTCAGATTCATAAACTTTCAAGTTGTTATACAGATCATCCAATGTCATCTTCTCAAAATCTTCCTTGTGCCTCCATATCACTGTGTGAGTGTTCCATTCAGAAGATAGACTTCTCAGAAATTTTAGATTGATATCTTCTTGAGGTACATCAATCTTTAATAAAGCCATCTGACTGGTCAGCTTATGAAGCCTATCATAAGTTCCCTCAATGTTCTCAGAACTCAATGCAGTAAAAGTCTCAAACTGGTGCTTCAGTAGATTCTTTCTTGATTTCTTAGTAGCTTCATTCCCATCAAAGCGAAGTTCAATAGCTTCCCACAAATCCTTAGCAGACTCAATATGATTAAAGCTCAGTTGATAATCATTAGGTATTCCCATCATGAGAATACTGTGAGCCTTGACCTCCAATCTTCTCTGTGCTTTCTCCTCACTTGTCTTGAGAGTCAAGACTGATCCAGTAGCAGTCTTGGCTGGTTGACTGTCGCCATGTAGAACAACTTCCCAAAGTGAGTAATCAACCATTCTCATGTATTGTTGAATTCTCATCTTCCAGATCTCGTATTCTCCAGTCTTGAGCATGGGGACTCTTGATGCAGTAACCATGTGTGTAGAATCGGATTCCATTGCTTACTTTGATGATTAACAGATCTTGAATTCAGTAATTCTTCTTGTTACCAGTTTCTAGATCACAAGCTCTGATACCACTTGTTGATCCCAGTTGAGCTTCACGATCTTATTAATTACTTTAGATAAACCTAAAGCAATCGGTATAGAAACTGATCTTGAGTTGTATATCAAATATTATGCGGAACTTAATATTTGATCTTAAGAAGAATTAAACACAAACAATTTCTCAAACAACACTTCAATATATTAATACGATTGCTCGATAGCAATAGGGTTACAAGAAACCTTGAAGTGTAAAACAATAATGATACATATCTCTAACCTAACCCTAGATTCTCCTTTTATAGCGTAAGGAGTCCTAGTCAGTTTACAAGACTTTCTTTACAAGAAAAATATCTTTACGTATCTTTTCTATACTTATCTTTAACATACTATACATATCTAATAAGCAGCAGAGTAACTAGTCTAGCAGCAGAGTCTTTGTGGGCTAGCAGCAGAGTTACACTTTGCTTATTATCCCAATCCAGCAGAGTTACAAAACAGCAGAGTTATAGTCTAATCAGCAGAGTCACTGAACTAATTAGCAGAGTTACACTTAGTGTATTTCTCGAACAGCAGCATCTTTAGACCCAACATGAGGGTTTTGAGGGACCAACCTTTCGTATAGGAACATTGTCCATGGTTTGGAAGTCCAAGAATATTGGCAAATTGGTTAAGTGTGAGTGAGATATATTTGTTTTGAAACATAAATTGGATAGACAAAGTTTTATCCTCGTTATGTACGAGTTTAACTTGTCGGTAGAATTCGAGAATGAATCGAGGAGAAATTTGATCATTGATCCGAAACAAGCAATCGAATCTGATTTCTTGAAACATGATTTGGATGTGATCATGGTTGAGAAAGGATGATTCGACAATTCATCCTTCATGAAAAAGACGAGACTCTAGGTGTTGGAAACTTTGTATATGAGAAAGTGGGGTGTCTGGTTCAGTTGATGGTTTGGGAATATAATCATCTGTTAGTTCATGATCAAAATCAAACATGTGATATCTCTTGTTACATATGAAAAAATTATCAAAAATTAAAATTAAAACTATTTCATTTCAAAGGCATGTGCCTAGTGTGTACCTATGTGCAAACTATGTGGAGGTGCAATAATCTCGACTCTAAAACAAAACTAATGAGATTACCCAAACACTCCTAACTTTATTTTTGCTCAATCAAATATGTCAAAGAGTACATATTAATTATGTAATTCGATCAATATTTGTGAGATCATGTATGCATGTAAAAACGTTTTTAGTTTGCATTAATAATGGGTAAAAAATGTTTCATGAACCTTTTCGAAAACAATGGAATTGGAGTGTTTGGTAAAAGCGTCATCTTGGCGCAAAAATTCTTAAAATTGAAAAGCCTTGAAATTAATAATTCCTAATCCAATTTTAATCATCCTAGACATGATTCCACTAAAATAATTGATCTTAATCCGATTTAAGTGGTTAAATTCGGACTAGGTTATGCAATATGAGTGGGTTTATAAAAATACCAGGTTTAGGGAATCATGTAAGTACTACATTGTCTAATTTTAATCCTTATTGCATAAAAATTTAACTAAAAGTGAAAAACCCCAATTTAGTTTTATGCATAAAAACAAACCCTAGACTCAAATAAGGGAAATAGAGTTAAATGACTTACAAGTCATGTTGAATAGGTAAAAGTAGTTGGTAATCTTGAGAATCAATGCCTTGAATTAGATCTTGAAGAGACGTAACTGAGTTATGGGTTGTGAGGTTTGTTCTTGACAGCAGTTCACAATGGGTATATTTGTTTGAAATGGTTGTGTAGAGAGAGGAGGGAAAGAAAAATGGGCTACATCAGATACATGGTACCACGGTACCACTAATGTTTAGTGGTGCCGTGCCACTTTAGTGGAGCCATCTGTGTCTGAGATCCATTTTTGTTCTCTTTTGACTCTTGACTGATTAATCTTACTTATTTAGCAAGACTTTTTGATGCGAGGAAAGAATTTATACCTAATAAACTCTTCTAACGAGGACGACTAAGTGTAATGACAAGAAATAACCTTGGTATTTCCAGGGAAATACATAAATGGTTATTAGAGGAAAGTGAGGATAGACTTTCAATATTTCCCGTGAAATATGTAGAAGTCAATAGACGAGATGTAGAGGATGACTACAATTTTTTCAGTGAAATATATAATTAGTCATGAGCGAAATGAGACAGATGACTCATGGAGTTATTATGCGAGACGAGAGAAATGACTTCAATATTTACAGTGAAATATTAAAAACTCATATGACGAGACGTACGGAATGACTTAATATTTCCAGTGAAATATCTAACAGTCATGAGACGAGACGTAAGGAATAACTTAAATATTTCGAGTGAAATATTTAGCGAGTTACGAGATAGAACGTAAGGGATGACTTTAATATTTCTAGTGAAATATTGAAATAGTCATGAGTGAGATGAGAAGGATGACTTAAAAAGTCTTAAAATGCAACGTGAGAAATGACTTCAATATGTCCAGTGAAATATTTAGAATGTCATGAGATGAGATATGAGAGATGACTTCAATAATTTCGAAGAAATATTCAAATAGCCATAAGTGGGGTGTGAAGAACGTATTGGTTAGAATATCGACGATGTTGTCTTTTAAGGCAAACTTTTCCAAGAAAAGATTTCTCTTTTGACATCATCGTGATGGAGGAGATGACGTACTTCGATAAGCTTCGTACATGAGCAATCCACGGGGTTCTCGGTCAAGTCTATTTGCACCTCGGCTATCACTCTTCATAGGAGTGTTGTTGAGATGGACGTCTCATTTGATTAGAGCTTGTCTAATCTATAGTGCTTGATGTCATGCATTTCCGGTGGTTACGTATTCGGCTTTGGTAGTGGAGATAGTAAGAGTGGTTTGTTTCTTGAAGAACCAAGAAGTTTAGCAATAACCTATGAGGGTACAAACATCACTCTCTCTTTATCAATCCACATTATCTCCCGCATTATCAGAGTTGGTATAGACAACAGTTTCTACACCAATCTCATTGAGATATCATAATCTCAAGTGTATAGTGTATAGTGCGATTAATGCATCGGAAGATACATCAAACACTTTAAGTTAAGAATTTTTGGAATCCTTCTTACAAGCGGGCACAAAGCCAGACACTAGACATGATGTCGGGCCTACTTGCCGTTAGGTAAATTAAGTTACCTTTCATGCCCCTAACCTAGTAATATCCGCGCACTCACCTTCATCGTATCTTGTGAGATTCATTTTTGCGGATAAGGGTGTTAATATCAATTAAGATTTTTCTAAGCTAAGTATCTTATACATATATAGTATACTTTAGGTTTATGAGGATACTTTCTTCAAGTAATATGATACACGGGTTAGGGAAGAAACTTGATTCACTCATCATACTCATCTCAAACTTGTCACGCATGATCTTTGAGCGATCATTGTACATTTCTGGACAAGTTGAGTAAGCCATAATTTTCTTTGTGATAGTGCCTACTATGTTAGATTCTAATAACACTACATGCTTAGCATTTCTACTAACAAAGGGTGTTTTTAGAAAGCGTACCTTAGCCTGAGGTGTTGCTCTTAAAACTAGAAGATTAGACTACCTTTGTTGAGGGCTAAGCAAGATTAGACAAGACTTGACATTGCGACAAAAGATTAGTGCAATCACTAATCATACTCCATTTGTTAGACTTCAAGTTTATTTACAACCAAGTTTATCTAGCAAAACAGAAATTCAAGCATCTGGTCCCCAATATCTCATGGGTCCAAAGTTGTTAGTGTTAAACATCCTACGCATTTGTTGCATTCGTTTAGGATGTAAGAATGGAGGACACATTTCCCATGGTAAGTAACTTTGTGATTGAAAGTAATTCCATGTTTCGAGGAAGTTACTTGGATAACTTTGTCTTCTAAAGTTACCTCTCGGTAGAGGAGTTCTAGACCGAGGTTTGGGAGAATTTGTTTTTCTAGGTGGAGGAGTCGTTGACCTAGTGCCGGGCATTACAAATCCAAGTCCGGGAGTTGACAAGGGTTTGTAAAAGCTTTTGACTTCCTCTATGCTAGCAATAGGTACTTTAGTACCATTTACAACTATATGACTTGGTTTAGTACTTAAGTTATTTTTCAAAATTGACCCTGATCTGACCTCAGCACCAGACGGTACCACGGTACCACTAATTTTAGTGGTGCCGTCTGTACCTTTGGTGGTGCCGTCACCTTCAAACTCAGACATTTCAGACTTTACAAATTTTACTTGTTTAGTACTACTTGTTGAAGCCTGATTTGGATCAAATCCTAAACCCGCACGGTTATGTTCATTATACATAATGTTTTCAAGCATATCATCAAGTGCTTTTGTTCCTTCTTTAAACCTAATGATTCTCAAAGCATTTTCTTTGAGTTTCTCATTTTCTTCTTGAAGACTTATGCATGACCAACACTCTACGTCTACTTCTTTATTATTCTCAAGTCTTTTGACTTGATCCTTAAGTTCTAACACTTGCAATTCGAGTTCAAGCAATTTTAATTTTAGTGTTTTGTTTCTACCTAGAATTTTAGAACTAACTTCGCATAGTTTATTATATTCGTCATGTAATCTATTGTCATCTATTGACGAATTATCATCACTATAATAAGAAGAGTCGGAATGTACCTCATTAGAAGCTTGAGCCATTAGGTATGTTTCATCGTTAGGCTTCTTCTCTTCTTCTTCACCGCTATCACTCCAAGTGCCTCCTATGAAAGCTCTTTGATTGTTGATTTTTGGTGGTTTGGGACATTCTCCTATGAGATGATTAAGATCTCCGCATCTAAAGCATTTCCTATCACTTGTCCCTTTCCTTTCATCTCGGTTCTTTTGGAATGACCTCTTTTCATCGCGAGGTTGTCTAGGAATTCTTCTTTTCCTCCTAAAGAACTTTCTAAAGTTTTAACGACTAGTGCATACTCTTCATCTTCACTATCAGAACTCGAACATTCCTCATCACTAAACTCCTTCTTGGCTTTCAATGCTCGAGATCTAACTATATCGGAGTACTTCTTGATTATCATCTAGTGAACTTTTAAGTTTCCTATTAATTCATCGAGTGACAATGTCGCCAAGTCCTTTGATTCTTCAATGGCGGTGACCTTTGCTCTCCATTTAGGATGTAGAGACCTAAGAAATTTCCTAACATAATTCTTGCTAGAGTAACCTTCATCAAGAGCTTTAAGACTAGTGATAATAGTATTAAATCTAGCAAAAGCATTATCTATTGACTCATCTTCCGAAATGGAAAATTGTTCATATTGTTGAACAAGAAGATCTATCTTTTTCTCTTTGACTTGATTATTACCTTGGTGAGTGACTAACAAAGTTTTCCAAATATCTTTTGCCGTATTACGCATAAAAATTCTTTCAAATTCCTTTTTAGGCAAAGCATTGTAAATCATCATTTTAGCCTCATTATTTTTGGCTAGTTTTCTTTTAAGTTCATCTCTTTGTTTATCATAAGGAACTATTTCATCCTTTCTAGTTTCTGGATTCTTTTGAATGGGTTGAAAGTCACCCTCGGTAATAATACGCCAAAGATCAATGTCTTTTGATTTCACATACGTTTTGAATCTTGTTTGCCAATAAATAAAACAATCAGTTTCAAAAAGTGGTGGTCTTTTCATAGATTGCCCTTCTAGATATTTTTCAGAATCCATTGATCGATTCAAGTTTTAAAATACAGTTTACTTTAAAATCTTGACTGATGTGGCTACTGATACGAATTGTGGAAAACTATAAGGGGGGGTTGAATAGTTTTATCGGTTTTTAAGTTCTTTTAAAACTTATTTAAAGACTTTACTTATGAAAAACCTTGATTCGAATCTTATGTGCAATCAATCAACACCGATATGAACTACACACTAAACTAACTAATTATAAGTAATGAAAGTAAAAATAAGAGATGGAAAGATCAAACCGGGACAAAGGATTTATAGTGGTTCGGCTACGAAGCTCTTCTTCGCCCTACTCCACTCCCCGAGTACCACACTCGAGAGTTTCAAGCACTATGTTAACAACCTCCCTTTAGGCGGAGAAAACCGTACACGTCTCTTAACTTGTTTTCCGACACTAAACTAGATGTCGAGTGATAATCTTAGATAGCACCAATCTACCACGATCTACCCGATCCTTTCAACTTCACACACTCAACACACAAGACTCAAGAGATCCCCAAGATCTCACAAGATCACAATGATCACTTCTCACCTGACTCAACCTATTCTATCAACACTTGATCAATCTTGATCAACACTCAAGCCCAATGGCTACTAGAGATAATCACTATCTCTATAAGATCACAATGATCTTCACTCACACTCTCACAAAAGAAAAATGATCTTGATGTATGCTATGATATAACAAGAGTGTAACCAATGTTACAAGTAAACTAACTACAATTACAACTCTTGTATCTTCTTGGATACCTTGAGTTATTCTCTTGCAAATGAAGAGAAATGAATAGGATCTCTAAGTTGGATGTTTGGATCACTCTTGAACAAAAGAAAACCTAACTAAATGATCAATAAGATAGGAAGTGAAGAGAGTATTGAACTCAGAAAGTTTTGTGTATTAAAGGATGCCCAAAATCTGTGAGGTGGGCTGGTATTTATAGGGAGAAAAAATATGGCCGTTATAGAGGGATGGCTCAACTAAATCACACACGGCTCCACTAAATTTAGTGGAACCGTGGAGCCGTGTCAGACAAAAACGCTCCTCGTTTGGTCTTTTCGGGTGAAAACTTATTTGGGGAAGTTTGGAGCTGATTTTGGTGGGGGAAAATAGCTGTTATGTATTTTAAACTTACTTTTCCATTAAAACATTTCTTAATTATTCAAAAATAATTTGTAAAGTATATTTTTGAAAGAAATGTTTTGTCACATAAAAATGTGAAGTCTTAAGCACAAATTCACTTCTTTGATCATTAGTCAAGTTATAAATTTGTTCTAGAGTGATTTGTGTAGAAACGGGATCTTCCGATTAAAAACTTGTTTACGTTAATTTTAACGTAACGTGTTTTCACATTTTGTCATCCTCAAAACGTGAAGTTATCGAAAGATAGAAATAACGTTTTTAGAATATTATTTGCATCAACAAGATGCATCCTAGATTCTATTCTGTTATGTTCTGGATATGATTAGCGATTGTTGGTGCGTGCCATGCACCCCATTTCATTTATGGGAGCTAACTACTCCATTTGGTACTTGAGAGGTCTCCCCTCCCTGTAAAACTTATAATTTGACGGATATATGGATATGATATGATGTGATTATGTGACTAAGCATGTGGCATGCTTTCTGAGCTCATGGGCATTTCTGTTTTTTCTGTTATATGATTGTTATTATCTGTTTGATCCCTTTAACTTCATTCTGATCTCTTTATGTTTCGCTATGATTTACTTCTTATGGTATATGACATTTTGTTCAGTTGATCCTTGATCTCTTATTCGTTTTCCAGATGATATTCGTTCAGCAGGAGCTTATGTTCCTTTTCCCTATACTTATATATGTTCGATTATTCGTTTTGTTTATATCTGTTCACTGGGATTTTTAAGCTCAGCCACATTTCTTTTCCTGTGGCAGGTTTTATGTTGGAAGCTGGGATTTGAGGGAAGAGTGCATAGGAGCTCTTAGTGAACCACCTTGATGATAGATACCCATTTGCTTCTGGATTAGACTTGGACATAGCTTCAGTTAAATTTAGTTTGGTTTTGTACTTCAGTTTTGGAACTCATCATGTTTGGAGTTAGTATTTTATTATCATCTTAGAACACCTTTGTAATTATTATGTTTATAAGTCTTTCGCTAGCGTTTGTATATTCTGATTGACACCAGAATGTGGCATTTTGACCCTTGTCGGCTTGGGGTGTTACAGGGCAAGGCTTTAGTGAATAAGTCCGCTAATTGGTATTCAGTACCCATAAAGTATAATTCAATTGTACCCTTTTCAACATGCTCTTTGATGAAATGATATCGAAGTGCGATATGTTTTGACTTCGAATGTTGAACCATGTTGCATGAGATGGCAATGACACTCTTGGAGTCGAAGTACATGGGAATCTTATTGAAAATGTAACTGTTGTCAATCAGCTGTGATCGCATCCAAATGACTTAAGCACAGCATGCTGACATGGCTACATATTATAAAGCAATCCCCTAGATGTACTTTTGCGTGTGTCTAAACATCCCGCATGATCAGCATCTGAAAAAGCTATTAGTTCAAAACCAGAATCCTTCGGATACCAGATCCCCATATGGATGGTTCCCTTTGTATATCGAAGGATTCTTTTAACCTCAGAGAGGTGTCTTTCAGTTGGTCGTGACTGATAACGGGAGCATAGGTATAAAGCAAAAACTATATCTAGTCTGCTGGCTGTTAGATACATGATGGACCCAATCATACTACGGTATTTTATATCGTCAACAGGTGTACCATGTAAATCAGCATCCAGCTTTGAGGATGATGCAGATATAGGTGTGTTATAAGTATCACAACTTGTCATGCCATGTTTCTTTAAAATCTCAAGAGCATACTTGGACTGACTTAGAAAAATTCCACGGGGTGATTGATGAACTTGGATTCCTAAGAAGAACGTGAGTTCACCCATCATGGGCATTTCAAAATTTTGTTTCATTAATCTTGTAAAAGCATTTGAATATTTCTTGTTTGTGGAAGCAAAAATAATGTCATCGACATAGATTTGAACAATTAAAATGTCCTCCCCGTGTTTTTGAATAAACAAAGTTGTATCCACTGAGCCTTTAGTAAAATTATTGGCAAGCTAGAAAGCAGTTAGTTTATCGTACCATGCCCTTGGGCTTCTTTAAGTCCGTAAAGGGTCTTCTTGAGTCTGTACACATGATTGGGATAATCTGGATCGACGAATCCTTCTGGTTGACTAACATAAACTTCCTCACGTAATTGACCGTTTAGAAATGTCGTTTTCACATCCATTTGATAAACAACCATATTCTTGTGTGCAGCGTATGCCAGAAAGATACGGACATCCTCAAGCCTAGCAACTGGAGCAAAGGACTCTTCAAAATCAATTCCTTCATGCTGAGTGAATCCTTTAGCTACCAGACACGATTTGTTACGAATCACTTCTAGTCCGATGACATAGACCTCGTCTGATCTTTCAACTAACTCCCGCACTTCTAGTCGTTTGAATTAGTCGAGTTCTTCTTCCATTGACTCAATCCAGTTGTCATATGTTAGTGCATCTTTGATGTTTTTGGGTTCATCCTGACAAACTGTGAGTGCATAGATGCAGGTTTCAGAATCAGTGTGAAGTTTTCGTCTTGTCATAACTGGAGCTGAGGGATTGCCAATGATGTTTACTAAGGGGTGTTCTTTAGTCCAATGATGTGTCGATGGGTGATGTTGATAGAACGTATGCAGATTAGACGGGTCCAAATTGCGTGTGGATGACTCTACAATATCAGGAATGGTTGGAGTCGCTGCAAATGGATTAAAGAACGCATTTGGGTCATAATCTGCTGGTTCGGGTACTAGTTGTTGTTGAAGATCTTCAACTGCATTGTCAGTGTTGGAAGCGGTTTGTTCTGTTGTTGATGAAGATTCAATTGGAGGTGCATCTATAGCAACTGTTGTTGTTGTATAGCAGGTGTATCAGGTATTGGATTATTATGAGGTTGTGCAGCGAAACTTGGTGATACAGCTGGTGCACGACATGTAAAAGAATCATCAAACAATAGAGCAAACAGTGTTTCCTATTCTTTACGGTTAAGTGAAAAAGGTGCAGCTGATTGATCTGGAAAAATTTAGATGGTTGGTTGCGGGTCCTAAGCTATTTTGCTCAGAAGCCATCTCTGTAATCTCATCGAAATTAGCATGAATAGTCTCCTGAATTTCTCTAGTACGACGAATCCATATTTGAAAACCTTTGGAGTTCTCACAATATCCAACGAAGATACCAATGTCAGCCTTTGCTTTAAGTTTTCCAAAATCAACATGATCATTATTTTCGATAGCAAAGACCACCAAATACATGAAAGTATTGAATATTTGGTTTACGGTTGTGAACAATCTGATATGGAGTTTTGTAATGCCGTTTTGTGATCATACAACGGTTTTGGGTATAATATGCAGTTGATACAACTTCTGCCTATAAGTAATCTGGTAATTAAGCATTGATTAGCATCGTTCCTGCAGCTTCCACTAACGTCCTATTGTGTCTTTCGACAACCCCATTCTGTTCTCGACTTCTTGCAATGGATGTTTGATGTTCAATTCCCACTTTCTCAAAATAAGATCGAAGAGTTTGATTTTTGAATTCAGTTCCATTGTCCGTTCTAATTTTTCTGACCGTATTAAGAAGCTGAACTTGAATTTTTGTGAGAAAGGTGATGATCATTGAAGGAACTTGATCTTTGCTTCAGAGAAAATAGACCCAAATCCATCTGGAGTCGTCATCGACAATTACTAGAATGTAGCGTTTACCGTTTATCGTTTGAACACGCATAGGGCCACATAATTCCATATGAAGTAGTTGAAGAACGTGATCTGTACTGTGTTCTATTTTTGAAGGGAAATGTGTACATGCACTTTTTCCTTTTTCACAAGCTGGACATAAGTGATCTTTTGAATATCGAAACCGTGGAAGACCATCGGCTAGTTTGTGACGTGCGAGTTCAGTCATGGTTTTGAAATTCAGATGAGATAATCGTTTGTGCCATAACCATGATTTTGTCGAATGTGCTTTGGAGAGTAGACATATAGGAGAAGAAGCAATCATATCAGACATTGAGATGGTGTAAATACTAGTTCCTCGAGTGCCCGACATTAGATCATTTCCTTGTAAGTCACGAACGAAATAAGTTTTCTCCCGAAATACTACTTCCAAATCCCCATCACAAAATTGACCGACGGAGAAAAGGTTGTGACCAAGGCCTTCGACATAATAGACACGACTAATTTTGATGTTGCCATTGAAGTAATCTCCATAGCCCATGATAGCAGTGAAATGATCATTCCCGAATTTGACAATGCCTATGAACTTTGCAACAAAGTTTACTAACAGTTTGAGATTGCCTGTCATATATCGGGTATAGCCGCTATCAAAAATCCATAGAACAATTTGTACCACCTGCATCACATGAAGACAACGAAGATGGAGTGATGGTAACGGTAGAACCCAGAGAATTTGTGGGTTTCGTTGGGTTAGTAACACAGTTATTAATAACTTTAGGTAACCATGTAAAACTAGGTTTCCTTTGTAACCAACGTTGCCATGTCCAACTAGTTTTAGCTTTCTTCTTAGTGAATTCGCTAGGTGATGGGATTGTCTTAGGAGTTGTTTTCGCAACTATAGGTGTGTCTAAGGCATTTTTAGAAATTACACTTGGCGGTTTTCCTAGCACAGACTTAGAAGCAATAGTGGGCCTAGAGGGAATGCCAGATGTATGTTTCTTGTTATGAGTTTAAAGAGATTTTGCAACACATTTCTTATGATCACCAGATAACATACTTTTATGACAAAACACGCAAGATGCATTAATATTCAAAACATTCAAAGGTTCATCATTCGTTACACTGATATTAAAATTACAATTTGCCAAATTAGAATCTAAATCAGATGCAACATGAGTTTTATTCAAATTCCTAAGTTGATCTTCTACTTCTGGTGCTTCTAATTTTCCGCTTAGCTTCTACGTTGCCAGATCCTATTCTTCTGTTTGTTGCACTTACGCTTTGATCTGCTAACGCTAGTAGTGCGGACTATTCCAGTAGAAGTGGAAGGATTCAAATTAGTAGTCTGAGGGGATGTTTGCCTAGGTGTTGTGTCCATTTGTACATTCCTGGTACAATCACATTTGTGTTAACAGACTTTCCTTTTTCAAGTAACTTTATTTTCTCTTTAAGTTCAATGATGATGTGATTCTTTTATTGAATTTTTGAATCGAGTTCTCTATTTAAACGAACAGTCTGATTACGATTTTGACAAACTTCATCGATTTCCTTTTAATATTTGAAAAGTTGACTTTTTAAAACAGCATTATCATCTTCAAGATTCTCAACTTTGGATGTGTGACTGTTATGAAAGGACATCGTTTCATTTTGACTTTGCAATTTTAACTCAAAATCAAGACTCTGAGTTTGACACCATTGTAGCTTTTGATTAAGTTGAAAAGTTTCTGTTGAAAGTTTACACTACAACAAAATGAAGTTAAGGCAACACCAATAAAGTGTTGTATTATGCCATTAAAATGTTGCATTACGCATAATGCGACACTTTGTCAAGTGCTGCGTTATGCAACGTCGCCTTAGGTATATGCAACACTTATATTGGATTATGCAACATTTTTTGAAAGTGTTGCCCATGTTTAGCAATTGCAATACTTCAATGTGCAACACTTTTAAAATAAAGTGCAACAGTTTTTACACTCTAGTGCAACACTTATACACACATGTGCAACACTCTTAGATTCAATAACAACACTTTTCCCATTGATGTGCAACACTTCTTCATTTGCAACCACTAAGCATACAACACTTTAATGCATCAAGTGCAACACTTTCTGGTGTTTTATCATATTAGTGCAACACTTTTTCTAATGATTAGTAGCACTTTTATTTCATGCAGCGCCCAAATTCATGTTTATAACACACAAATTTTTCAGCTAAGTCTAATATATAAATTGACATTTTCATTCCACAATAGAAATAATTAAATACAATAGAAAATATGATATTGTACTTAACCAAGTTATTCAATGTAAAATAGCTAACATACATAATCTTAGAAAGAAAAGTTATCTAAAAAATTCCAGAAATCTTGACATCTCCTTTAAAGCTCTCCAAGCAGAGTTTTTTTTTTGGTAAAGTACATCAAAGCAATGTAGCCTGCTATACACGAAAACGATTAAGATTAGTTTTTTTCTACATAGCTTGAAATTAAAAGGATAGCTACCATTAGTAAAATAGTTACCTTATATATTTAACTCGCTTCATAACACGCTGAATGAGCGGGCTAGTTTCATAATATTACTTGACGAATTATAAACTTACCTCTGAAACTATCTGTCAATCCAAATGTTGTTAAGTAAATAAAGATACCAACTTTCATGAGAACACAAAGAAACCAAAAATCCATATCAATTTTGTAGATCAATAGTCTGCTCATTGATTGAAAACTCGTTGTGCATCTATAGTTCTTGTAAAAATAGTTACTAACATCTCAGAATTTTGCTCATCACAATAATTTCGAAAGATGACGCACACATTCTTCACTCATTGTGCACCTATGCTGTAACCAAGATCAGTAGACACATTATAGTGTTATGAGAGTCTACCATTTTAGTGTCTTCAAGACAAGTTACGTTTCAGATAGAGTACCTCTTCAAACTCACCAGGCATTTCAAAAGAGCAGGAGCAGGGCCATCAATCTGTTTTAATAAGTAGGAACTTTTTGGTATTAACTATAGAGATTTTATTGAAGAGGGGACTCTCTAACAGGTAAATGAAAATTACAACTAAGAAGGGCATGGTAAAACAGCTTAAAAGGGTTGGAAAATGCATACAACTCAGATACCGCTTTATTTACTGATTTAGATTACTGTTGTAAACTTGTAGCAATTTGGTTTTTGTATGAATTAATTACTTGTAAAATTAAAAGAAATAGAACAATGTTGTTTGTGGGGCAACGAGGCCGACCCATACATACTTAACTGTTTAACCCAAACCCTGTTCACAAGTTACCCAACCTGTCCAGCCAACAATGGTGTTTGTGCTGGCTATAATAATAAGTAAAAATTTAAAAAAACTTATGTTTAGAGTCGCTGAACACTGACCTTTTCACGAGTCATCATCAATGTCTTCTATTTAATCTTCGTAATCACCAGCATTCTCCAATAAAAAGTTGACTGCCAATTCCTCATTACGGTCGCACGCTAAAAACGCCTCAATAACAAGGGTTCTCTCAAAACCCATTACCTCAAGCTGAGTGAAAAAAGACAAGTAGACAGCTAAGTTAATTCAGGTAAACAAAAAAACTTGTATGCTACATAAATTATGAGTTGATCAATACCCGTTCAATGGCCTCCTGTTCTTCTGGTGTAACACTAATGGCATGAGACATCTCCTGATCTCCTTTATCAAACAGATCCCTATGGAAAAAGTTTAACAGTTAACTATATTGTGGTCAAGGTAAATGAGGTCATATATGTAAACTATCAGCATCATTACATAAACCCGTCTTGATTACAACTGGTCATATAAGTTTTGAAAATGGATCATATATCAAAAGAGCCAAAAGAGGATCAACCAAACTGGTCCAATGAGCAGAACATCTCAATAGTCGTCCGAAGGGCATTATTAATGTTTACAAAGTTATAATCATATTGAACGTATTAACTACTTAAAAATTTTGCTGGCTAACTCAGCCAGTGATAAAAACAACTCGCGTTAACACATTTGAACAACCCGCCCGATTTGCTACCTCTACAAGAAAACTTGGTAAAAAAAAATACACATGATATAATAAAAATCAGATAAATGGAAGGGAGACCAATGTCACTTTGAAAGATGGAATATAAACAAGTTGTTTTCCCAGCTCCTGAAGCATGGGCTGTAACCAACAAAGCTGCTTAGACAACACACGGTTTATATACAAAAAAGACAGGCGTAAAAGAGTGTACGTGTAGTATTTGTGGGTTTGATTGTACCAAAGATCGCAATGCTTGGAACTGAAATGCAGAACCGAGTTTAAAAATTAACAAATATGAAAACCTTACACGTTTTCTCTTTTGAAAATAAAACATGTCAACCCTCCATCCGTCAATTTAATATTATAATGCATAGTAGTATACAAACTTGAGCTTCAGCATAAAAAATGACATGAATTTGGAAATTTGATTACATGAATCTACCCAAAAATGAAAACCACCTGCTGGTTGTTTCTTAGAATGTCGAGAGATCCAAGATTCCCTCCTGCAGCACCTGAAGGTATTTCCTGCATAAAACTTAACCATTATATTATCTGCACTAAAAAACAACAATGTGGGATGTAGAGGTGGCAATTTCGACCCCTATAACTTAAAAATGGTCGATTTGGGTTGTCTCAGACGGACCTAATGAGTCAAATAAAAAATGTAGTATTAATTAAAATGGGAGAGGGTCAAATGGGTCATGCTGCTTTTTCTTTTAGAAAGGCAAATGGGGCAAATGGTCATACTGCTCAAAGTCAGCTTTTAATGCATAGTAAAAAAATGACTCATTTCAACCCATTATCGGGCACGCCCATCTTGCCACCTATAAAAAACTCATCTCAATCACTCAATGTTTAGTAACCTGAGAAAACAAGTTCAAGGGAGAGGCATTAGGTCCTCCAGAAAGAGATGCAGCACCACCAGCACCTGCAGTAGCAGCTCGAACTGCAGGCAGTTGTGTCACTGGGACTGCAACTTCCACTGTATCAGGAATACCCTGTAAAAAGTCGATTAGGACTAATTTCTATTGCTTCATAAAAATCACATAAATAACTGAGAAACATACCGAATACAAGTAATCGATTGCTCGCTCTGGATTGTTGTAAGCAGCTTGAAGAGCACGAATAACGGTTTCCTTGTCCCAACTACCACCACCTATATCTAATATATGCTGAATAGTCTGCTCAACCCTATTATTGGCAACTACATTGGAAGCAGTGACCAAACGTATCAGAACTAGCACTCAAGTTACAACAAAAGTTTACATGTAACCACATGAGAACTGTCTATGACACTGCTTACAATTCTCATAATTATCAAGAAATCTTCTTTATATCAGATATGGCAGTTAATTGCTTATATATAAAAGAAGTGTGGGTTATCTCAGGTTTACCTCCTCATAAGTTATGAGATCATTTCGACTAGAGAATATCTGGTCAATGACTACACAATTGTAAGTTGGATACTTCACAATTCTCAAATCCACAAGTAAAAATGCTGACAGATCTTGCTCTCCATTGCAGAAGAAAAGCCTCTGAGAGACAACACATGTAAGATATATCAGAAATTTTGTGTATTGGATATGGGGTCGATATAAGTGTTTTAATTGACCATACATCACGTCAATGGTTTCTGGTCTTTCATTAACTTCTTTACATCTTAAGAATCCAATTCAGAAGAAAAGCCTCTGAGAGAAACCACATGTAAGATATATCAGAAATTTTGTGTATTGGGTATGGGGTCGATATAAGTGTTTTAATTGACCATACATCACGTCAATGGTTTCTAGTCTATCATTAACTTCTTTACATCTTAAGAATCCAATTCAGAAGAAAAGCCTCTGAGAGAAACCACATGTAAGATATATCAGAAATTTTGTGTATTGGGTATGGGGTCGATATAAGTGTTTTAATTGACCATACATCACGTCAATGGTTTCTGGTCTATCATTAACTTCTTTACATCTTAAGAACCCAATTCTAAGATGTTTGGGCTTAGGATTCAGGGAATGAGCAGTATTCAATTACTTGAACTATGCTTGGAAATTGTATTGGTGGACGTTAATCAGAATACACAAATATTTTATATTGCAATACCGTTTTTTCGGTAAAACAAAAATCTCGTAGGTTAAAACTATTCAAATCAACATCGACCCCGAGTCCCCGACAACTTGAAAGCCTAATTGAAAGTAAGAAATATTAAATTGCTCCCGAAATAATCCCTAAACACAAACATCTTGAATGACTAATTCATATGTGAGAAAACTAATAAACACCCGTTCATCATTGTTGTGAAGTATCAACCAAAACACTTTCATCAACTTGAAATCCATACTTTATCCATTGTTATCAAACTCTTTGAATCTAAGTTAAACCTCTAGCAAACACTCTATTAATGTGATGTCATAATACATTACCTCAACACACCAAATTAGGGAATCAGCTACTAACGAAATACGTATGCAGGAGCCTGTTTTCTCCAAGACCATTTTATTTAGCAATGAGCTGCAGCATACATGAATGTAATTAATAGAACAAAGAAACTAAACACGAGTAAGGTGGAGAACTTGGAAAAAATTAAGACCTGTGCCATCCATAGATATATCTTCATCACTTTTGTAATAATCTTGTTTTTTCTCTTGATCTGACTCTCTAAAATCTCTTCTGGAAGCTTCTGACATATGTCTGGTACCATTGGGTGAATAGTTTGTTATGAAAAAATTGTAACTTAAACGGATGAATTTCATTCGGGCATTTTATCAAACACTTTGGCTGCACATAAAAATATAACATTACAAAATCAATAGAAAGGGAGAAACAATTCCTGATCACAAATTCATAAGCTTCACATGATTAGAATCGCTTTAAAGAAACTAAAATTATATACAAATTCAAAATCAATACATATAAAAGTACCTGGTGTTTTCGGATAAGAAGGGTGCTACAGATGTGTGTGTTCTCCAGGAAGAAGACGAGATGAGATGGGGCGTGGAACTGCAGCAGATGTGGAGATGGGGTTAGGGTTCAAAGGCAGTTGGAGGGTGATGGTGTGACTGAATTAGTGAAAGGTGGGAGGGAACAAAAGGATGGAGGGATCTAAAAAAATTGGATTTTGATTTTGGGGAAATTTGTGGCGGGATATAATGAAAATAGGGGGAAGACTAAATTTTGGGGAAAACTTATTATTATTCTTGTGTAATTGCAACACTTTTGACAAAAATGTTGCGTTACGTCTACAAAAGCAACACTTATTTTCCAAATGTTGCTTAAAGTTTAATGTCCTCTAAAATGCAACAATTTTGTAAAGTGTTGCTTATAAAATGTTGCATTAGCCCCATTTTGTTGTAGTGTTACTTTGCACATCATCATTGTGTTTAATGATTCTCTCATTTTCTCATTTTAAAGCTTCAATTTCGTATCTCAACGTTACAGTGTCAGTAGTGTAATTATCAACAAGCATAGAATTGCAAGACTCATAAATCGAATTCATAACCACAGAGATAATATCAGAACTTATAACATCTTCCAAGAGTCGATCAGCTTCATTTTGTAAAACTTTGTTTCGACGTTTTTGTTTTGAGATCAAATTTTCAGTTGCATTGAAAGTGTTCATCATGGATGTAACTTCTGTTTGGAGTTCCTGTTCCCAGTGTGTAGCACAAAGACGCAAATGTTTAACGTATGGTAAAAATTGTTTTTGAAAAATTTCTCTCTTTTCTTTTTCGTAGGCAGATAGAAAAGTGCAAACTTTTTTCTCAGAGTTACGTTCAATTGCTTGTTCTAAAAGGTTGATGTCTTCCATAAATGTATCAAAGTATCTAAGTATAAGACATCATTTAGGTAATGGTGCAATTACTTTAGAAGTTGGTAAAGGACCATTTATTTGTGCTACTGGTTTAACAGGACCAACCTCAGAAGAAGATTCATGAATTTGCATTACACACCATGGTTGTTCTGTTTTATCTTTTTTAGGAACGAAGGTGTCTGAAATATGAGGCACTTTTGAATAATCAAATGGTTTATTGAACTTAACATTGCTCATTTTTTATCGACTCTCTTTGTCCTGCTCCTGTTCTTCGTCACAGTTAAATACAACCACACACATAATGGAATCATCAAAGAGTTGGTCTGCACTATACAATTTTGGGTTTTCCTTGAGTGCTTTGTGTAGAAAACATGGTTTGTCATCACTAATAGCAAAATCATAACCTTGGGGATTTTGCTTTAAAGAAAACTTTTTAATTGTAGTTACAGACTCACCAGTTTTATAAACAACTTTTTGAAAATCTTTTAATTTACTTTCCAAATCTACGATTTCATCAAGATAAGAATCAACTCATTTCCTAGACACTTGTTTATGTTTAGAAAAACTAGCTTGACAAGTTGACAACTCTGTTTTTGTTTCGGAAAGTTCATAAATGAGGTGTTCAACTTGTTGTTTGAATTCTAATTTTTCTTGATCCATTTGAGAAACCAAGTTATTTTTGGAAGCAACTAATTCTCGTATTTGATGTTGTAAATCTTGTTCTTTGACATAAGCTTTTTGAAATGCAACTTCAAAACTTTGTTCTCGTTTTCCTTTTGTTTCAAAGTTGGTGAGTTGTATTTTACAGAACTCAAGGTCCATAGTTAATGATGCAACTTTTGCTTTTAAGGTTCTGTTGATTTCATTGTATTTTTCAATCTAAGATTTTTGTGAGTCCAATTGGGATTGGGTGGTCAATAATAAGTTCATGAGTTCTGGATCTGGACCGAGCAAAGGTTCATTTTGTTCAATTTGATCATTGTTATCGTCATCAATTGGATCATAAAATGTAACAACTGGGTTAATTTGATCATCATCAAATGTAACAACTGTGTTCATTTGTTCATCTTCTTGAGGAGATAATAATGAGTCATTTTGAACAACTTGCTCCTCGTCTGATACAGATGCAGATGGTGATGCAATTTCATGTATTAGACATGTTGTTAAATCAGGTACCTGAGACAGACCGTCAGTATCATACACTAGGCCTGTATCACTCATGTGAAGTTCCTGCATGTTTGCCATTAGCATCACAGCTGCATTTACTTCCAAATCCTCCATGTCATTATATGAATATGCATTTGCCATGAAGCTGTTTTCTTTTTCAGTGAGAGTGCCCCCTTGTTCATCCTTTAGAGCTAGAAGTAGTGCCTGCTTATGAAACTCATTGCCTCTAACTCTAGGTTTGGGACATACATTAGCCAGGTGACCTTTCCCATTGCAGTTATAGCACTAAACCATAGTATTCCCAGTCCCTGTATTCCTAGTTTCAACAAGTTCAACCCTTTTCTGAGGAGCACCTACATTGTTCCTACTTCCACTAGTTGCGTTAAACCGTTGTCCATTTCCTGAATTTCCCATATAACCTCCTGATCTAGTTCTTCCATAAGTACGATTTTGTATTTCAACCCGTCCATCTTGTACAACAGCTTGATTCCTTGTGTTAGATGAAGTGCGGAGACGATTGTTGGATTTGTTAGTGAATTTGCTGAAAGCACGAGCAATGAGTGCAAATCCTTCATTCAAAGAGTTGATTGTATCGTATTTTTCATTGTTTGTATTTGTGTAGAACATGGGGTCAGTGTTATCATAGGGTACAAGTTGATTTTCAGTTGATTGCTGTGTCGAATCATATGGAATGAGTTGGGTGGAAGAGGTTTGTTGAGGATAGTTAAAGTGATGTTGTTGTTGGACATAAGCAAGGTTTGACTGTGGGGGTGGAGCAAAGTGAGATTGAGCTATCAGTGCCAAGGAATTTGGAGTTGTAGAAGGTGAATAAGTTCCACGAAGAGCTCGATCTTTGTCAACTTCAAATTGATGGTGCTTCAGATAATCATACAACAACCTATAAGATGCATTGTGTAGATTTTTGGCTTGATGAACAAACGTGACATATTTTTGCCAATTTGGACCAAGACAGATGAGAAACTTTGTGTTGATTGTAATTCTGGGTAAAACAATGTTGTGTCTGTCCAAGTTATTGATGATGTTTGTGAACCAATGGTAATAAGACTCTAGTGACTCCCTTGATTCAATTATGAACATTGTATATTCGAGGTAGAGTTTGGATTCCATGTCTTCTTGGTTCAGTTCAGTGCCTTCCATTAAGAAATGAACGTGTTCCTACATATCCTTAGCTGTTTTTTGAGCATCAATGCTTCGAAAAATTGGATTAGGTATTCCCTGAAGAATATATGACATTGCAAGTTCATTTGCTTCACGATGAAGTATTTGCTCTGCAGTAAGTTGAGTTTTAGGAACCGGGATCATGGTTTCAGGTCTTGGAGGAGTAGCAGTTGGATCTCCAAGAACCGTTGTAGTTGGCATTTGGAATGGACCTTCAATTATAACCTTTTTCATATATTTGCCATGTGGTTTCTTGAGTGGTATGAACCTTAAGAATCGACTTGCCCATTGAACATAATTTCCAAGAGTGAGCATTGGAGGTGTGTCAAGTGATCCAGCTTCATGTCTAGATTGTTGGCTACTTATGGCCTTACATATTTGATCAAACCAATGTGGTTGTTTTGCAGGAAGTGGGAAGGATTGCATTGGTTGTTGTAGGTATGGTTGTTGTTGAGGGGATTGTTGTTGTGGAAGGAATTGATGTTGTTGCATGAATAGTTGTTGTTGAGGATACTACGGTTGCTGAGGATACTGCTGTTGCTGAGGATACTACTATTGAAAGTAGTTGAAATAAGGTGGTTGATACATGATTGTGATTAGTTAACTTGTGTTGTTATGTATCTTGTAGACAACTGAGAAGTGTGTTGTGAGTAATGAAGTTTGGTTTTGGTTAAGTTTGAATTAAGATGATTACTATTCACGTCCAATTTCGACAAAGACTGTTCACATCCAATTTCGACAAACACTGTTCATAGTTTACCAATTGCGACGAGTTAACTAAATTGCAATAGACTTTGCAATTTTGATAAGGTATCTGAATTGCGATAGACATTGCAATTCCGATGATATATCTGAATTAGGATAGACTTTGCAATTTAGATAATGTATCTGAATTGCGATAGATCTTTGCAATTCCGATGATATCTCACTAACTTATACAAGATAAGAGATTTCCACGAAGTCGAAGTATTTTCATAAGCTTATACAAGCAAGGAATCTACTGAGTATCAATTCCGATGAATCCTGAAGTTCAAATTCTGATAGAACCTTGTGTGGCAATTCTGATAAACCCTTTTTGAATGCAATTCCGATAAACCCTCTTTAAATGCAATTCCGATAAACCCTTAAGTGCGATTCCGATGGAAGTTCATGAAACAAAAACAACTAAATTTGAATGTAAAATAGCTTAACTAACAATTCCTTTTGATCAAAAACGTTGTAAATGACTTAAATAATAAGAAAGTTTTAAGCTTTACCGTTTTAAAAAAAAGTTTGACCAATTTCGATAAATATCTAAACTTAAACTGCGATATGTAAATCAAAAAGATTCAACCTTTCTTCTATGAATCAAACTTCTAAACACTATAGAGTTCTTAACACTTTACAAGCGTGAAGAATGAGTGCTAGAAATGAGATTTTGTCACAAAGTAAACAAAAAACCAACTCGTACACGAAGAAGAAACTACGAACTACTCTTAAACACACTACTCAATGATCTTTAGGCGATTGATACCACTTGTTAGGTCTCCATAATAGTAGAAACACAAGTATATGAGTAAGATAGAGATAAGAGAAAGAAAGATAGTGTGGTCGCTTACTTCACACGAGAGAATGAAAAAGTATTGCTTCCATATATGAAATAACCAACAAATATAAGTGAGGTATACATGTAGTATTTATAGGACAAGAGTGTTAGGGCAACACTCTTGTGCATTCTTTCTAGAAACTAAAACAAGGCCACGTCCCATGGACCTTCTACAAGGGCCGAGCCATTAAAAACAAACTTAAAGGCCTATAACTTAAGCAACCTATTACATAAGATAATGACCGACACTTGATATTAATTAAATGTATTCCCAACATGCCTAACAAGGTTTACAAGGTGGAGAAGGCACTATATTGTTTACATCAAGCTCCCAGAGCTTGGTATGGCACATTGTCAACATACTTGTTGAACAATGGTTTTTGTAAAGGGAAGATTGATAAAACTTTGTTTATCAGAAGACACAAAGATGATATCTTACTAGTTCAAGTTTATGTTGATGATATTATCTTTGGATCAACAAACAAGGCTTTATGTGTTGAATTTGAAAAGCGAATGCATGAAAGATTTCAGATGAGTTCAATGGGTGAACTTACATTCTTCTTAGGGTTACAAGTTAAGAAAAAGGGGGGTGGCTAAAATTTTGAAGAAGTTTGGGTTTATTGATGTGGAGCCTGCAAAGACAACTATGGAAACTTCTAAGCCCCTGCTCAAAGATGAAGATGGTGAAGAAGTTGATGTTCATTTATATAGATCAATGATTGGCTCATTGATGTATCTTACAGCTTCAAGATCTGACATATATTTGCAGTGTGTGCCTGTGCAAGATATCAAGTCACACCAAAAGTTTCACATGTTAATGCTGTGAAAAAGAATTTTTAGATATTTGAAAGGTCAACCCAAATTGGGCCTTTAGTATCCAAAAGATTCACCTTTTGACTTGGTTGCATACACTGATAGTGATTATGCTAGAGCTAGCTTGGATAGAAAATCAACAATAAGAGGTTGTCAGTTTTTGGAATGTAGGTTGATTTCATGGCAGTGCAAGAAACAAACTGGGGTTGAAAATTCCACAACAGAAGCTGAGTATGTGGCTGCTTCAAGTTGCTATGTACAAGTGCTCTAGATTCAAAATCAGTTGCTGGATTATGGGTACAATTTTATGCATACAAAAATATATATTGATAATAGCAGTACTATGTGCATTATAAGAAATCCTGTTTATCACTCAAAAACCAAACATATTGAGATAAGACATCATTTTATAAGAGATTGTTATGAAAAGAAGTTAATTCAGGTTGTTAAAATCCAAACTGATAATAATGTTGCAGATTTGCTCACAAAAGCTTTTGATGTGGGTAGATTTCAATTTTTGGTTGTCAGTATTGGAATGATAAATCTTTGAAAATTCTTATCTCTTTGTGTTGTTGTAAAGTTTTGAAAGGATTAATACTGTTATTAGGTCACTAAATTGTTTCTGCTGCTAAGTATACTTAGAACTGCTAGTTATACTTAGAACAACTAGTTATACTTAGAACTGCTAGTTATACTTATAACTGCTAGTTAATACTGCTAGTTTTTCTGAACAACTGCTGAGTATAATTAGATGGTGTAAAGTGTTATTGATTTAGTTTTTCTTGGTTTTCGACTAACATATGCAGGTTAAGCAAGTAGTATGATTGGAATTGTTGGTGTGTGAGAAGCGAAGTGGTGATTTGTTTGCTGTCGTGCATCTGATTAATGATAGAATGGATTTGGGAATCTCTTGAAAAAGTTTTACACTTGAGTTAGGAAGTTCTTTAGAGTCTTTTCTTGAAATCAATCTATCTTGGACATGAATTGATGGTCATAGTTAGTCAGATAGTAACTGAGCTAACTCACTCTATACCATTCTATCATTTGATAGTTTGCTAGTCTAATGACATCTGGTATAAAGAACAGCTAGCAAAAGTGAATCTAATGCATTTGTGTTACAGGTAACCCCTGCCACGAGCTGGAAACCCTGTCAAGAAGGCTCTTTTAATGAGTCTATCTAATCACAGGTAGTATTTATACTGACATCAGTGGTTCTCACACAACCAGAGGTTAAAAGAAACCGAAAATGATTAAGTGTCTTCCTTTACACTTAATCCCTTCAAAATATCTGAGTGTAGTATTGTTTTTAAAGATATTAGGAAAATACTGCAGGGAAATTTTTTTTTGGTTAAAAGTTAGTGCTGCTAAGCATAAACTTAGTGCTGCTAAGTCTAACTTAGTGCTGCTAGGTTTCTGCTACTAGGTATTAGAGTGCAGGGTATGGTTATGTAACTTTTCACTTAAGGGCATAAATCCCCAATTGATTCACATAATCAGTTTCACGCGCACATAATTCACTCTCATCTAAACCCTAATTCAGTTTTTATCAACAAATCGAAAAACCCCCAAATCAAATCATCATGTCGCACTTAACTTTTACTGAACCACACAATAATGTTGCATTTTTAGAAAAACCTAACGAGTCCGTAGATTTAACTGTAATCATTGATTTTCTTAATGCAAGCTTGATGAACTCAAATAAGTACATTTTATTACTATCATTTATCCTATTAATTTGACTTGTTTTATTATATTATGTATGAGAATTGATACTTAATCGTTTACTTTTGTAATTCTCAGGTAAAAACAAGCATTTGGTGAAACTTGGCGATTTTAGACTAATTATGGAGCAAAACATGCAAGAAGTTAAGAGTCTACTGAAAAGCACAAGATCAAGACTATTTTGCTCCAGATGCGCCGCATCTCACTTATTACATACGGCGCATCACTATCAAGAATTCACCAGATACGATCCAAGATACAAGAGGACATGCGCCGCATCTATTTATGGAGTTACGCCGCATCTTCTGGCGGTGTACGAATATTCCTGAATATATTAATCTTGGACCCCACGCGAAGTTAAGTCAATGCGCCGCATCTACTTACTAGATGCGCCGCATCTTACCCTCAGACAGAGACTATAAATACCCCAAGACCAGACGAATTTCAGAGGACATATTATATACGAAGTACGAAGACCAGAGAAACCTAAGGCCGAATTCAGACGAATAGGCAGCACAAGACACACCCGAACGAAGATACAAGAGCTGTAAGAAGGTACTGCATGTGTTTAATTCATTAAGTAGTTTTGTTTTATTGTGTTAGTAAACTTTAATTCATCAGGATTGATGGCTTGTGTAATGTGACAACGGAAAGATTGCACTCCCTTAAAACTGCTTTCCCATCAATTAAAGTTTATATGTTGATGTCTTTGGTTACTACTTATTAGTGCATTGATAACCTCTGTGTTTATTAGTGGCCTGCGCATTTGACTACGGAAGAGAATGTGGCTCCCACGGTTGTTACTAAATTGATCACTTAGGAATAACTGTTAGACATAAGTAATCATTAAGGGTTTATTCGCCGATAAGAATAGGGCCAACGAGAAAGGATTAACTACATACACTTCATATAAAACTATCAATAAAACAAGTGACAATCTACTTAATCATCAGGACAGATCTTCTTATTGTCTCAAGTATTTATCTGTGTACGTGTGTGCTATTCGCTGATTCGTGCCTATTGGTTTAGTTTATTATTTAATTGCAACCAAATCGTGCCAGTCTCTCAGGCTGAACCCCCTTGCGTTAGATTAGGTTGTATAGCTAACTTAGTATATTAAAATACTGATTAGAATAACGAGATAATACGTTCCACTCTTAGTGATCGACACTCTACTTACCATTATATTCATACTGACCGGGTACACTGCTCGTTAAGTGTGTGTGTTATTGATAAGTCGGCTAAATATAAATTTAAAACTTGAGTAGGCATTAATACTGCTAAACCGCAACGACACATCGCACGCATCAAGTTTTTGGCGCCGCTGTCGGGGAGTGAATTGTTATTATCTGTTAATTTGATTAGTATTTTAATTAGGTTTTTAATAATTTTTTTTTCTTTTTTTTTTAATCTAACCGCTAATTCTGTTGTGTATTAGATTAAATTGCATTCATTGTATTATTTTGCATATTTCCTGTTTTTGTGTGTTATTTGTTTTCTTTGTGTTTATTTTCGTTTGTGTTTTTATTTGTTTTTATTTTTCGTATTTTTTGTGTTCTGCTATCGTTGTACTGAGCTAAATCGAACGATACGGCGCATCTATTTTCATAGATACGGCGTATTGCGTTTAATTTTTATAAAATACAACACGTTTAATTAATTCGATACGACGCATCTTTTCCAAGATATGGCGTATCTGTTTTTGATAAAAAAAAATTTCTAAACGTTAACGCCATACGACGCATCTGCTTTAGCAGATACGGCGTATCTATTATTTTAATTAAAAACAGTTTTTGAATTATTAAACAGATACGACGTATCGATTTTTATCGATACGGCGCATCTTCTGAATAAAAAATCTTATATTTTAAAACGTAACGAAAATACGTCACACTAACTTTTGTTAATACAACGCATTTAATTTTAATAAATATCGATTTTTGATAATTAAAATTGATACGGCGCATTCTAATTTCTAAGCGGCGTATCTATTTTCTGAATAAAGTCTGATTTAATTTTAACGATTATAAGATACGGCGTATCCAACTTTTTGGATACGGCGCATCGTCTGCAGATATCAGCTATTTGTATTCTTATATCCGTTTCTATATTCATTAATTTCTCTTTTAGCGAACAAATCCTACTGATGCTTTCGTGATTATTTCAGAAGGAAAATGGAAGGATACGGAGAACTGATTGACTTCGACTTCGAAGCCAATTTTATGAATGAAATATTAGTGCAAGATAAATCACTCGAACGTTACGATGGGGACTACATTGAACTTAATGACCTTAATGGACCATTAGAATCCAATGAGCTATTCATGGATGATGCGAAATCTGAGTTAGAAGAAGGAGAAATTCTGGATAGTCCAAAAGTCAACGTTATTATTACTAGGAATTACGATGAATTTGAGGGATATGATGGTTCTTGGGATTACGGTAGAAGGATCCATGCCAATTGTGCTTACAATTTGCAATTCCCATGCATGATTGGGTACAAGTATATTGACGCCAATTTCTTTCCTATTTTGCCGATCAATGTCATGTCAAGAAGCTTTTACAATTCTATTATGAGAAAGAAAGTGGAGTACAAGGGAAAAAATGTAGTTGGAGCCTTCATTAATGTCCTCGTCTTCGTTGGATGTTTTACTATTATTACTGAGTTCGCTGTTGTTGAAGACATGAATGCCTATCGTGATAGCGATATGGGTGACGTGATTGTTGGGAAACCATTTTGTAGGGAGATCACTATTAATGCAAAACGATTTGAAGGAAAGATCACCTTTCAATGTGGAAGCGACGTTATCACTTATATGATGCCCCGAAATCAACCTGGATTTAAACATGCTACTAATAGGTTCTGCTACAAATTTTCTCCATTCCTTTTTATTGGTGATGATGACATGAAGAGAGGGATTGAGTACCCATATCAAATGATGGAAGGATTCTACAATGGAGTGTTGAAATTGGGACCTGAATATATACGTGACGAATTTGTTGCTGAATGGATCCTATGTGGCAATGTGGGAATAAATGATCAATATTGAAGAGCTGAACGTGAGTCTAACTTAAAGACTCTGGAATAAAGACAAATTCTGACCGGGAGACAACCCGGAGAAATTTTTATTATTCTGTTTTTGTGTCGAGTCAGTCAGGCCGCAGAGGATACGGCGCATCTCAATCCTGAGATGCGACGCATCTCCTGCAATGGTCATATCTTTACTTTTTCTGCATTTTTTATTTTCGACTTTAAAACTTTTTATCAGTTTATTTTAATGCGGCGCATCCCTGGTTAAGGATGCGGCGCATCTTCTATTCTGATCCGTATTTATTCCAGGCTCGATATGGCGTATCTTCTTCCATAAGATACGGCGCATCGACTGACCTGATGATTTTCAGTTTTAATTTTTAAGTTTTATTTTTTCTAACTACTAATGTATTATGCAAGTTTGAACCTTTCTTAACTTAGGTGTGTTTTAAAGCCTTGGTGGTATTATAGATTCCTGCATTTCCTGTGGATACATCTATTATGAAGCTTAAACGTTCTCATCCACAAGAAAGATGATTTTTGCTCTATACAAATAGAGGATCATACCGAGCAAATCTCATGGGAGTTTTTCTGTTCTAATTCTTTTATTTTCCAGTTTTTAACCTTTTATACAAACAACGAGGACGTTGTTTAACTTAAGTGGGGGGATTGGAGAATTAGAACACTTAACACTTACTTGTCCTAAACTTTTCAAAATATGCTTAAAATGTGCTTAATATATCAAAATTTAAAATTTTTTAGCATGTTTTTGTTTAAAGTCTAAGTTGCATAGCTGCACACATGACGTTATTTTCAAAAATTGTGATTTTTCAAAATTCACAAATCTATGAGTGTGCCGGTAACTTGTAAACTTTAGAACTTGGCTTGTATACTATTCGAGACCACCATAATAAGTATTATTTATATAATTGGAATGACTTGTCTAAATTGGTAAATTTCTAGGATTACACCCAAAAAGCCTATTATATGTTATGTGTTATTAGCTAACTACACTGGTTAGTTAACCCCCGTATAAACCCTTTTGTTACTCTCACTTTTAGAGTAAGATACCCCTAGAAAAACACTCAGAGCCATTCCTTTCGTTTCTTACACCTTTGTTAAAATGTTTCGTTACACCCTTACACCTTAGCCTACCCTGTAGATTAAAATCCGTGGTTGGTTAATTGCTTTAGGCAAAGTGTGTTTTCTTACATTACCTGTGTTCGCGTGCGTAATTCATTATCTATGGTTAGGTCGGGAAATTGCACAATGCAATTGGAGTGAAAGTAAATATTGTATATCTTTGAGTTTATTTTTCGTGTGTTTACTACTTTCACTATTACCGTTATTTCTGAAGTCATGAAAAGTATGGAAAAATTATCCAGAATTATCATTATAGTGATGTGGTGAAATTTTACACATCTATGTTTATGTTTCAAAAAAAAAAAAAAAAAAAAAAAAAATATATATATATATATATATATATATATAGAAAAGAAAAAGAAAAAGAAAGAGTTGGATGTTTGTTTTAACCAACTTATGTAAAGTTTTGTATTAAGTGGTCGATATCACCACTATTTGTTGTATATTATATGGATTGAATGGGAGTTGGCAGTTATGGGAACGCCACCTAAGGTTTATTCTTTGATTGAGATCTTGTTGAGTATAATTCGTGTCTACCTAAAGCGTGTGTTTCAAGTATTAAAGCGTGAGTTATTCTATGATATGAGTCTTATTCATGGGATGGTTGGGATAGTGATTAACCACACTTAGGATTTTAATTTATCTGTTTTGTTTATTTTTCATTTTACACCAATTTATATCCCAAATATTATCCATACCCTTTATTATTCTTTATCCAACCAAACCTTTGATTTATTGAGATTAGGGATTTGAGCAATCATAAGTATCGTAGTCGTGGATTCGGCTATGTATTTATGATTTTGTCGCCCTTTTTGATATAATATTATTGGTAAAGTTTGGACCTATCTTTAGCCTATTCGAGTTAAGGATTTGAGCAATTGCAAGTATCGTGTTCGTGGATTCGATCACGTATTTGTGATTTTGTCACCTTTTCTGGAATTTGAGATCGATTGAGATTAAGGAGAATAATTAACCCTTAAACCTTAAAACCCTTTTTACCGCTTTAGACTTGTTATTCCTTGGCTTTAGTGGGGAGATGTGTATACTTGCCAAGCTTAGGATAGAATATTCGTCACGACTGGATAGTTAAACGATTAGATTTGCTTTTATCAAATTATTTTATTTTACTTCTAATTCGTTAACTGTTTAGTTTTGTGCTTATGAAAAAAAATGAATACATGCTTAAATATAAAAATAAATCCTAATATCTTTTAGGATACATTTTCATAAGATTAATTCTAAGGTTTACTTGGGGACAAGTAAAGTTCAAGTGGGGGGATATTTGATGAACTCAAATAAGTACATTTTATTACTATCATTTATCCTATTAATTTGACTTGTTTTATTATATTATGTATGAGAATTGATACTTAATCGTTTACTTTTGTAATTCTCAGGTAAAAACAAGCATTTGGTGAAACTTGGCGATTTTAGACTAATTATGGAGCAAAACATGCAAGAAGTTAAGAGTCTACTGAAATGCACAAGATCAAGACTATTCTGCTCCAGATGCGCCGCATCTCACTTATTACGTACGGCGCATCACTATCAAGATTTCAACAGATACGATCCAAGATACAAGAGGACATGCGCCGCATCTATTTATGGAGTTACGCCGCATCTTCTGGCAGTGTACGAATATTCCTGAATATATTAATCTTGGACCCCACGCGAAGTTAAGTCAATGCGCCGCATCTACTTACTAGATGCGCCGCATCTTACCCTCAGACAGAGACTATAAATACCCCAAGACCAGACGAATTTCAGAGGACATATTATATACGAAGTACGAAGACCAGAGAAACCTAAGGCCGAATTCAGACGAATAGGCAGCACAAGACACACCCGAACGAAGATACAAGAGCTGTAAGAAGGTGTTGCATGTGTTTAATTCATTAAGTAGTTTTGTTTTATTGTGTTAGTAAACTTTAATTCATCAGGATTGATGGCTTGTGTAATGTGACAACGGAAAGATTGCACTCCCTTAAAACTGCTTTCCCATCAATTAAAGTTTATATGTTGATGTATTTGGTTACTACTTATTAGTGCATTGATAACCTCTGTGTTTATTAGTGGCCTGCGCATTTGACTACGGAAGAGAATGTGGCTCCCACGGTTGTTACTAAATTGATCACTTAGGAATAACTTTTAGACATAAGTAATCATTAAGGGTTTACTCGCCGATAAGAATAGGGCCAACGAGAAAGGATTAACTACATACACTTCATATAAAACTATCAATAAAACAAGTGACAATCTACTTAATCATCAGGACAGATCTTCTTATTGTCTCAAGTATTTATCTGTGTACGTGTGTGCTATTCGCTGATTCGTGCCTATTGGTTTAGTTTATTATTTAATTGCAACCAAATCGTGCCAGTCTCTCAGGCTGAACCCCCTTGCGTTAGATTAGGTTGTATAGCTAACTTAGTATATTAAAATACTGATTAGAATAACGAGATAATACGTTCCACTCTTAGTGATCGACACTCTACTTACCATTATATTCATACTGACCGGGTACACTGCTCGTTAAGTGTGTGTGTTATTGATAAGTCGGCTAAATATAAATTTAAAACTTGAGTAGGCATTAATACTGCTAAACCGCAATGACACATCGCACGCATCAAGTTTTTGGCGCCGCTGCCGGGGAGTGAATTGTTATTATCTGTTAATTTGATTAGTATTTTAATTAGGTTTTTAATAATTTTTTTTCTTTTTTTTTTTAATCTAACCGCTAATTCTGTTGTGTATTAGATTAAATTGCATTCATTGTATTATTTTGCATATTTCCTGTTTTTGTGTGTTATTTGTTTTCTTTATGTTTATTTTCGTTTGTGTATTAGATTAATGCTACAACTTTTGAAAAACTTTCACTGATGCGCTACGAGTGGAAAAATGATGCTTTAAAATTTTACAAAGGAAACTTCTGTTGGGAATTATCACAAGGTACGAGGAAGACCAAGTGAAGACAGACTTAAGTCTGGTAGTTACATTATTAAGTCTGGTTATGGTTAAGTCTGGTAATGTAAATGTTAAGTCTGGTAATTGTATTAAGTCTGGTTGACTTGTTAGTGTTAAGTCTGGTCAGTGAAAATAGGAAAGTTTGTTAGTATTAAGTTAGGAAAAGATATGTACGAGTTAGGTATCTGTATAGAAGATACGTGATATCTTTTCACACGGTTTTGTAATTAGGGTTTCCTTCAAGTATAAAAGGAACCCTAAGGATAATCATTATAGAGAGGTATTTACGTGAATTGTGAGTTAGTAATATATACGAAGTTAGTGATAACTCGGTGTTCTTCATTGTTCTTGTTAATATTCCGCGTTAACGTTAACAAATTGTTAAGAGTTTCTCACTTGGATTGATTTGGATTTATTCAAGTCATCCACTAAGTAATCAAAGGCTACTTAGAGATCCATACAAATCGTAGACCTACAAGTGGTATCAAATCCTTTAGAGAGACTTTGTGTTCGAAGAATACAACACCACAAACAAACTCTCAATCAATTCACCCTACACAATGTCTGATATTGAAAAACCTATCAACACTGAAACCTTTTCAATCCATAACAGTGAGGATGAGAACTCAAACCATGAGGAAAAAAACCCTGAAACCAGCACCTCTAAATCACAACCAATCATCCCTACGACCACCACCATATCCAACATTAAGCTTCCAATACTGAAGAGAGAAGAGTACGACATATAGGCCATGGAGATGGAACATTACTTGGAGTACATTGACAGTGATGTGTGGAAGGTTATTCAGAAGGGAAATTATAAGAAAAGGGTTTCAGTTGGTAATGATGGGCAAATTAGAATATTACCACCATTGACTGCTGAGGAGGTACGGGTTGTTGAAAAAGAGAACAAGGCTAGAAGCTTGCTGCTTATGGCTATTCCAAAGGAGCATCTACAAAGGTTTCATGGGATGATAGATGCCAAGGAGATTTGGGATGCAATTAAGAAACGTTTTGGTGGGAATGCAAACTCTAAAAAGATGTAGAAGGCTGTTCTTAAACAGCAATTTGAAACTTTCAGTGTGTCAAAGGCTGAAGGATTAGAAAAGGGTTATGACAGATTTCAACATCTTCTGTCACAACTAGAAGTACATGGTGCTGATGTATCTAATGAGGATGCCAATCACAACTTTCTTAGGTCTCTACCACCAGAATGGGTAAATGTGTCTATGACTATGAGGATGAAGGATGAAGTTGACTCAATGACCCCAGATTACCTGTACAACAATCTTAGGATTTTTGAAAGGGACATCAATGAAGCCACTCAGGCAACTACTAGTTCTTCAAATGTTGCTTTTGTGTCTCAAAGCAAAGGCAGTACTTACAAAGTTAAGTCTGGCAGTGTTAAGTCTGGTGTTTATGAAGCTTCTACAAGGGAAAGAACTGCTCCTACAGGCTTTGCAGATGAGGTGATTCATTCATTCTTCGCCAATCAACAAGAAGATGAGAGCTTTATCAGTGAAGATTTGGAGCAGATAAATGATGCTGAGGTAGAAGAGATGGACATCAAATGGCACATTGCCATGATTGCTCTGAGGGTAAAAAGGTTTCAAAAGCAGTATGGGAGGTCCATTAAGTTCAACAACCCTCCAGTTGGATACACTAAGAGGACAGTTGAATGCTACAATTGTCATAAGCATGGACATTTTTCTAGAGACTGCCCGGAGAAGAAGTTTATTGATGGGTATAGGAAGAGTGATGCAGAGGATGACAAGCTGGAATGAAACCAGATGAGTATGGTGACATTGGAGGCTGGAGCTATTAACTGGAACGAGCACACAAAGGAGAATGAAGAGTCCAGTCATGCACTCATGGCCATTGGTTCTAGTAATGAGGTACCATTATGTTCAAAGTTATGTACTGATTCCTATAATCATATTAAGGCTTTGTGTTATGAGCAGTTGACACTGATAGGTGACCAAGAAGCACAAATTTTAGCTTATAAAAGTGCTCTAAAAACATTAAAAGCACAAAAAGGCACCCTTCAGAAACATAATGCTGATTTAAATGAAAAACTATTCTTTCAGGCTAATAAAATATATGAGCAAGATGAAAAACTTAAAAAATATAGAAGAATTGGCCTAAGAATACAAAAGGAAAAGGATGATTTGCAAAAACGTGTACACCAGTGGAATAAGTCAAATAATAATCTGTTTAAATGCTGGGATGCACAAATAAAGTCAAGTAAGAAACATGGCTTAGGGTATGAGGAGGATGAGAAAAAGGCTATATTTAAGAATAGAGAGGAGGACTATGCTGATAAGCCTTTATATAATCAATTCGTTAAGGCTGATGATTTCAAAGGAGTTCCACATCCATTAAGTGGAGACTACACTCCTATTGAAAAAGAGGAGTTAGATGACTCTCTATTTGTGTATGGAAAAAGAGGTCCTCAAACACCTGAGTCAACCACCTCAGAGGACAAAACTAGTGAGTATTCTACTTGTCAATCTAATGACAATGAAGGATCCATTGGTGATGTCTCTGACCACTCTAAGTCTGATTCAAAAAGTAAAGTAAAAGAGAGTCCTGAACCTGAGATTGTTAAGGAAAGTGAACCAGTTGCGACTAAATCTGAATCACAAACAGTTAAACCTTGTTTTGTTAACCACATAAAAACTCCTAGGGAATCTGTTAATATGAATGAGTCACCTAAAAGTAATAGTGTTCACAGAGAAGTTAGGAGTAGCTACACTTACACTCCTAAGAGATGTTTTGCTTGTGGAAGTCTAAGTCACTTGATTAGAGATTGTGACTTTCATGAGAAAAGAATGAAAAAAGAGGCTGAGCTTAAAAGGAATGTAAATATAGGTCATGTTAATAATAAACCAGTGTGGAATAATGCTAACAGAATAAATCATGCCAACCAATTTGCCCCCAGACCAGCCCAACATGTTAACTCTACCCGACCAAACATTAATTCTGGTAGACAACAAGTTAATACTGGTAGACCAAACTTTAATGTTAATTCTGGTAGACCAAATATTAAGTCAGGTTTAAGGAACTTTAATTTGGGTAGGCAAAACTTTAATTCTGTGAGGCCTAATGAAAATTCTGGTTATGTTCATCAAGTGAGACCCAGACAGCCTTTCCAAAAACCACAGGTGAATCAAAGAAATCAATTTTATAAACCTCATTCACCTGTGAGGAGACCAATTGCTAAGAATACAACAAGACCTTCAACTTCAAATGCTGTAAAGGGTAATGGGGGTTCTGCTGTTAAGCCCTCAGCATGTTGGTCTTGGGATCCATTCAAGAATGAATATACTTATAAATCCCAAAGCAACAGTGGATCAGTTTCATATAAGACCTTTAAATATGTTGATCCACAAGGCAGACCCAAGCCTATTCAGGCCTGGGTTGTTAAGAGAAATTGATTTCTCTTCTTATGTTTTGAAAAGTTTGTATACTTATTGTCCTTGAAATTGTTTTTATGTCTTGAAGTTTTAAATTTTTTTTTTGTTTGTTCTTCTTAGTGTAAATGGTTTTCATCTTTTTTAGTACGATTGTTTCTTTGTGTTTTGTGCTTAACTTTGTTTTGCAGTTGTCAACTCATTATTGTTGCTAAACATTCATATATGGCAAAATAATACAAAAGGACCATGGAGTTCTTATTCATAACCATCAGTTACATTCAAGGATGCAACCTACAACACAAAATAAGATAAAAGCCTAAAGATAAACAAGCCAAACGTCACCACCTACATCTTCCTTTTTCCCTTGTCCTTCAAATCAGGCATGGTTTTCTTGGTCCCTTTCTTGTCCTTCAAATCAGGCATGGTTTTCTTGGTCCCTTTCTCCCCAAGTAGATCTCTCACTTTTGGGCTTAAGAGTCCTAGAACCTGATTGTTTGGATTTGGATGAGGCAACACAATGCTTTTCTTAGAAGACACATCTTTTGAAGCCTCTGCTGCTTCATCCTCTGGTTCTTTTGCAGTAAGATCATAAGCAGCTAGCCAACGTTTAAGCATTGTTTTCTTTGATAACTTGTTTCTTAGACGTGAGGTGTAACCAGGTGGAAAATAGCCTTCCCATCCTCCATCAGATGACTCAGAAGATGATTCGGATGAAATCTCCATGATGTTTGTTGGGGAAGAATCCATTATGTTGAACAAATTTTCTTTTTGATAATAAGATGGTTTGGTGTTGACTATAAGAGGCCTTTTATAGAAAATATCAAGGTTTAAGGCTCTTAAATGCTCGGTTGGTATATGAATTAACTCCTTGCAGGCATTGAGTTAATTATGGTTCTTTTGGAAAGTTGACCAAAGTTTAATTTTCTTTAAGTTAAGTATCATTTTTAGTTATGGTACTTTTGTTAGTTTTCAGTGATAAAAAAAAATAAAAAAAAAATAAAAAAATTGGTGACTACACTTAAGGGGAGGTAATGTACATTTAAGGGGAGGTTAAATGTAAAATTACTAGGATCTTTCTTTAAAAGTCGGGTAGCCTTAAGTGTTAAATCTGGTTGTTTCTTGATTGCAAGTTTGCTTGCTTTGTCTCTTCTTCTTGCTGTTGGGACTAACATTTGCAGAGACTCATGGATTGGGGATGGATCGAAGCCTCTTTGTTACTTCATAAAGTGTGTAAGTCAACATCTTTGGTAAAGTCTGGTAGGTGAGTGATTAAGTCGGGTTGACCAATTTTAAGTCTTGTAGTGTAAACAGAGTAATAAAATATTACCGTTAGGTCTGGTCTGTCAGACTAACGCGTTTTTATATAAAATATTACTGTTAAAGATTTTTCGAGGCTAAGAAGTATATAACGGTAAAATTGATCAATTTTTCTCATTTTTATCTTTATTTACTTCCAAATTTAAATTACAATATTTTCGGTAACTACTCTGTGTCTCAACTACAACTTAGTCAAATAACTAACTTATTTCAACCCGAATTATCTCATTCTCTCATCCATGGCTGCCCTAAAGTTTTTGACAAACACAATCAAGTTGGATATTTAAAGAAACCAACTCAAAGTGCCGGCTTTGAAGAAATTGTGGACTTTATGTGTGGCTCGTACATTCGGAACAACCAAGATCCTCAACTCCCACACCCATACTTACACCAATACCTTCACCACAACCCAGTCCTTCATCTGCTGAGAGCCAACCTACTCCAATCCCACAGTCACCTCCATCACATGTTCCAAGTCCTACACAGGAGGAGGAATGTGCCTCAATGTCTGTGAAAGAGATTCAAACATTGGTTCCAACTTTGCTTAAGAAGGTGACTTCTTTGGAGAAGTCAAATAAGGCACTCAGTACAGCTGTTATCACTTTGGTGATGAAAATGAAGAAAATGGAAAAGGCTATGAAGGATCAAGGTGTTCAATTTGATGACCAGGAAGGAGAAGCTAAAAATTCTTCCAAACAGGGGAGGAATTTAGAAGCAGAGCACATATTTCAAACACCAGTTCAAGAGAAAGTCACAACTTTTAGTCCAGAAGCAATGGAAGTAGCAAAGACATTGGCTCAATCCTTAAGCAAGATCAAAGAGAAGAAAAAGGGGAGAAAACTAATTCTAACTGACAAGGATTCTGCTGAGGAAGGAGTTGATAAGTCTGCTACAAAGTCTAGTAGAGTTGGGTCTGAAAATGAAATTAGCTCTGGTCATGTTAGTTCTGGTTGGGATAAGTCTGGTTATGATGTTGAGAAAAGTCAAGGGATTGCTGGTACTAAAAGAAAAGGGAAGGAGATTTTTGTTGAAGCTCCTCAAACTAAGAAAAAGAAAAGTCAAATACTTGAGGAACAAGCAAGCTTGGCTGAAATAGAAAGAATTAAGGCTAAAGATCATGAAGAAAAGGAAAAAGAAGAAGCACAGATAAGACAAGATGCTCTGTTGGCTAGAGAAGTGGCACTTCAAGATACAGATGATGTTATGAGTTTAATTGAAAATGATGCTGAAGTAAAAGCAAAGTATGAAGAACTCAAAACTATTCCAGGATTGTCTAATGGAGAAAGAGCTAGGCAGCTAGCAGAGTTCATAAATTCTAAAAGGGATAATGAAATCTTAGGGGACTTCATAGCAAATGTGAGATCAAAGAAGCAAGTTCCCAAGAAGCTTGGAAAGAATGACATCAGACACTGTATGAGAACATACCTGAAGAACATGATGCATCTTTCAATCAAAAATATGAAGGGAATGTCATTTGAAGATATTCAAGAAAGGTATATAAGAGCTTTTGAAAGAGATCATGGATACAGACCTTTGGATTATGAAGATGCACAAAGATGGTGTTTCAATGAAAGGCATATTCCAAAGGAACAGGATGAACAGCCAAGAATCAGATTGAGTAGTCATGATACAGTATCTGAACCTGTGCAAGAAGCTGAGCAGCAAATTGAAAAGGAGTCAGAAGTTGAGAAGGCTTCAACTGAACCTGTGAATGAGTCTAAAATTATGACATGGAAAAGAAGAAAAAGCATGTCAAGAAAAAGGAAACCTAAGAAGGTGGGTGAAGATGATGAATCAGAAGAAGAACCTTCATCTAAAGGAGCAACTATGGGTACAATTGAGAGTTCAAAGGAACCAGCCAAAGTAGTTGCTTATCAAATTATTAAGAATGGGAGAAAGGCTACATATAGCATAATAAGGGAAGATCATTCTAACATTGTGTATGTTAATTTTTCTGGAATATTAAATGATGTGAACAGAGAGGATCTTCATGAACTTTATAAGTTGGTGAATATTAAACATGGAGATAATCCACCAGAAGATGATTTTGAAAGAGTGTTCTGGGGTGATCTAAAAATTATGTTTGAACCTCCAACTGAATCAGATGTGGTATGGCAGCTTCCTGAGCAGAAAAAGCTTATTAGTTGGAGATATTTTCACAACTGCAGAGTACATTGTTTGTCTCTGCAAGGAGCTGAAGTATATATGCTTGCAGAAGTGGAATATCCACTTTCACCTTCTATCTACAAAGAAATGTTGAATAAGAAATTATCTTCAAATAAGAAAGATGAAGTATATGAGCAGATTTTGGATTTAATCAAGGCACAATCTTTGAAGGAGACATTGCTGGATTAAGTGTTTGAAAGAATTTTCTTTAAGTTGTCAAGTGAGACTATTGGAACTTCTCACTTGGTGGAGGTGCATAGCACTAACACAACAAAAGGTTATCATTCCACCTTGTCTGACCCACACAAGGGCTGGCTAATCATGAGAAAACGGCTACAGGTAAAGATAGCTCAAATCCGTTTATGGCTGACAATTTGCCAAAAATTGTATGGTATTCAACTCACCATATCTTTGTTTGTGAAGAGTTGACTAGCCCATAAGATTATGGCTTGTGGTAAAGGCTGTGGAAAACCATAAATGGTACTCAATTCACCATGATGAGGTGCATTCCATCAAAAGAATTGGCTAATCCAAAAGGGTACAGCTTTTGGTAAAGACATAACAAATCTGTTGACAGTTGATGATTTACTAAAAATCATATGGTTATCAATGTACCATGGTCTTATACACCAAAACATTTGGCTACTCCAGTAGTGATGGCTATTGGTAAAGAGACATCAAATCCATTAATTTTCAATGATTCACCTCTCACAGGAGTTAATACACCTGGAAGTGATGAGAATAGATATGAAACTTAATATGAATTGATGTACAAAACGTCATGGTTGCTGGAAAGATCAAGTGAAATGCATATCAGATGCTGAGAAGATCAAGTTGCTGCACAAATACTCAAATTTGCAGATTTCAAGTGTTTTGAAGATCAAGATAATTCCAATCCTCATGAGCTTACTCAGAAGGAACTTGAAGTTCATGGAACATGAAGATCAAGTTAGGGGAGGATTGTTGGGAATTATCACAAGCTACGAGGAAGACCAAGTGAAGACAGACTTAAGTCTGGTAGTTACATTATTAAGTCTGGTTATGGTTAAGTCTGGTAATATAAATGTTAAGTCGGGTAATTGTATTAAGTCTGGTTGACTTGTTAGTGTTAAGTCTGGTCAGTGAAAATAGGAAAGTTTGTTAGTATTAAGTTAGGAAAAGATATGTACGAGTTAGGTATCTTTATAGAAGATACGTGATATCTTTTCACACGGTTTTGTAATTAGGGTTTCCTTCAAGTATAAAAGGAACCCTAAGGATAATCATTATAGAGAGGTATGTACGTGAATTGTGAGTTAGTAATATATACGAAGTTAGTGATAACTCGGTGTTCTTCATTGTTCTTGTTAATATTCCGCGTTAACATTAACAAATTGTTAAGAGTTTCTCACTTGGATTGATTTGGATTTATTCAAGTCATCCACTAAGTAATCAAAGGCTACTTAGAGATCCATACAAATCGTGGACCTACAACTTCTTTCATCAGTGGAAATTCTTAATCCATACTATCTTAGTATGCCTTATTCCAAAGACCACTGGTTGGAATGAATTTAGTAGCAATTTGGCATATGCTATAATTTGTTTGGCTAATAATGATAAAAGATTTAATTTTTCTAAATTAATTTTTGATAGTATGGTTAAGAACTTGGATAGTTCTTCAAGCAAATATTTTATCTATCCAAGGTTTTTACAACTCTTTTTAGACAATCAGTTTGTTAAAAAGAAAAGTCATAAAAATGTTTATCCCACTCCCTATCTTACTAAAAAGGTTTTCACTAACATCAGGAGGGATGGAAAAGATTTTTCAGGCACAGTTACACCATTGTTTGCTACAATGTTGGAACTTGCTAGACAAACTCAGGGTGAAGTTTCAGCAGTCCCCACTGTGACCCGTCACATACCCACACTTTTTGCATCATCGTTACAACAAACTCAAAAGACATACAAACGTAGGACTCATTCACAGAACACTGAGCTACCTTAGGCTAGTGGTTCTACTCACGTTGTTGAAGATGAGGCGGTCATTGGTGTGGAGGATGACATGTTGGAAAGGGCTGCCACTACTGTGTCTAGCTTAGAAGCAGCACAGGTGTAAAACCCTAAATTCTGAATCCCTATTTTACGTCTAATTTGAAACTTTAACCTAATGTTTGTAATAATTAATTAGACAACTTAAACTATATGTTATGAATAAATTAATAAAAGGTTAACATAAGTATAAATGCCTAAACATAAGTTTGTTACAATTCCAAACTTTCCTAAACCACTACACAACTTCTACACATTAGTCCATATCATACGATTTTCACATTAAAAAGAATTAAGAATCCCACAAATTTCGGCCCTATTATTGCGCCACATAACAGACACATTAAAAAAAACCAATCAATTCACACTTATGACCTTCCTAATACAAAACATATGCTCCATTGTTTCCATCTATCAAAATCTGTATTCTCACCCTCTCTTCTTATCATACGACAAAAAAAACACACACATAATCTGCCATTATTCTCTCTCTAAAAATCCAAACCTTCGAAGACTGTTGCTGTGCTCTTGATCCAAAAAAGGGTGTACTAAGGTCGTTTGTTCGTGGTGCTTGGGTGATGCTGTTTGATCGAGAATTAGGGTTTGGTTCTTGTAGTTCCATTCTTGTTCATGTTCTATTCGATTCCTCCAGAGGTATCACCATATTGATCTTGTGTTTCTTTTCCTGTTCGACGCCATAATTAATCTGAATATGTAAGACATTGAAACCTAAGTCATTCATGACACAATCTGTTCTATTTTTCTTACTTTTCGAATTATATATAAAACGTAACAAGAGACCACATAAAATCATAATTGAACTTGATGTTTCGATCTGTGTAAATCAAATCCAATCGACTTATGTTTCTGTCTTGATTTGACCCATTATCACTCGAACCTAGACCTGATCATGAACCCCTAATTAGTCCTTTTAACGCATGTTTATTAACCACTAAATCTGAGATAAACCCTATAATAATTAATAATGGGGCGTACATAATTAATGAGATGGATTAGGGCTAGTTTTGTGATTTTATGTGAAGTTGTGTGGTGTTAAATTGATGTGTATGCTTGTGGTGTGAGTGTGTCGACAAGAAGGTGTGTTTAAGCGTGTAAAATATGGATTAATAAACCTATGAAACATGTGATATATTCGGATTTAAAAAGGGTTAGACCTAGGTATTTAATTGATCTCGTTATGTGTATAGTTTTGTCTCGTAAATCTTTATTGTCGATGTGGATTTGTATGGGTAATTTTAAAGTAGTCGTGTTATGTCTTTTAAAGGTGTTAAGATCTGATTAATAAGGTTTACAAATCGTGGTCATAAATGGTTAAGTGTTGGTGTGTGTTAATCGAATTTAAAAGGGTTAAGGTATTAGGTTGTTGTCTCGTTATAAACATATGTGGCTCTCTAAGTTTCTATGTCGAAGGTATGATTTCATGTGCAATCAGGTGTGTGTTAAATGATGTCTCTAAAATATGTTAAACCTGAATTGAAATGGTTTAAGAACCATGGTGTTAATTTGGTTAAGCTTAATTCATTTTGGAAGTGTTTGTTCGTTAAAAGGATTAAGGTTGTGTTGTTTTATGTTACAATAGTATGCTGTCCAGATTTGAGTCAAATTGAACGGGGTCTAAACTATTGATGCTAATGAATTTTTTTGTGACTCTTGAGTTTAAACTTAGTTTAGGATGTGTGCTCTCTGGATATTAAGATTTATAGCCATTGGAGGTCGGGTAGAAGATCTTTTGATTTTTACAAGGTTAAGTGTCAAAACTGTAATTTGGATGTCTGAAAATCAGTTGGTGTTTTTTATTTTTAGTTTTAAAACCATAAGAAATTAAGAGGTCTCATTTGACAGGGAGGATTTCTAAGATGTATATAACTTACTGGAATTTTTGTGGATTTTTCTGAAAGGTTAAAATGGGAAAACTAAATACAATCTTTCGGGGTATACCTGCAGTCCACTTTCTGGACAGGTCTGGGAAAATGATTTTTGTTTGGATACTTGCATTTTGAAATAAAATCTGGAAAACTTACAGTAATTACCTAACATATATAAGTATCTATGATAATTAGTTGAGCACCTCAGTAAGTACATAAGTATGGTTTTAAACTCATAAACAAAGGGACCTGAATGTGATAAAATCTAAATTATAACATAAGCTAAGGGTTTGGTTTAACCTAACATGTTTTGCTCCTAATTCGTTTGAAAACCAATCCGAGATACTTTTAAACCTATGTTATGAATACTTACTATTCCACATGTGAAACCCTACAACACATTAATGAATGAGCTAATAAATACTTTAAATCCGTTATGATATTAATTAAGCGTATAAGTAATATATGATTATAATTCGTGTAGATTCGGTGAAGAAGGAGTGATCCACCTTTCCTTGTGTTCTTTTCCTTTTGCTTTCAATTTCATAAAGTACAGATATTCTGCTCTTTTTCAATAAGGGTTTTTCTCATGACTCGTTTCGTTATGATATGGTTTGATTCGTTCGTGACTTCAATATTCGCATTTGAATCCTTTGATATTTTGTAATCCATTAGATATTTTGACTTATATGCGAAACTTTTTTTTTAATATATATCTTAATGATGGTTTTGAGAAATACCATTTTTAAAATGATCTCTATGAATACGAGGTAACACCATTTTTTATATAAAGGTTTAATGACTCTTATGAAAACGGCTTTTTAAAAGAATACTTCATGAAAACGACATTTAAATGATTTTCATAATTACATAATCTGGTTGTACTCCATCCTTAAGGATTTCTCATGACTCATTATTTCCTGATATTTGTTATGCTTTGATCCGTATTTGCTTAGTTATTCATTTGATTACTCGTTTCATGAAATATTCTATTCTTATAGCTATTATCTGAGTTGGATAATTTATAATTATCCCTTATCATTAGATTGCACGTACTATGCCTATTATGTTGCCCATATTTGTATCCAGTCATGGAGAGTCCATGGCCTTGCCATTGATGCACCAATGGTATTGACACTATCTGTAGAGGTGGGTTTTTGACCACAACGTTCCCATTTGTTTATATAGCTGTATATATGGCACACCTAGCCCGTGTTTATTATATGTATGTTTATTCTTGAACTGGCATATGTATCTCTGTTTTGATGGGAGCGTATGGATGCATCCTAGGTACTTAGTTCAGTTTTGATATATACTTGTGAATGGACTTGAGTGTGTACAATACTCCCCATTTCACTTTTGGTACATCGAGCTAGCTACTCCATGTAAAATTTGCTATATGTTTTGTTGCGCATTTCCTTTGATATTGATATCCACTTTATGTTCATTATTATGCTTTGATCCCTTTCATATGTTCCATATTCTGTTTGACATCTTGTTTAACAAGTTCTCTTGGATTCATTCGCTTATTCATTGCGTATATGCTTATTACCTTTCATTTGTTTATATCTGTTCACTGAGCGTTAGCTCAGCCGCATTTTCTTTTCTCTGCGGCAGGTTATAAGCGGGATGTTGGGCATTAGTGTTAAGTGTAGAAGATAGAGGACCTACCCTTGATTAGATTCCATTAATTGGAGTTATGATTGTAGACATTATGCTTTGGATATGTATTGTATTTAGATTATTGTTTAGATTAGATTTCGTAAGACCTTGTAATTCTTGACTTAATATTTAATAAGAATTCTTCCTCTTGCGTTTATATGTTCTGATTGACACCATAATGCTACACTTAAGCCCTTTTTGGGTTGGGGTGTTACAATTATGGTATCAGAGCTTAGGCTTCGACCTGTAGTACTTTAAGTTATGACCTGTGAAAGATTTGGCCCGTAGGTTTGCACTATAGGAGCTTATGAAACAACCTTTGAGAATTTGCCTTAGGATTTCCACTCTGAAGAAACTTAGGTTATGACCGGTGAGGATTGGGTAGACTATAAGACATTTTTTTAAGTATCATTGCTTCCGCATCACTCAGATTTGTGCCTTACTTTTAGTTAAGCCCTTTTAAGATCACTATTTCCGGAGATTAGAAACTTATTATTTTTCACAACCTATGATTAGTGACCAAGTAAGTTTAGAATCCATTTAGAATTTTGTGGTAATGCCTGACACTATATAAGCCTTATTTTCTGATTTCGACCTTAACTTCTGATTCGTTTGATACTACGGGTTGTGACATTTAGATGCCCCTTCGATAATTCTGAGGATGCTTATGACCATGATGTATTTGACACATTCTGTGACTTCTCTTGCTTTTTCTAAGAATATTTAAGTCTCCCTAGACTATTAGATTTCACCTTACACATTCCTATTTGACCGGATCTAAACACACACGTTGTGTTGGGGATACTTTGAGTATATACTTGATAGCACGCTGAATTTACTACCAAGTATCTAGAAGATGTTTTGTGTTTGGTAATTGATTGAATAAGACAACAAGAACAAATAAGAACACAAACAATATCAACCAAACAATCACTTCAATATATATCAAACGATTACAATATGAACGTGAAGCTCTTGATAATTCGTATGAAGGGATATTAGGTATTAGGTATATCAAAACCCTAACTAAGGATCTCTTTTTATAATGCAAAGAGTCCTATACAAGTAAAACATCTAATCGTATCACTCTATACAAATAAGATGTATACCATATCTTTTCTATATTTATCTTCACTCGTTTTCACCTTGATATCTTAAGCAGTCCTAACTTTTCTTCATCAGCAGTCCTAACTGTTCTTCCATCAGCAGTACTAACTGTTCTTGTATTCTTCAACCGTACTAACTGCTTAAGTTTAATTCCCAACAATCCTCCACTAAACTTATGATTTCTATGCAAATCAATATGTTTCTTGAATTAAACATCTGCTTATGTTAATGGGGTAGATTCTTTCAAATACTTATCTTTAATCTCGAAACACTTAGGAATTTTCTTCACATATCATACTCTTTTGGTCAACTCTTCAAAAATTACCAAAATTAAATTTATTCTTATAAGGAATTAATTCTAAGTACCAACCCAAAGAATTTACTTCCTTATACCAACCCAGCATTTAATTACTTTAATAACTCCATAGGTTTTATAAAAACGCCTTAAATACACAATACTAACCCATCATTCTTCACATCAACCTTCAAATCACAACTATCAAACCCAATGAGTTCATCCAATCCAAACATTGTTGAGATTTTATCAGATTCTTCTTCAGATTCAGAAAGTGATGGATGGAGATCTTACTTTCCACCGAACTACACTAATCTGACTATCAAAAACCCATCTCCAAAAGCTCAAAAAGTATCTTCTGACGATGACCTTTCAATATCCTTTGATGATGATGATCAACAATCACTTCCACTATCAGTTGTATTGACAAGAGAGATAGAGAAAGCTATGGAAAAAATGAGTAAGGTTCAAGTGCCAGAAAAACATCAACCACGTCCACGTCCAAGACCTGCGAAACAAGTTTTGGGACTTCCTAGTTGGAAAGTGTGGTACTCAATCGATGGAAAAGGAGTTCACAAATCCATGCCAGACTTCAAGGACAAAGGCAAAAGGTAGCTTGAGTAGTGGTTATATGTTAGATTGGTTTAGGTTTGTGTGTTGTTTAGATGTATGTGTTGGGAGTTGGTTGGTTTTGTTGGTTTTTCATATGTGAAGCTCTTATGTAATGAATCCATCTTTAATGAATAAACTTCTTTATGCACGTCTTTATAATTCATCTTTGACTCTTAATTCCTCCCCTGAATTTCATAATCATCAATCATCTTTAACAGCAACTAGAACAAACTTTAATCCTCCCCTGTTTGGAAGAATCTTCATCATCAGATGAATATATCTAGATGTATTACATCCAAGCTCAGCATCCAATATGACAATTTGTACAAGTTACCATCAATTCAGTTATTTAGTTTCAAACTGCTCTCAACACTTCCAGATGTATTACCTTCTGAGAGAGGTGTATCACAGAGCATAAACTTAGTAGGAACTAAGTTTGAACAATCAGTACAAACTGGTGAAGCCAGTAGTTCAAACTGTTAACCCCGGCAGTACTAACTGTTAGCAAAAAGTTGTTAGAGATAAAATCAAATTGTAAGTTTAATGTGGATTCGAAAAAAAATTTTGTCCACTTATAGTTTTTAGGAAACTATCAGCTATGAATGGATTTGACATGTCTTTACCAATAGCCATTTGCTATGGACTAGCCAACTCTTCACACTTAGATTTGGTGAGTTGATAACCAACCAGTTTTTGGTAAACTGTTAACCATAAACGGATTTGAGTAGTCTTTACCAGAAACCGTTTGATCTGGACTAGTTGATTCTTATGTTGGTTAGACATGGTGAATCAATTACCATTTGTTGTGGGATAAGCATTCACACTTGACAATCCAAACCACCATATATTTCAAAGCACAATCCAAAGCAAAAAGCTTTTCTTAATCTGAAATGTTAGTCCAAAACCAAAGAAAACACAATACACAATATTCTCTTTTAACAGTTATCACAATGACTAACAAATGCACAAGCAGTACTAAAAATTATCAAGCAGTCTTAACTATACAAATAGCATAACTAGCAGTACAAAAACCAAAAACATTTAGACATTAATCTTTTGAAGGATTAAGCATTCCAATACCTGTTACCAAGTACTGAAATCTGCTTACATAAAAACCTTTTTTTAAGAGATCAGCAAAGTTGTCATCAGTGTTTATTTTAACAACTTGTATTAACTTCTTTTCAGCATAGTCTCTTATAAAATGATGTCTAATTTCAATATGTTTAGTTTTTGAATGTTGAACTGGATTCTTAATGATACACATTGTACTGCTATTGTCTATATGTATAATTGTGTTTAAGAAATTGTACCCATAATCAAGCATCTGGTTTTGTATCCAAAGAACTTGAGCACACCAACTTGCAGCTGCCACATATTCTGCTTTAGTAGTAGATGTGGCCACCATTGTCTGCTTCTTACACTGCCAAGAGATTAATCTTCGACCTAAGAACTGACAACCACCTGTTGTAGATTTTCTATCCATGCTAGCACCAGCATAATCAGAATCAGATAATGCCACTAGATCAAATGTAGACTCTTTAGGAAACCATAGCCCCAAGTTAGGCTGACCTTTAATGTATCTGAAGATTCTCTTTATTGTTGTGAGATGAGACACCTTAGGATTTACTTGGAATCTTGCACAGGCACAAACACCAAACATAATGTCAGGCCTAGATGATGTAAGGTACATCAGAGACCCAATCATAGATCTATACATGTGCACATCCACATCTTTATCACTGTGATCCTTTAATAGCAAATGTGTCTCCTTGTCAACTGGTATACTAGCAACCTTGTCATCTGTGAATTGGAATTTCCTTAATATTTCACCAACATATTTATCCTGAGAGATAAATATACCATTTGGCTTTTGCTGTACTTGAAGACCTAGAAAGAAGGTAAGCTCTCCCATAGAACTCATCTGAAATTGGTCTTTCATCAGCTTTTCAAACTCCTTACACATCTGTTTCTTTGTAGAACCAAAAATGATGTCATCTACATAGACTTGTACCAGTAGAACATCACCCTTGTTCTTTTTAAAAAAGAGAGTTTGATCAATTTTCCCTCTATGAAACCCATTCTTCAGAAGATATTTAGCAAGAGTTTCATACCAAGCTCTTGGAGCCTGATGCAATCCATATAGAGCTTTCACCACCTTATAAACCTTGTCAGGATGCTCTGGGTCTATAAAACCTGGAGGTTGTGAGACATAAACCTCCTCATCAATAGTACCATACAGAAAGGCACTTTTCACATCCATTTGATAGACCATAAACCCCATAAATGAAGCATAAGCAAGAAATAATCTTATTACTTTAATCCTGGCAACTAGAGCAAAAACTTCCTCATAATCTATACCCTCTTCCTGAGTATAGCCTTGAGCAACCAATCTTGCTTTGTTCTTTATCACAATGCCCCTCTCATCCTTCTTGTTCCTGAATACCCACTTTGTACCAATCACTCTCATTCCCTTTGGTAGATCAACCAGAACCCATACATTCTGAATTTTGAATTGAAGTAGCTCTTCTTGCATAGCTTCAACCCAACTTGATTCTTCTAAAGCCTTTAGTACATTCTTGAGTTCAATCTGAGATAGAAAACATACAAACATACACTCATGCTCATCTTCATGATGTTTCACCTCATATACCACACTGAGAAATCCATGATGATCTGGGTCTTGTATTTGCCTTCTGGTCTTGACTCCAGATTGTACATCTCCTATGATATTGGTAAGTGGATGATTCCTATGTACAATAGTATGGGGAGTAGGAGGAGCTGCATAGCTGGTAGGCATGTTTTGCAGACCATCTCCAAAGAAATCAAACTCATCAACTTGAGAAGCAGTATCAACTGGTGAATCAAGATGAGGTTGACTTGGTCCAGCAGCATCACTATTTCGCTCAGCAGTTGGAACTTGTGGCTGAGTAGTACTAACTCCATTTGTACTGCTCGTTGGATTTTCAGCTTCTTTACCATTTTGACCACTGGTTTCAGCATCTTTCTCTTTGTCTACACCATTTGATGAAGGAATATCATCTTTCTTTGTAGAAGACTCATTCACTGGACTTTCTTCCATGACTGGTATGAAAATGCAATCATCATCTTCCTCCTCTGAACTTGCATCATGGTTAGTATTTGTACCTGTAACAGGCACATAATTCATGGAATCTGAAAGACTGTCAATATCAAAGATCCAATCTGGACCTACACCTGCAGCATTTGGTTTATTCTCCAAAAATTCTATGTGCAGATTTTCTTCTACATGCTTGGTTCTTGTATTATACACCCTAAAAGCCTTACTGTGCAGAGAATAACCAACAAAGAAACCTTCCTCAGATTTCCCATCAAACTTTCCTTGTTGGTCTTTGGTATTAAGGATAGTAACATGACAACCAAAAGGTCTCATGAAGCTTAAAGCAAGGGTTCTACCTCTAAGAAGCTCATAATAAGTCTTATTATGAGGTTGCACAACTAAAACCCTATTCAATACATAACAAGCAGTGCTAACTGCTTCAGCCCAAAATGAAATTGGTAGCTTAGAGTCAGCTAACATTGTCCTAGCAGCCTCTATAAGAGTCCTATTCTTTCTCTCAGCTACAGCATTTTGCTGTGGGGTTCTAGCTACACTAAACTCCCTCTTAATACCTTTTTCTCTGCAAAAATCATCCATCACCCTATTCTTAAATTTAGTCCCATTGTCACATCTGATTATTTTAACCTTCTTATCAACTAGGTTTTCTACTTCAACAATAAAGGTCTTAAGGATTTCACTTGTCTCATCCTTAGTTTTCGTAAAGAATACCCAAGAAAACCTACTATAATCATCAGTGATAACAAGGCAGTATCTCTTAAAGTTCAAGCTATTCACAGAAGTAGGACCAAACAAGTCCATATGCAACATATATAAAGCTTGAGAAATAGAGTTCTGGGATTTTGGCTTACATGAGGCTCTGTGTTGCTTACCATTAAGGCAAAAAACACAGGTTTGGTCATTGAGAAAAGTTTTATTTGATAAACCTCTTACCAACCCATTTTTAGCAATATTGTTAATGGTTTTAAAATTAACATGACCAAGCCTCCTGTGCCACAACATTGATTCTTCCAATGTGGCTTTTGCAACTAGACAAGTAAGTCCAACCTTAGGAACTAGTTTATTTATCTCAACACTGTATGTATTATCCTTTCTAGGGATTTTAAGCAATACTTGACTTTCATCAGGTAGCTTGAAATCAAGAGAAAGTATAAGACAATCAGTATCAGTAAATAAAACTTTGTTCTATTTATCATAAATTTGTGATATACTGAAAAGATTGTACTTAAGTTTTGGTACATAATACACATTTTCAAAATCAAGGTTACCAGTTTTAATTACCCCTTTACCAGTAATCCTTCCTCCAACACCACCACCAAAGACAACTGGTCCTCCATCCAGAGCAATAAAGTCTGAAAGATATGACATGTTTCCTGTCATGTGCCTTGAACATCCACTGTCTGAATATCCTCTATCTTCTTTGCCATTTGAAGGATGTTCCTGCACATAAAAGGTGTTAGTTTCTTTTGGGGATCCAAACCATCACTGGTTTGGATCTGCCTTGTGCATCAAGATGAGAAAACTTGTTTGAGGTCTTTGATGCACCATTGGGTTTGGTAGAATTTTTAACCCAATGTGCTGAGGCCTTGACAGCATTTCCCCTTTTTCCCTTAACATTTAAGTGCCTAGCAGTAGGATTTGCTAGTCTAGCAGTTGGAACTGCTGACCTAGCAGTTGGAACTGTTTTAATGCCAGTCTTTAACATAACAGCTTTGGGTGACATCTTATGATTTGCATTAGGGTTTGTCAATCTAGTTGGACTATTTTGAGTTACCCTAGCATTGTTATTCCTGTTCACCCTTGCATTCCCAGAAACCCTCTTTTTCCATGGGTTAGAATCACAATAAGCAGCCATATGATCAAAACTTCCACAAACAAAACATACTTTTCTAATCATAGCAAACTTATCATCCAATTTCTTAGATTTTGAGTGATTCCAGTTCCTATGACTACTCTCAGAACTTGATGATCTGTTCTTAGTCCTATACATCTAAGCATACCGAACACTTTTCCTAACTGGTTTTATGTTTTCAGTCTTAACCACTTTAGGAGCATGTTTAACTTCTACCTTAACAACATTAGATTTATCCTTAACCTTTGCATCCTCATCATCAGATGCCCAATCCTTAATAGTTGGTGCATCTGAGTTCCTATCAGAGGACATCTTTTCCTCAGAAAGAGATTTATCACTAGCACTCACAAAAGAATCTTCTGCCTTAACAAATTTAGCAGGATTCTCACTAATCTTAACACCATATCCAAGAAAATCCATATCCTTAAACTCTTCTAAGCCTGTATGAGCTAAATCAATTCCTGGTGGAACAAACATTCCTCAAAGAGGGGGTGCAACTGACTTATAACCTAAACCAGATTTAGCTTTGTTAAGTATTTGACTCTCTACTATCTTCTTAACTCCATTAAAAGTATGTTCAAGAGTATCTACACTTAACTGGATGTTTTCTTTTTTCCTTTTTAAGCTTCTCTAGTTCAAATACAAGTCCACTCATTTTATTGTCTTTTATTTTCAATTCCCTCTTTAAAATACCTATCTCATCGGAGAAGTTTGACTCATTCTGTCTATAAAACACAATTTGTTCTTCCAAAATAGCTAATCCTCTTTTATGATTTGTTAGACTAGAATTTACTTGATTAAATTCAACTCTAAGATCATCATACTGTTTCTTAACATTTTCATAATCTTTTAAAGCACGACAAGAATTTGAACATTTTTCAAGTATATGTACCTTAGAGTCTGAGAAAGCCATCAAACCCAAGTTAGCTGGTTCCTCTTCTTCCTCCATGAAGCTCCAATCAAATCCAGCTCCATCTACAGCTACCATAGCCTTGGAAGAAGGCTCTTCAACATTAACTATTCTCCTTGTTCCTTGCTGATTCTTAAATCCTTGACTCTGGTTGCTTTGTTGTCTTGGACCTCTACATTCCCTGGCAAAGTGCCCCATCTTGTGACAATTAAAGCATTCCACCTTAGACTTATCATACCCAGCAACATCTCTTCCATTGAAGGTAATCTTATTCCCAGTCCTTTGGTAATACTTCTTAGCTCTGATGCTTATCAAAGCCAACTGCCACTTTAAATCCATAGCTTCCAAATTATCTTCAGCAATTTGAAGAAGATCTTCATTAAACATCTTAGACCCACCAGACTGTTCTAACACAAATGCATATATGGTCTCTTCAGTTAATCCAGCAGTACTAGTTTTTACACTAGCAGTGCTAACTGTTGGTATAGCAGTACCAACTGCTTCTTCATCTTCATGATTCGAACTGTTTGAAGAAGATACAAAAGCCATATTCCCTGAACTGGAACTGGTGCTACCACTCTTCTTAACCTTCTGCTCAACAATCTTAAGATTGTTGTAAAGCTCATTCATTATCATTTTTTCCAGCTCTGGTTTATTGCTCCAAACCACAACATAAGTGTTCCATTCAGCAGGTAAACTATTTAGAAACTTCATGTTGAGGTCTTCCTGAGGTATCACAATCTTCAACACAGTAAGTTGACTGATGATCTTTTGAAGCCTATTAAATATATGGTCCAAAGTTTCATTGCTTGATGCAGTGAAGTTCTCATAACTTTGCTTAAGTAGGGTTTTCTGTGCCTTCTTGGTAGCTTCATTGCCACCAAATCTTTCCACCACTGCTTCAAAAAGAGTTTTAGTTGACTCGTAATGGCTAAAATTCAGCACTTGATCATTAGGAATTGCCATTAGTAACAAATTCCTAGCCTTCTGATCATTCTTCTTTTTTATTCTCTCCTCGTTTGTAACTGGCTTAGTGTTAAGCTTTGTGATCTTAGAACCATCAGCATGTGTTTCTTCAACAGGAATTGGTTTGAAGGAATCACCATTGATAATGATATCCCCTAATGCATAGTCTTGCACCATGAAATATTGCTCTATTCTGAGCCGCCATAAATCATATTCATTCTGTTTCAGCATGGGGAGTTTAGCAAGGATTGTGGTTTGAGGTGTCTCCATGTCCATCTTCTTGGTTGCTAGTGAGTAAATACTTCTGGTTCTTCTAAACTCAAAGTATCAGAAACCTGGCTCTGATACCACTTGACCGGATCTAAATACACACGTTGTGTTGGGGATACTTTGAGTATATACTTGATAGGACGCGGAATTTACTACCAAGTATCTAGAAGATGTTTTGTGTTTGGTGATTGATTGAATAAGACAATAAGAACAAATAAGAACACAAACAATATCAACCAAACAATCACTTCAATATATATCAAACGATTACAATATGAACGTGAAGCTCTTGATAATTCGTATGAAGGGATATTAGGTATTAGGTATATCAAAACCCTAACTAAGGATCTCTTTTTATAATGCAAAGAGTCCTATACAAGTAAAACATCTAATCGTATCACTCTATACAAATAAGATATATACCATATCTTTTCTATATTTATCTTCACTCGTTTTCACCTTGATCTCTTAAGCAGTCCTAACTTTTCTTCATCAGCAGTCCTAACTGTTCTTCCATCAGCAGTACTAACTGTTCTTGTATTCTTCAACCGTACTAACTGCTTAAGTTTAATTCCCAACACTATTCCTATAAGAAATCTTGTGGTGATTAACCACGAGTATGGGAATGTTTCCCTAACTTCTGAATGATAAGATTCACTCTGCTGATCTGTCTTTCTCTAGAATGTTAGTTTTGATGTTATTCTGGTATGGATTAGTTGACTGAGCATCAAGATGCTAACTACTGTCATACTATACACCTTTGACGATCCGAACATCCTGAATTCTTTGTACCATGATTTCCGACTGGTTAACCCGTTGTTATCGTTACTACCCTGGAAACTCATACGTTATTTTCGCGGTTGTGAAGGTTTCCTTGCACCTATTTATGTACACCATAGGATGAATCTCACCTTGAGAGTCATTTTGCAATCTGAGTTTTCTCGATGTAATCCCTAAACGAACTACCAAGATTTCCACCAGAATGTGAAGTTGATTTGACATAGTACTGAGAGATTGTTTAGTCACGAATCGAGGTAGAATATGATACCAATAAAGGCATGTTTATATGATGCAATTATTATGACGCCTGGCCAACGTGATAATAGTTACATCATATAACCTAAACTTATTGGGATCATAGGATGTCTTTGAGAAGTGCCTAAGAACAGTAAGTTGAATGAGTCTGAATTCTATCTAAGTAGAGCGACGTTTTGCCTAATTCTGAAACTCCGTATCGAATGGTACCATTTGGATTGGTAGAATTGAAAGAGCAGCTTCAAGAACTTCTTGGAAGTGGTTATATTCATCTGAGCGTATCTTCATGGGGTCCTCCAGTTTTATTCGTGATGAAGAAGGATGGTAGCATTAGGTGGCATATTGATTACAGGAAGTAGGACCGTATTACAGTTTGAAACCGTTATCCACTACCTCGAATCAACAACTTATCTGATCAACCTTAGGATGTGAAGTCTTCTCTAAGACCGATTTAAGATCTAATTATCATCAGTTGCATGTGAAGAGCAAGATGTTCCTAGAACTACCTTTCGTACTCGTTATGATAACTATGAGTTTAGTGACGCCAATTGTATTGGCTAATGCTTCTACTATTTTATGGACTTGCTGTATTGTGCCTTTCGTGAGTACTTGGACAAATTTGTCATAGTATGACATTTTAGTACATTCAGAAACGAAGGAGAAACATGAGGATCATTTTCGTATTATGTTGGAAACTTTGCGTAAGAAGAAACTTTATATATTTTGGAAGTGTGATATTGGTTGGGACAAGCGGCGTTCTTAGTTGATGATATTATTAGGATCCTACGAAGATGGAAACTATCACCAAATGACCAAGACCGACGACGGTTACACAAGTTAGAACCTTTTGAGTATTGCAGAAGAATTGTGGAAGATGAACATTCCTGGCGTTACCATTGATGAAGCTTATGAGAAGAGGAGAGAAGTTTAGTTAGGATGAGAACTGAGTTTTGGAGAAGCTAAAATAGAAATTAGCTCCTACTTCCATACTTACAGGTGAGTACCAATTTTTGGACGTTTCAAGAAGAGACTTGGTTATGCCTTTATACAGTACGAGAAGGTCTTTGCTTATGCATCAAGACAACTAGAACCGTATGAGGCGAATTATTCAATGCATAACTTGGAGTTGGCAGCAGTGGTGGTTGTTAGTAAGATTTGGAAGTAATTCTTGAATGGCGGATTATGATCTGTGTTGAAGTCTTGAGGAAACTATTTAACTGAGGCACACAGTTTTTACTTCTTTATTCATCTTAGTTGTATTATGATGAATTAAGATCTGGAGCAGACCTTCTGGTGGAAAGGCATTTAGCAAGTTGGCAGAAACCTTTAAGCTAGAGATTAATTGGTTAGTTAGCACACCTACAGTGATCGTGTCTGAGATTCGCGTCTTACTTCATAATTCTGGGAAGATCTGTAGAAGGCTTGAGGAATCAGTCTCAAGATGACAAGCTGATGGCAAGTAAATCCTTTGAGACTTATGTATGAACGGAAGTGTAGAGCACCTTTTAGTGGAATGAGGTCGGAAGATTGTTTACTAAAAGTCCGGAGTTAATTTTAGTGACGAATAGAACAATTACCGTTGAGGGAGAAGAACTTTGAAATTTTAGACCAGAGATTGTGTATTCTTGGGATGTCTCCGTACAGAAGTGTTAAACATTCTGGCATATGATGGAGAGTTATTCAGCGATTCGTTAGTCCTTAGGTTCATCCTTATCACTATGTATGTTCGGCCGTTTTCGTTAGGTATTTGGTACGTTCGGTAAATCGATATAAGCTTCATTTGATCGTTTGTATGCTTCCTTGATTCGTTCAGAACCTTAGATGGAAATGGTGAGAATTCCTACCGTTTAGCATTACCTACGTATTTGTCTCATGTTTTAGTTCATGTATCTCCATGAGAAATTACAACTATCATTCGTTACATATATGTTTCTTATCCTTTGGATCAGATTCGTTATGATTTGTTTTGCCGGAAAACTGAGGCTATCCTAGTTTGTCTGAATCAAGTCATGAGAAAACTTTCCCGTTCATTTAAATCTTTTAGAAGAATCAAGTCGAGTGAGTTAATCATTTTCTTTTCTTTCCGTGATTTGGTACGTTTCTGTTTGACCTATCTACTTCAATTTCAAGGACGAAATTTTCTTTTTAGAAGGGAAGAGTTGTAAAACCCTAAATTCTGAATCCCTATTTTACGTCTAATTTGAAACTTTAACCTAATGTTTTTAATAATTAATTAGACAACTTAAACTATATGTTAAGAATAAATTAATAAAAGGTTAACCAAAGTATAAATGCCTAAACATAAGTTTGTTACAATTCCAAACTTTCCTAAACCACTACACAACTTCTACACATTAGCCCATATCATACGATTTTCACATTAAAAAGAATTAAGAATCCCACAAATTTTGGCCCTATTATTGCGCCACATAACAGACACATTAAAAAAAACCAATCGATTCACACTTATGACCTTCCTAATGCAAAAAATACGCTCCCTTGTTTCCATCTATCATAATCTGTATTCTCACCCTCTCTTCTTATCATACGAAAACAAAAACATACACATAGTCTGCCATTATTCTCTCTCTAAAAATCAAAACCTTCGAAGACTGTTGCTGTGTTCTTGATCCAAAAAAGGGTGTACTAAGGTCGTTTGATCATGGTGCTTGAGTGTTGCTGTTTGATCGAGAATTAGGGTTTGGTTCGTGTAGTTCCATTCTTGTTCATGTTCGATTCGATTCTTCCAGAGGTATCACCATATCGATCTTGTGTTTCTTTTCCTGTTCGAGGCCATAATTAATCTAAATATGTAAGACGTTGAAACCTAAGTCGTTCATGACACAATCTGTTCTATTTTTCTTACTTTTCGAATTATATATAAAACGTATACAAGAGACCACATAAAATCATAACCGAACTTGATGTTTCGATCTGTGTAAATCAAATCCAATCGACTTATGTTTCTGTCTTGATTCGACCCATTATCACTCGACCCTAGACCTGATCATGAACCCCTAATTAGACCTTTTAACGCATGTTTATTAACTACTAAATCTTAGATAAACCCTATAATAATTAATAATGGGGCGTACATAATTAATGAGATGGATTAGGGCTCGTTTTGTGATTTTATATGAAGTTGTGTGGCGTTAAATTGATGTGTATGCATGTGGTGTGAGTGTGTCGACAAGAAGGGCTGTTTAGGCATGTAAAATATGGACTAATAAACCTATGAAACATGTGATATATTCGGATCTAAAAAGGGTTAGACCTAGGAATTTAATTAATCTCGTTATGTGTATAGTTTTGTCTCGTTAATCTTTATTGTTGATGTGGATTTGTATGGGTAATTTTAAAGTAGTCATGTTATGTCTTTTAAAGGTGTTAAGGTCTGATTAATAAGGTTTACAAGCCATGGTCATAAATGGTTAAGTGTTGGTGTGTGTTAATCGGATTTAAAAGGGTTAAGGTATTAGGTTGTTGTCTCGTTATAAACATATGTGGCTCTCTAAGTTTCTAGGTCGAATGTATGATTTCATGTGCAATCAGGTGTGCATTAATTGATGTCTCTAAAACATGTTAAACCTGAATTAAAATGGTTTAAGAACCATGGTGTTAATTTGGTTAAGCTTGAGTCATTAAGGTTGTGCTGTTTTCTGTCACAATAGTATGTTGTCCAGATTTGAGTCAAATTGAACAGGGTCTAAACTAATGATGCTAACGTATTTTTGTGTGACTCTTGAATCTAAAACTTAGTTTAGGATGTGTGCTCTCTGGATATTAAGTTTTATAGCCATTGGAGGTCGGGTAGAAGGTCTTTTGATTTTTACAAGGTAAAGTGTCAAAACTGTATTTTGGATGTTTGAAAATCAGTTGGAGTTTTTGATTTTTTGTTTTAAAACCATAAGAAATTAGGAGGTCTTATTTGACAGGGAGGATTCCTAAGATGTATATGACTTACTAGAATTTTTGTGGATTTTTTTTAAAGGTTGAAATGGGTAAACTAAATACAAACTTTCGGGATATACCTGCAGTGCACTTTCTGGACAGGTCTGGGAAAATGATTTTTGTTTGGATACTTGCATTTTGAAATAAAATCTGGTAAACTTACAGTAATTACCTAACATGTATAAGTATCTATGATAATTATTTGAACACCTCAGTGAGTACATAAGTATGGTTTTAAACTCATAAACAAAGGGACCTGAATGTGATAAAATCTGAATTATAACATAAGCTAAGGGTTTGGTTTAACCTAACATGTTTTGCTCCTAATTCGTTTGAAAACCAATCCAAGATACTTTTAAACCTATGTTATGAATACTTACTATTCCACATGTGAAACCCTAAAACACATTAATGAATGAGCTAATAAATACTTAAAATCCGTTATGATATTAATTAAGCGTATAAGTAATATATGATTACAATTCTTGTAGATTCGGTGAAGAATTAGTGATCCACCTTTCCTTATGTTATTTTCCATTTGCTTTCAATTTCATAAGGTACAGATATTCTGCCCTTTTTCAGTATGGGTTTTTCTCATGACTCGTTTCGTTATGATATGGTTTGATTCGTTCGGGACTTCAATATTCGCATTTGAATCCTTTGGTATTTTGTAATCCATTAGATATTATGACTTGTATCAGAAATTTTTTTTGAATATATATCTTAATGATGGTTTTGAGAAATACCATTTTTAAAATGATCTTTATGAATACGAGGTAACACCATTTTTTATATAAAGGTTTAATGACTCTTATGAAAACGGCTTTTAAAATAATACATAATCTGGTTGTACTCTATCCTTAAGGATTTCTCATGACTCATTGTTTCCTGATATTTGTTATGCTTCGATCCGTATTTTTTTAGTTATTCGTTTGATTACTCGTTTCATGCTATATTCTATTCGTATAGCTATTATCTGAGTTGGATAATTTATAATTATCCCATATAATTAGATTGCACGTACTATGCCTATTATGTTGCCCATATTTATAGCCAGTCATGAGGAGTCCATGGCCTTGCCATTGATGCACCAATGGTATTGACACTATCTGTGGAGGTGGGTTTTTTGTCCACAGCGTTCCCATTTGTTTATATAGCTGTATATATGGCGCACCTGGCCCGTGTTTATTATATGTATGTTTAGTCTAGATCTGGCATATGTATCTCTATTTTGAAGGGAGGGTATGGATGCATCCTAGGTACTTAGTTCAGTTTTGATATATACTTGTGAATGGACTTGAGTGTGTGCAATACACCCCATTTCACTTTTGGTACATCGAGCTAGCTACTCCATGTACAATTTGCTATATGTTTTGTTGCGCATTTCCTTTGATATTGATATCCACTTTATGTTCATTATTATGCTTTGATCCCTTTCATATGTTCTATATTTTGTATGACATCTTGTTTAGCAGGTTCTCTTGGATTCATTCGCTAATTCATTTCATATACGCTTATTACCTTTTATTTGTTTATATATGTTCACTGAGCGTTAGCTCAGCCGTATTTTCTTTTCTCTGCAGCAGGTTATAAGCGGATGCTGGGCATGAGTGTTAAGAGTAGAAGATAAAGGACCTACCTTTGATGAGATTCCATTAATTGGAGTTATGATTGTAGACATTATGCTTTGGATATGTATTGTATTTAGATTATTGTTTGGATTAGATTTCCTATGTCCTTTTAATTCTTGACTTAATATTTAATAAGAAGTCTTCCGCTTGCGTTTATATGTTCTGATTGACACCATAATGTTACACTTATGCCCTTTTTGGGTTAGGGTGTTACAACAGGCTAGTAGTACCATCAATAACAACCGAACCAAGACAACTTCTAATGAGTCTGGTTCCCATGAAACTGATTCAGGTGAAGGACCCAGTAAAATATCTAATATGGGGGGTTTAAATGCTCAACCTAGGGTTGAGGCTGAGCTTAACACTTCCAGTGATCCACCTCTCGGGCTAGTTAACACAAGCTGAAGTAGTGAGGATAGAATTGAACTGATTAAGGATTTGATGGCAACTTGTACCACACTGTCTGCACAAGTTCTTGATCTACAACAACTGACTGCTTCTATAGGTGGTGAAATCCAATCTTTGAAGATAAGGGTTAAATTCTTAGAAGGTATCAAAAGGTCAAGAGCTCCAAAACTTAAAAGAGTACATAAGGTGGGCACAGCTGAAAGGATTAGTTCTTTTGAGGCTTTGAGTTTGGGGGAGGAATGAAAGCCAAGTTTCAGGGGAGGCAAAGGATGATAGTGCTGCAGAATTTGGTGCAGAAAGTGAAGAAAAAGAGTTTGTGGTTGCTGATACTCAGGGAAATGAAGTGGTGTTGGATAGTGTTGCTAAGGTAGATAGTGCTGCTGGTAAAGATGTTAGTGTTGCTAGTAAGCAAATTACTGCTGCTAGTGCAAAAGTTTCTAATGCTACACCAAAAGTTACTATTGCTGACAAAGAAACAATTTATACTACTGAACAACAAGTTTCTACTGCTGATGTTATGGATGATGAAAGTATTTTGGCTCATACAATGATAGAATTGAAGACATCCAAACCATCAGTCAAAGGTATTGTTATAAGAGAGCCATCTTCTACACCTAAAGCTACACAACCACCTCCACAAGACAAAGGCAAAGGCAAAGCTATACTTATTGAAAAGCCTGTGGAGGAACCACTTTCAAAATCAAAACAAATTCAACTTGATGCTGAGGTTGCAGAAAAATTAGCTGCAGAGTTTGCTGAGGAAAACCAGAAAGTTTTGGAACAAAGGAGAATTGCTGCTGAGAAGGTAGCTAAAACATTAGAATTGATTGCTGCATAGGATGAAGAAGAGTCCAGTGTGATGTTGATTGGGAACTTTCCCAAAAGCTAACACAAGAAGAATAAGAGCAGTATTCAATTGATGAAAGAGCTAGAATGTTGAAAGAGCTTATTGAAGAAAGAAAGAAGTTTTATGCAGCACAAAGGTTAGTAGCAAAGAAGAACAAGCCACCCACCAAAGCACTAAGAAGATCTGTCATGTGTGCATACCTCAAAAATATGGATAATTGGCAACAAAAAGTGTTAGCATAGTTTGATGATGGCAAAATTGAAGAAGTGTACAACATTACCAAGAAAAAGACTGAGAGGTTTGTACCTATGGAGACTGAAGAAGTGGGAAAGAGTTCTAAAAGAACAGGAGAAGAGCTGGTTAAGCAAAGAAGCAAAAAGAAAAAATCTGAACAAAAGTGCTGGCAGAAACAGAGCATAAGGCAGAGCAAGAGCAGAGTGAGCAAAAAGTTGAATAGAAAGCTGATGTAGAAAATGAAAGTGATAAAGTACAAATGCAAGCTCATACAGAACTTGCATTAGTCAATGAAGAAGAAGTCCTGGATGCAGTTCCTCTCAATGTCAAACTTCCAATTATTGCTTTTACTTCCGGAATACATGGTAAGACAGCATATTGGGATATCAAGAGAGCTGATGGAAAATCTGTGAGGTTTGTTAGCTTTCTACTAATGGTACAACATTTTGACAGAGAATATATGGTGACTCTATGGAAGCTGTATAAAGAAAAGTTTGGTTATAACAGGCCAGAACAAATTTATGATAGAGTTATATGGAGATATTTGAAAGTGATGTTTGAACCAAATCATGAGGATTGGGAGTGGAGAACTTTAAAACACAACACAGTTCTACAGTGGAAAAATTTTCAGTCTTGCGGAGTTCATGCTCTGGATGTACATGTTATGACAATTTACATTCTTGTAGAAAAGGATTATTCTTTACAATATCATAAGGCCATTGTACATCAAATGCTACATGGAAATAGAATACTCCAACTTCAATATCCTTATGATGAAACAGCTTATCAACTACTCAAAAAGATTGAAAAGATTCTAGCACCCAAGGATAAGAAACAGAATTAATTGTTTGGAAGCATCCTCCTAGTGTTTGTTTAAGCTATGATCGAAACTTGATGATTTTAGGGGAAAATATCAAGTTTAGGGGAGGATTGTTGGGTTTTAGAGTTACTGATGCTTGCATGGTTAAGACTGCTAATGGTTTACACAAGAAATGCTCTAAGTCATTATTGCTATTAGAAGAAAACTTAGTACTGCTATTAATAAGTTATTGCTGCTAGAGATTTAATGCTGCTAGTTACAAAGATTACAACTGCTTGTGTATTTTACTACTGCTCGTGTTGTTGAAGATGTTCAAGAAAATACACTAAGTGGTTACTACGGCTAGATTAAATGTTACTGCTGCCAGTTCAGAGTTACAACTGCTAGAGTTAGAGATACAACTGCTAGAGTGTTTAGTTTGTATTGCTTATGAGATAAACTTGTATAGTCGGTTAGATAAATATAGAAAAGATTCTTTAAAGATTTATCTTGTATAGCAAGTAATTGTAAGCCGACTAGGACTCCTTAGTCTATAAAAGGAGGTCCTAGGGCATAGAGATAGATACGTTTTTCATAGAACTTTAAGGTTGTAAACGCTAATACTATTGAGTATTCGTATTATTAATAATATTGAAGTGTTTTGTTTGATATCCACTGTTACTGATTATTCAATATTAAGTTATTCTTAAGATTAAAGTTTAGATTCCGCATAAACTTAAATATATTCCAAGACAGTTTCTATACCTAGTTGTGTTAGATTTATCTAGCATAGCTAAACCTTTACAAGCTAAAGGATTCGATCAAGTGCATAACTCGGATCAATAGTTTGGATCGGGTTGTAGTATTTGGATCGGACTGGGTTTGATATATTTGCAAGTTGGGCTGGTGTGAATATGAATATGGACTGGATCATGTGTTGCGCTTAAAAGATATATCATCTTATTATCTATTGATTTTTGGCTGACACACTGTGACAAATGGTAATTTTCATACTTCAAGTTAATAAAAAAATATTTATTTATTATTTTTAAGCCGAGCATTTCTATGCGTAATTGCATGTTTATGAGCATTTCTGAGCATTTTTGGGAGCTGTCCCGCATACTGTAGCTTACAGTCACTGCTGAAAAAGTTTATTTATGTCAGTGAGCGTAAATTATTCTATTTCTGATAGTTACTGACAAGTTTCGTAATTAACTGAGAAGCTTTCTCGTATTTACTTAAAAGCAACCTCACACGCGAACCGACAACACAGTATATATGGTAGCAGTAAAATAAATGCATTTTTGAGCAAATAATAATATTTTATTATTATTCTGATGAAAACGTCAATAAAAACTTTATTTTGCGTATATGTGTCCAAAAAGGTCAAACCGGGACTTTACGGAAACATTTAAGTTTAAACCGGCACACGATACACCAACGAGGAACAAAACTATTTCCCCTCCCCCTTGCTCCTTGTCGTTTGCCGCCACCTCACACACCAAGACAAAGAATTTTTATATTAATATATGCATTAGTGGGTGATGACACATTAGGATTTGTTTTTATACCCTAATTGTTACACACATTCTATCACATACACATTTTTATCCATCTAACTTACCTAGATCATGTTTCCCTTCCAAGAACCCTCAAACTCTCGGCCTAACATTACAATTCAAGATCTACAAAAATCTTGTGAAGTTTGAACAAATCGGGGTGTACTTTCAAGTGTTTTGGGGTAATCGGAACGTGTCTTGGGTAAATTTGGTGCAATTTGGAGTGTTCTTGGGTTTTTCTACCACACGACTTCTTTCAAAACTTTGTAAGAATCTTCAAAACTTGTTCAATTTTGTTCATTATATGTTCTTGTGATGTTTAAAAGTGTTACCAAGTGCTTATTATGTATGTTTTACTACAATGAAAAAGCTAGGGTTTGATATATAATTTATGGGTGCTCGACTTTTTAGTGATTTTTATACAAGTTATGATATTTCATCCTTGTGTGGTAAATCTTCTTGCTTGTTGTACTAGTTTGATGATACAAATATGGTTAGTGCTAATTACGCGAGTTTAAGACGAAATATACACTTGTATGTATATATATATAAATCGGCACACTTTTAAAAGTAAAAATTATTGGGATTTTGAGAAAACATAAAATTTTGGTTCTAGTAGTGAAATGGTGAAATTAGTGTTTAATAGCTTATTTTGGATAGCTTATTGAATAAGCTATAGCTTATTGTGTTTTGGCTTATTTGGGTTAAAAAGGGTCGTATGACACATATTGGGCCGAGCCCAATATGTTATGGCCTTGGTTGACCATTTGACTTAATGGCTTATTTATAAGTGCCTATTTGGCTTATTTAAAAATTGTTACGAAAACTATTTGGACTAAAAGGGCTTAAAGGTTTAAAGCTAATTTTGGGCTTATGAAGGTCTCGACACCAAATGGGCCGAGCCCATGTGGTTTCAACATTGGTTTGAATTTTTGACCAAACAGCTTATTTGATATACTAATTTGATTTTTAGAAACTTAACGATATATATATCGTAACTTAAAAAGGTTAAACGACTTTTGGGCTAAACTTGGACTTTTGGGCCCAATATGGACTTTTTGGCCCAATAAATAATTCGGGTGACAAAAATGAGTTTTGAGCATTTTTCGACCTTATATAAATATTTCGACTTATTAAAACGTTATATATCGATTAAAACCATTTTGGACTTGTTTTGACACCTTAAGCCCAATAAGACAAATAAATGGGCTTTTCAACCCAAAATTGTAGTTGTTGACTTTTTGTTGACTTTTGAAAGTATTATGACTAAACGTTGACATTTGTATCGATAACTATAATTAAGAAGTAATCGTAACAATAAGTATAGTTATGACGACAAATATACATTTTGGACTAGTTTTGCAAATATAGTTAACGAAAGGGATTATTTAAGGAAATTGCAACACTTGAGAAAAATGAAAAAGTTTGAATAAACGAATGGGTCATGCCCTATTTTTCTAAAATTTCGACACATATAATATTTTCGGATGAAAACAGACTAAAAGACGAAACGGATTATTTTTATTATTAAAAATATTAATTCTTCTAAATTAATATTTTTAGACCTTATAAGATTTGTGAATACACTTTTGGTATTTATACATTTACATTTATTTAATTTCTCAAAATTAAATACTTATAAGTTTCTTTATAATTATCATTATATTATAAATAATCATAATATTTATAATATAATAATACCCCACTATCACTATTATCATATTAATTATTCAATACCTATTTAATTAATTATAAGTCTTAATTAATTAAATTCTTAATTATTAAATATATATATATATATATATATATATATATATATATATATATATATATATATATATATATATATATATATATATATACTAGTTTTCTAAGCCCGCCCGATGGGCGGGCATGACTTGTAATTATTTGTTGCTTAATATTAGATGGTCGTTAAGTTTTTGTAATTATTGATTATTTGTGATTGAGGGGTTTTTTTTTTTTTTTTTTTTTTTTTTTTTTTTTTTTTTTTTTTTTTTAAGTATTGGAACTTTAAATTAAAACATATGATAAAAGAAACTTTAAATTAAAACATAGGATACTACCTGTCATTTATGAATTTGGAATAGATATCCTCTAAATGATCAGATGAAGTCTTCAACTCGTCGCTCTGCACCTAAAGCAGGATTTTCACCTCCGGTATGTCGTGCCACGCGTAAAAATCTGCCTTTTTTTTGTTCTATCAAATACATAATTTTGGACATCTGTAGTTGTTCTTGATGAGTCACTTCTGGTAAATCTGTTGGTATCATTTATCATCTCTTTGTCTTGATCATACTGTGACCTCTAAAGAAGCAACAATGGAGCAAGTTAAACATGAATACCAATAGAAAAATACAAAAAAAATCATGTACTGTGATAATTAAAGCACCCTCTGGTCTAAATTAATTGTACCTTACGATCTCTAATTGTCAAACCTGATGCATCTTAAATTCTAAATGAACACAAATCTTTTAGGCCTTCATCACAAAATTTAAATTATAAAAATAGCATGCAATATAATTTACATTGAGAGTTGAGAAATAAGACATTTCAAATTCACTATACATGAATCTATCACAAATTAATCCGTTTGTACCTGATGTTAAGTTTAACTTTTATAAATAAAAGAGGGGTACTAAAGAATGTTTAAATCCATAATACATTTTAATCTCTAAGTCATTTTATTGTAGGTTTTGATATATATTTTTATATTTTAAGTCATAACTATAATGTGTATAGATACACAGAAGTTGTAACACCCCAACCCGGCAAGGGTAAAGATATCACAATAATGGCTTCATATCAGATTACAAGCATTAAATCCAAAACATCATAAGTCCATAACAGATGGTTCATAACAGATATATCAGATGAAATACCAAAGGTCCAAATCAGAGTGTAATCAGAAGGTTCATAATAAAAGGGATCATAGCAATGGCGTTGGGAAATCTTAAACGAATCAGAATCAAAATCATATCAATGAGATAGGACACCCATACTGAAAAGGGCAGAGTATCTGTACCTTATTGCAAAGCAAAACGAAAACCAGAAATAGCAAACACAGACAGGCTCAGGACCTCTCCTTCTTCACACCTAAGAGAGTAGAAGAGTGTTACAATAGGTTTTAACTGACTTTCCATTTTAAGTAACTTTCCCTTTTAGCAGGTTTCCAAATTTAGTAAGTTTTCTTAGTTAGAAAGATTTAGACATTAAGAATTAAGTTAAGTTATTATGGAACAATATTATGGACATAAGGTATGTTTTAGCAATTCACTATAGTTTAGGGGTATATATGATAACTTTACATAGATTAAGGTTTTGATTGTAATTAAACCAAAGTTAAAGGTTAAACATGCAAATATTACAATTAGTCTGTTTTGATTCCATATTCATCACGTTAACGATTTCAGTCCCTCAAGTTTACCAATATTACACTTTACACCCTTAAGTTACATAAATTACCTAATAAACCTTATATTCATGATTTTACATTTAAACCCCTTTTCATGACCATATTAACACAACAAGCCCTTAACCTTTTCAAATTACCAAATATAACCCATATTCTATATGTTGTACGAATTAGTCCTCCACTTTTCATAATTTGCACTTTTAGTCCCTTAATAAAATAAACTACAATTCGATCCATATTTATTACATTTACACTTTAAATCCGTTTAATACCCAAAGTTACACATAAAATCCCTCATAAATATATTTATACGAATTACCACAAGTTTCCCAAATTTACAAAACAGGTCCTCTCATTTTAACTAAATACCATTCGCTTTATATATTTTCCACAATTTACAATTTAAATCTTCTAATTCCTATATTTACACAAAGACCCTCCATTTTATATTTTATTCACATTAGTCACAGTTTAATACACCTTACAAAAATGACCCATAAGTTCCAGAATTTACCGAATGCACCCTAGAGTTTTAAAAGTTCAATTCGCATATACAACTAATTCGAAGACCCTAATCCACCTTAGCAAAACATGAACCAATCATTAACCCATCATTAGGCTATCATTTTACTGCATAAATTATTCTCAAAAAATACCCCAATCTTAACCCTAATCGAAGTTAGGGTTTTAAATCATTCGATCCAACCCTTTCCCATTTATACGATTTGAACAAAATTAAACCACGATCAACCCAGCTTCTAATATTCGAATTACTATTTTTCCCAGGTCACATGGGTCGTATAAGGTTCAAGAAAAATGGTTACAACACCTGTAAACTTCGCATACAATATATTATGTTTTATACGCATTTTAATCATCTTGATTCATGCGATTTGTTTTAGGTTGCATGGATCGAATATCATATTTTATCTGAGTTATATGAGATTAATAGATCATAGGAAAAATACCGAAACAAAGAATGAACGTGTGAACGAGTCGAAAACGATTTACACCTTAGCGAATGGACTTGAGAACCAAAAATCCCTAGCGATCAACCTCAGCCTCCACGACCTTAGAACCATTTTATACAAAGCATACATGACGTAAGGAACATGAGAAAATTGATAAAAAGATTTTAGATAGCCGTATGAATTGGTTTGGGATTTATACCTATCGGATGCAAAATAATTGCTAGCGATCAAACGAGTGAGACCCACGACCTAAACCAATTTTTATAATCTTCCTTAGGCCACGAACAACACCAAAAAAATGATCCTTGAGCTCCAGAAAATCGGATGAAGTCACAATGTATTTTAGTGTGTTTTTCTTTCAATCGACAATTTGGATATTAGGGTTTTTTTGATGAGATTTAATATAATGGGGAATTAGCCGCCGTCATAGGGGAGGAGAAATAGCCTAAAATCATGGAAATTTGTTATGGCAATCAATGGGATTTATTTTCTCATTTAATTGTATTTTATTACCTTTTAAAAGTCTAAATAAATGCTCTTAATCCCATTCGGTTCATCCAAGGGTATTTTGGTAATTTCGTAGCTTGTATAAATATTAATCGAAGTTGTCAAAATTATTTTGTATCATATCTTGTTCTTTTCCAGAAGTTTGGGATCGATTCTGTACTTTATAAGCTTTTAAATAATTTTATAACTTGTAGGGGCAATTTGGTCATTTTACACGTTTTGGATTTTTAGGTGTTACAGAAGTAGTGCTATTTATATTAGTTTCGATAACTTAAAGATTTGACAGCTATTAGAGATACATATCGAAACATTTCTTAGATACTATTTGGTAATAATAGTCTCATGATCAGAATAGCATAGTTGCTACTTGATGGGTTCGGAACGGATGAAGTGGGTCTGAAAGCAGGTTTAGTCTCAAGAAACAACATACGCTACTTACTGACTACATATACTTGAGTGGGTCATCAATCATGTTGGGTTTATAGCCTAAACTTGTTGAATAGCATCTTATTGGGCTCAATACATCCATCAGGGATCGCCTACAAAACATATAGAATACTGTGGCCATGTAATGGGTAAATTTTGACCTGTTTGTCCCATTTACTTATTTTCTTAAGTTTATGATTTTACCCATTTGACCGCTTAAATATTAAAACTCAAATTGACCCATTGGTTGCTTTAACATGTGGTGAGATGTTTGGTGATGTGAGATGTAATACCCGAAATAATAAAACATGCAAAAAGACAAATTTACCCTTGAAATTTAAAATTTTACTTATTAATCATTTAAAATACCAAATTAATTCCAAACGCTTGGAAACGAATACCATATGAAGTGAAATAAATTATACTTGAACGTTTTAACATTTTAAGTGTCATAAAAATATTTGTAATATTTATATACTTATTAAAAGGGCCGGTTATATTTTTATATACAAAATATATTGTTTACTTAATTAAAAACTAAAATAATTAAAAGATAAATACATAATATAAGAGATAAATAGGAAACAAATTTTGTACCTTATCACAAGTATGAAAACCGTCTTTCCATGCCCTCCCCTATATAATATATCCGGTTCCCATATTATGTTTTTGTTTTACGATTCTAAAATATCCCTAAAAGTCGACAACCTAAACCGAAAATCCCTTCGATCACCACAAACTTTTTGGAGCTGATCTATCAATTTTCCTGGGTTCTTCTAAGTCCTAAGAATCTTAGAAAATTAGAGGTTCGAAGTTAGGAAGCTTGGATTGTGTGTTCTTGATTTTCTTGTTCGAAAAACTCTAGCCGAGAGGTAAATAATCCCTTCTACTCATTCGCTTGTTCTAAATTCTTGTGGGTATTTTTTTGAACTTGTTTAGGTCTTATGTAACTCATATAAAATAGCTAAACCAACCCATGCATGCTTGTTTAATTATTTGAAGTAATTCGAACCAAAAACCCTAAATATGAACGTAAAATCTTAAAACGACTTGTAGATTTTTTTGGGTAGTAAGAGTATTTTTCCCAGGTCTTATACGAACCTAGTAACACTAGAAAAATGGTCCTTGAATTTATAGAAGCCTAGTCCATGCGTAGGTGATTTTTATATAAATCGGGTTTTAAGAAAATAAAAGAAAAAAAAATAATAAAAACCCTATGAACGATTTAGGGTTAGGGCTTTGTGAGTAAGATCTGATCATTTAATGCTAATTTAAGTTTGTTTTAATGATTTGATGTGATGGGGGAATTTAGGGTTAGTTTATGTATTTTAGGATAATTAACGATTTGAAAAATAAAAACTATAGGGTGTGTTTTGTAATTATTTAAACTTGTGGGATAATTTGGTAACATATTTTAGGTCAGGGACAACTTGTGAAAAATATAATTTGGGGGTGCTATGTGTAAAATTTGCAAGATAATGATTTAATTATTAATTTAAGGTACGAATTGGAATTTAATTAATTGGAGGGACTAAAAGTGTAAATTCTGGAAATTCAAGGTTATTTTGTGTAAATAAATATATTAAGGGGGTGATGTGTAAATTTGGATATTTAAAGGCCTAGTGTGTAATTATTGATAATTGAGAATCGAATTTGTAAATTTAGGGTTTAATTTGGAAATTAAAATAATTATGGGGACTTGTTTTGTAAATTATATAAATAGAGGGTCCATTCGTATAAACTTTTATTTAAGGGGTCTAATGTGTAATTTTGGGTATTTATGGGCTTAATGTGTAATAGTAAACATTGAAAGGGTTAAATTGAATTTTAATAAACTATAGGGTTTAAATTGTAAATTTAATTATATTAAGGGTCTAATTTGTAAGTTGTTAACATTTAAAGGACTAGAGTTGTAATTCTGGATAACGTATGGGTAAAAAGAATAACTTATGATATTTGCACTTTAAACCTTATTCTTATATATATTTACATTTAAAACCCTAAAGTATGGAAGCTTGTCATAATTAACCCTAGAATAGTATAAGGTGATAAAAGAAACCCTAATTCCATAATAATATTAAAGTAATGACTTAACATAAAGTTATAATACTTAAAACCTACTAGTTATGGAAACTTACTAAATAAGGAAACTTTCTAAAAATGGAACTTACTTAAAATGGAAAGATAACTAAAAACCCCTTGTCATTCTGTCTTCTACTCCTTTAGGTTCAAGGAAGGAGTAACTTGATCTCTGTCAGCCTTTGTCTTTGTTCTTGCTTGCAAATAAGGTACAGATATTATGCCCTTCTTATAAGGAGCCTTCTTTTCTCTTGATCTTTTGTTTTAATTCGTTTAGGATTCCCAAAAGCCATTGCTATGTTCCCTCGTATTTTCAACTCTTGCCTTGATCTTTGCTTGAACCTAGTCTTGAACCTTTTGCTTTGAACCCTTGCCTTGAACCTTTGTCATGAACCCTGACATGAACCTTGCCTTTGAACCTTGACTTAAATATGGATATGACTTACTTGAACTAAAGATTGAATTGAACCCATTGATATGTAAACATGAACTTGAAACGTGAACTTGACTTGTACACTTGACCTTGACCTACAGTTTGAGACTACGAGCCATACTAGGCATGAGGGTTTCATGTCCTTGTCATTGATGCACTAATGACTTGACTTTTGGGTAGGAAAGTGATGACCTATCCCGTCCCTGCCATTGACTTGATATTTGACTTGTACACGTAGATGAAGACATTGTGGCAGCCTACAGGGGCGTATGGATGCATCCTAGATTTGTATTGTACATGAATTGACTTACTTGTATTGTTTAGTGACATGATGGGTGTGTTCGATACACGTCATTCACTCTTGGGAGCTTGCAACTCCAACCCTTGGAGGTATCTCCTCATATTATACTTGGCATACCGAGGTCACCCCTCCGTATACATGTATACTTGTTTTACTTGATACGATTTGTTTTGGGCTCCTAGAGGATTGCTGTTTTACCTTTGCCTTTTTCATTTTAGTTTACATTTATCCATATCCTTATTCCTATGCCTTTACTCTTGATAACCTCTACTACATTTACGTTTCGTTACCCATGATTATTGTTTTGTTATCGTTATATCTGTTCACTGAGCTCTCGTAGCTCAGCCGCATTTTCTTTTCCTACGGCAGGTATTTAAGCTAGGAAGCTGGGTTTTGCTTTGGGATGAGAGCAACTTTGAGTGAAGCATGGACCTTAGTATCTTAGTTCTACCATTTGAATTTTAGACTTGTTATGCCTTGTTTGGCACTTGGATTATTTAGTACTTCATTTATTTCTTTTCATTTGTCTTGTTGAACTTGATATAAGTCTTGTTGGCTTATTATCTTTGGTTTAATGTTAAGACTTCCGCTGTTTTATTATTGCTTGTTCTGATGTGAAACCATATTGTTGTGATATCTTTACCCTTGTCGGGTCGGGGTGTTGCAATTTATGGTATCAGAGACTGGTTGGACCCATAGGTTTCCCGAAAACCCTTAGGCTTAGGCCATTGACCTGTGAGGATTGGGTAGACATTAGGTTTCCTTTCGCGTACTCTCTTTTCTTGCCCTACTCTAGCGTATTTTGTTCGATCTTTGCTAATCATTTTCGAAATCGTTCAGATGGTGACTACGCGTAATACCGAATACCGTCATGGAGAGGATGGCCCTAATTTCGAGGAAATGATAGCCGCTGCTTTGGCTAATGCTCTTCCTAATTTGGTGACCCAAATCACCAATAACATCCAAAATGGTGCGGGTTCATCAGGAGGTGGTGGTGCAGGACCCTCAGGAGGTGGTGGTGCAGGACCCTCAGGAGGTGGTGGTGCAGGACCATCAGGTGGTGGTGGTGGCGGTGCTCCACCTACTGGTATTCATGTTTGGATCGAAAGGTTCAATAAGCTCAAGCCTCTCTCTTTCAGGTCTGCTGCAACTCCCACAGAGGCAGAGGACAGGATCACTCATGTGCAGAAACTGTTCAGGGTCTCGGGTTGTGCGGATGAATTCAAGACGCGTTTGGCTACGTTTAAACTGGAGGGTGATGCGCTGAGTTGGTGGACAGCGTATGTTCAGTCACAGGAAGATGATTTCGCTGATACTTGCTCATGGGAAGATTTTTGTGGCATATTTTATAAGCAATATATTCCGGTGTCTGAGCAGCAGAGGTACGAACGTGAGTATGGGACTATTCGTCAGATGGATCGAGAGTCGTCTGGGGAATTCATGCAGAGGTTCATGAGACTAGCTAGTTTTGTTGGACCAGAGGTTACGGGTAATGCTTTTCGTCAAGCTAAACACTTTAAATGGGCATTGAAGAAGTGGGTGTTGGATCGTATTGAGAACACCGAGTATGAGGATGTCGCTGCAGTTGCGAATGATGCTCGTAACATTGAGATGTTGCATGCTGATGGAGGTTCGAATAAGAGAGACAGGGATGGAAATCATGTGGACTTCAGGGAGCAAAGGGGTCGCCAGGACCAGGGATATGAGCAGCAAAGGCGGTCTAGTAGGAGTTTTGAGCCACAAGATCAGGCGGATCGTGGTCATGATCAGAGAGGTCGGGATTCGAGGTCAGCTTCTAAGCAGGGTAGTGATCGTCACGGGCGCAGCGATAATCAGAGGCAGTGGAAGGATCAGTCTTCCAGGGATTACTAGCAGAATCGGCTTTCTGGATCGAACACTCAGAAGGGATCAGCGGAGAACCTACCTACTTCATCTAGTTGTGCTTATTGCGGGAAGTATCATTCGGGAGTTTGTCGTAAGGCGTCGGGTGCTTGCTATGGATGTGGATTTACTGAACATATGGTGAAGGACTGCCCTAAGAATCCGCCGTCAATTGGAAAATATCTTGATCCTCCTCCTCCTACTCCAAGTACCGGTCGTGTTTTCATGCTTTCTCGTGACCAGGCAGACAAGGCGTCTGGTATGTGATTGTTTCGTTCCGTTCTATTTCCTTTTCGTTTCCTTGCAAATTTTGAGGACGAATTTTTTTTTAGAGGGGAAGAAGTTGTAATACCCGAAATTCTAAAACATGCAAAAAGACAAATTTACCCTTGAAATTTAAAATTTTACTTATTAATCATTTAAAATACCAAATTAATTCCAAACGCTTGGAAACGAATACCATATGAAGTGAAATAAATTATACTTTTTAACATTGTAAGTGTCATAAAAATATTTGTAATATTTATATACTTATTAAAAGGGCCGGTTATATTTTTATATACAAAATATATTGTTTACTTAATTAAAAACTAAAATAATTAAAAGATAAATACATAATATAAGAGATAAATAGGAAAAAAAATTTGTACCTTATCACAAGTATGAAAACCGACTTTCCATGCCCTCCCCTATATAATATATCCGGTTCCCATATTATTTTTTTGTTTTACGATTCTAAAATATCCCTAAAAGTCGACAACCTAAACCAAAAATCCCTTCGATCACCACAAACTTTATGGAGCTGATCTATCAATTTTCCTGGGTTCTTCTAAGTCCTAAGAAGCTTAGAAAATTAGAGGTTCGAAGGTAGGAAGCTTGGATTGTGTGTTCTTGATTTTCTTGTTCGAAAAACTCTAGCCGAGAGGTAAATAATCCCTTCTGCTCATTCGCTTGTTCTAAATTCTTGTGGGTATTTTTCTGCACTTGCTTAGGTCTTATGTAACTCATATAAAATAGCTAAACCAACCAATGCATGCTTGTTTAATTATTTGAAGTAATTCGAACCAAAAACCCTAAATATGAACTTAAAAACTTAAAATGACTGGTAGATTTTTCAGGGAAGTAAGAGTATTTTTCCCAGGTCTTATATGAACCTAGTAACACTATAAAAATGGTCCTTGAATTTATAGAAGCCTAGTCCATGCGTAGGTGATTTTTATATAAATCGGGTTTTAAGAAAATAAAAGAAAAAAAAATAATAAAAACCCTATGAACGATTTAGGGTTAGGGTTTTGTGAGTAAGATCTGATCATTTAATGCTAATTTAAGGTTGTTTTAATGATTTGATGTGATGGGGGAATTTAGGGTTAGTTTATGTATTTTAGGATAATTAACGATTTGAAAAATAAAAACTATATGGTGTGTTTTGTAATTATTTAAACTTGTGGGATAATTTTGTAACATATTTTAGGTCAGGGACAACTTGAGAAAATTATAAGTTGGGGGTGCTATATGTAAAATTTGCAAGATAATGATTTAATTATTAATTTAAGGTACGAATTGGAATTTAATTAATTGGGGGGACTAAAAGTGTAAATTCTGGAAATTCAGGTTTGTTTCGTATAAATAAATATATTAAGGGGGTGATGTGTAAATTTGGATATTTAAAGGCCTAGTGTGTAATTATTGATAATTGAGAATCGAATTTGTAAATTTAGGGGTTTAATTTGGAAATTATAATAATTATGGGGACTTGTTTTGTAAATTATATAAATAGAGGGTCCATTCGTATAAACTTTTATTTAAGGGGTCTAATGTGTAATTTTGGGTATTTATGGGCTTAATGTGTAATAGTAAACATTGTAAGGGTTAAATTGTATTTTAATAAACTATAGGGTTTAAATTGTAAATTTAATTATATTAAGGGTCTAATTTGTAAGTTGTTAACATTTAAAGAACTAGAGTTGTAATTATGGATAACGTAAGGGTAAAAAGAATAACTTATGATATTTGCACTTTAAACCTTATTCTTATATATATTTACATTTAAAACCCTAAAGTATGAAAGTTTGTCATAATTAACCCTAGAATAGTATAAGGTGATAAAAGAAACCCTAATTCCATAATAATATTAAAGTAATGACTTAACCTAAAGTTATAATACTTAAAACCTACTAGTTATGGAAACTTACTAGATAAGAAAACTTTCTAAAAATGGAACTTACTTAAAATAGAAAGATAACTAAAAACCCCTTGTCATTCTATCTTCTACTCCTTTAGGTTCGAGGAAGGAGTAACTTGATCTCTGTCAGCCTTTGTCTTTGTTCTTGCTTGCAAATAAGGTACAGATATTCTGCCCTTCTTGTAAGGAGCCTTCGTTTCTCTTGATCTTTTGTTTTTATTCATTTAGGATTCCCAAAAGCCATTGCTATGTTCCCTCGTATTTTGAACACTTTCCTTGATCTTTGTTTGAACCTAGTCTTGAACCTTTTGCTTTGAACCCTTGCCTTGAAACTTTGTCATGAACCCTGACATGAACCTTGCCTTTGAACCTTGACTTAAATATTGATATGACTTACTTGAACTAAAGCTTGAATTGAACCCATTAATATGTAAATATGAACTTGAAACGTGAACTTGACTTGTACACTTGACCTTGACCTACAGTTTGAGACTACGAGCCATACTAGGCATGAGGGTTTCATGTCCTTGTCATTGATGCACTAATGACTTGACTTTTGGGTAGGAAAGTGATGACCTATCCCGTCCCTGCCATTGACTTGATATTTGACTTGTACACGTAGATGAAGACATTGTGGCAGCCTACAGGGGCGTATGGATGCATCCTAGATTTGTATTGTACATGAATTGACTTACTTGTATTGTTTAGTGACATGATGGGTGTGTTCGATACACGTCATTCACTCTTGGGAGCTTGCAACTCCAACCCTTGGAGGTATCCCCTCATATTATACTTGGCATACCGAGGTCACCCCTCCGTATACATGTATACTTGTTTACTTGATATGATTTGTTTTGGGCTCGTAGAGGATTGCTGTTTTACCTTTGCCTTTTTCATTTTAGTTTACATTTATCCATATCCTTATTCCTATGCCTTTACTCTTGATAACCTCTACTACATTTACGTTTCGTTACCCATGATTATTGTTTTGTTATCGTTATATCTGTTCACTGAGCTCTCGTAGCTCAGCCGCATTTTCTTTTCCTGCGGCAGGTATTTAAGCTAGGAAGCTGGGTTTTGCTTTGGGATGAGAGCAACTTTGAGTGAAGCATGGACCTTAGTATCTTAGTTCTACCATTTGAATTTTAGACTTGTTATGCCTTGTTTGGCACTTGGATTATTTAGTACTTCATTTATTTCTTTTCATTTGTCTTGTTGAACTTGATATAAGTCTTGTTGGCTTATTATCTTTAGTTTAATGTTAAGACTTCTGCTGTTTTATTATTGCTTGTTCTGATGTGAAACCATATTGTTGTGATATCTTTACCCTTGTCGGGTCGGGTTGTTACATGAGATTTTTTATAACAAAGGATCAATTTGAGGTGTTAACTTTGTTTATAGATTAAGCGCGTTACCTCTGAACATTGTTAGATCAAACATTGTATTTTACCGAATGGTACTGCACAAGTTGTGATATTAATAACTCATTTTTAATTACTTGTTTATAGTTGCTACTTTCTTTGTTTAACTCCGTTAGAATTGCAGCTTTATTTTGTAACATGATGTCATAAACATGTATGGTAAGATGTCCGGCGGCGTATGCAAGGATTCCAATACCCCTTAACAACAGAAATAAAAACAAATAGATGATCAACTGAATTATGGTATTAAAAAACGGTAACATTGAACAGGCGTACGTAGCACACCAAAAAGTAAAGAAGGAACTAATCCAATTCATCAGCATGAGTGGAATTGTCATCCTGGTTACGTATTTTAGGACGATTAACATGCACCATGTCAACATATCAACAACAGCAGTTCCAGACACAACTTTCCTCTTAAGTGGAGGTTGCGTATAGCCAAAAGATAAGAGTATCATATCAAATGATCCCTATGAATAACCCCGTTAAACTGCATATTGTCTCCAACCACCACATCGAATACCTCTCAACCAAAGTCGTTCACCAATCGTCACAACACCCTCACAAACACACATACCAATCAGAAGTTGTATTTGTTTGTCACAAAAGGAAATAGCTTAATGTATTTCAGCCAAGTTAGCAACCCCATTATCTGATAAAAGTTCATATTCAGACCGTCAAAAAGCCGATATCAGTGCTAAAACGGACCTATACAAAGATAGACGGGAAATAAAAGAGGACATGGCAAAAGAATTTGCACCAAATTCATTTGTACGACATCCTCTCTTCATTTGCGTTTTTCTTTAAGCTGATTTTGGCAATGATATCGGCTTCTTATCGACCTGAATGTTGATTGTTAAATAAAATGTCCGCAATAGCCGTCAACGACCTCACCAAAACCCAAATAAATACCTCCTTAATGTGCCGTTATTTGGAAATTAGAAAGAAGCTATTTTTACCGATAACGATCAGACGTAAACCAAGCGAGACCTGTTGAACACAGACATTAATTCAACTAATTTTCCTGCAGGTAAATTTTATTCATTATTACCCGCTTACTTAATATTATTTTATAGAATCTAAGCTTACATTCGAGTGATCTGTAATGGGAGTTTCAAATAGGACCATATGCAGGAATTGCTTCTGGTATTGAGTTGTGGCCTGCGCGTTACATTTTTAGACACATAAGTTAAAATCAAAATTGCATACAGGGGTCAATAAATGTTCCAGAAATGTTAATTATCAGATAACCTCGAGTGACTAAATGTGCACAACCGTCATTTTTATGTAAATTGGTCGAAGCTGCTGCCCTTTGTGTAGGTGATGTCATCAGCCAAAACCATGTCTGAAGCAATCTGATATCAAACACAATGATAGTGATCCAGTTAGTTGAATGTTAATCATAAGTAAAACTGGTGCAAACGAAAAATAGAACCATGTTGGCAACTTGGATACAGCTGTTCCTGATCCCATGTATTTATCACGCATTAGTATCAATAAGGCTGGCAAATACAGTGTTTGTTACCAGGATAGATAAGGGTTTGTTTGATTCCTAAAGTCAGGGTGTTTGTTTTTTATACTGCCAAATCTGCTATTTCTTATTTGTTACCTTGAATTTTTGTTTCTTTAAATGATGACATTTTGAAATTTCAAGGGTAGTGTAGGTCAGGTATTTTGTGTCATTCAATAGGTGTTTGCATGTGAATTTTTGTTTGTATTTTTGGGCATTAGTTTTGGCATTTAAGGCAGGGTCATTGGTCATGCATTTTCACACTTTAGTTTTCATTCTTCATTTGAAAAAAAATTAACCAAGTTTATGGCTAGGCTGTTTAGGAGTGAGCAGTTGTTAGAATGTAGTGCCAGTTATGAATCGTTAAAATTAATGTTGGTTCTAGTAGCTACGTAAATATTGTTACCTCAAAGTTCTTTCTCAGTTCCTGGTGTTCTTTCAACAGTTTCTGGAAAGAGTGGCCCGTGGATTGTCTCGCCTCTCGTTTCCTTACCTGGTTCCCTGTTCCATTTCTTGTTGGCTCTGTTGGGGAGTTGGTGGTGGTGTCGCTGTGTTTCATGAATTGTTAAAATATTGTGGTAGTTATCAACCGTTAGAACATATGTTGGTTGTAGTGGCAAGGCAAATATTGTTACCTTCAATTTCTTTATCAGGTCGGCAGTAACATGAAAATTTCATAACACATACCTTCTGTCCCTCACATTTAGACACGCTTCCTTTAGTTTGGCCTTGAAAAGCATGTTCCTACCGTGGTAAATTAGGCCTGTGTATTCATGAATGACAATTTCAACCCATTAGTTAGTAAATGGGTCAAACTTCCTATTACGTCGAATATGCAGCAAAACACAATCCATGGAAAATAATAACATGAAATAAGCCAGATTATGAGTTTAATTTACTGTTAGTTGTTTTTGTTATCGCCTTTAAGAAACTTCTTAAAACTCAGGAACCTGCTCACAAAGAAGATTGAGACAAACCTGATCCTCTTGCAACAGCAAACCAACCCTTTTTGTGTCCCAATAAACATACGGAAAATCTGAAACTTTGATTCGTGAGAGCATTTTCTGCACCACCTGTTACAGATTCTTATATCTAATGGCTGCACCTGCCACAGTAGCATCCATTTTATCCAATATCTTTCCACAACAAACTCCCGTCCACATGCTCGTTTTGCTTTTGTGGGACACATGAAATTTATAGTCATGAACCATCTAAAAGCTAGGGAAATCGTGCCTATCCCAACTGCAACCGTTTGATTAATGAGCATGAGCGCACTCGACCATATGTAATCAGAATCACCATTGCAACTTGCAACTTGCAAGTAAAAACCAAGATTTCCAAATTGGTAAACAAAATGAAAGTCCAACAGCAGCTTTCCAGAGTTCAAAAGTATTGTCAGCCAAGAGGGAATACAACTTGATCACTGAATGACGATCATAGATGAAAATTTACAAAATATTAAATAAAATAATCAAAAAACTAAATTTGAAGCCATATTCAGTCCATGCTAGTATCACGACTACAGATTAAGTGCATATTTGATATGGTTTATAGTGATGTACATGGAATTAAAAGAATGCTCGTGTTGTTCTGAAAATCTAAGCTTTTACATGTAAATGACCTTGAATTAATCACATTATTTGAACCGACTCACTCTACCCACACACCAGATACTAAGCGGGTTGAAAACACAATGATCAAAATACTTTAAAAATGTGGTGCCAAACACCCCCTAAGTACTCAAATCGAAGATGCAATAGAAGAAGGATACATACTCTATTGATAAGAAGTTCTGGAACAGCTCCCTGATGAGGTCTAGACCTTGCCTAACTCTGCGAAGCTTTCGAGTAAGTCTTTAAGCTGACTTCACGGTGTCAGTTTTGACATCACAATCAATTACTTTACTCAAAGTGTCGTAAATTTCTTCTGCGTCAGCAAGATCACGCACCTGACAAGTATCAATAATGAAATTAGTTTTCAAGAGCTATTTGAATAGAACTAAAAGTTTCAAAATTATGGTATAAATAACAGTAGCATATAAAAGATGGAAGTGACAAATTGATGTTCCTGATCATTAAATTAGTTCATTTCTATCATAGGCACAAATAGCTTATGCCACATTGTTCTGATAGTTCAAATAGATATCCAACCTAAAAAGAACCACTATTTTGACAAACAAGTGTATTCTTATTAGTATTTCTCTGAAGATGAATATAATTTCTCATATACTTAATGTAATTCTGTAATTATATAGTGTTAGGCATCGAAGAAACACCTATGCGTAGTGTGGTACTATTTCTAGATGATTTCAAGTTTGATCAAAACATTAACTTCCCTGCTAAATCCTAAGCAAAATTTACCTTCTTCTTAACCTATCTTGTGGATAGCTACAACGCCCGAGTTACCTGAGCGAGAAGGATAAAATGGGGTTGCATAATGGTGCTGCTGTTGATTTTTGAAGTCCAGCTTATGAATAAACTTGTTAAACCTGTTTCATTTGTTCTTATCATGATGCAGCAATTTTAACTTCTGCTATACATGATGTTTGGTTCAAGAACCTTCCCAACAGTATGAGTGAAACATATAGCTTCCCATTCAAGAATTCGTTTGATTATTCAAGAAAAAGACAACAACTCACTACATACTTCAGCACAGAATCACCAAGCAACTCCAATCGTTCCATTGAAAAACTTTCGTTGCATCGCAGACTTGTGATAGCTTCCAAAACCTAAGAAATACAACATATCACAATATTTTAATAAGTTGAGGTCTGAGGTGCAACTCACAAAGCAGGACTACTTGTCTAGAAAGAAAACTAATTACAAACCATTGAGCTCGAGATGTGCAAGTCAGTAGAGTGGCCATTGATTTCCACGCGAAGCTGGCTAGCTTACATTAAGGACTCCATTCGGTGCATTAATAACGGTAGCAAATACAACGATTTCATAACATCTATTCGTGCATCGATAACAACTAAAAGTTCCGGTGGTATGCGAGCATAATATCTCTGTCTATCGGTATTCACCTTACAACACTCAGCCTACACTGAACCAACCCGCACTGAACCAACACAAAAACGTTAAATCGTTTACAAACACAAAAAAAGATGCATTTCAGTTGCTGAAAAACTTCACATGCTGAAAATTCTCATTTGCTGAAAAAAAATGCACTTCAGTTGCTGGAAAAACTTCACGTGCTGAAAATTCTATGCTGAAAAACTTCATATGCTGAAAAACTTTATATGCTGAAAAAATTCACGTGCTGAAAAACTTCATATGCAATTTTCGGTTGCTGGAAATTTTGTTTGCTGAGTTTTTCAGTGCTGAAATTTTTCTATGCAGAAAAATCAGTTACAACTTGCATGTTCATGTGCATACTGATCTGCCCAAAAAGACAGGCCAGCATTATATTGATTTCAAACAACATTCTTTTGCACCAAATAAAAAGTCAGTAAATTACACATGACTATAAATTTTACACCTTAACTGAATGTGTGTGTCCGAGTTGTTCACCTACTGATTATCTCCACCATTCTATTGATCATTTTCATGATGGGTCATTTGCCTTCCCATAAATGTTTTTCACTTTCTCCCCTTAACGCGTAATTAACAAACATTCAGAGGAAGAATGACAGTTAAAGTATACCTCGACTTCTGATTTAGCATTCAACAGTTGACGATGTTCATCCTTCACTTTCCTGTATTGTTCTGTTACCTTTTCCATACTGAAAGGATGTGAGAATTCTACTAAGAAATGCTGCAATGGATTGACTATTTATGATAAGCAAACTTGATAGTGCACTTTATCTGCAATGGATTGACTATCCTATGTGGGGAACCAGAGGGTCGGTTTGCATATTTTTTTAACGTGAAAAAATATAAAATTTCCTCCAACTGTCAGAATTTTAGGTAAATTGAAAACTGACCCTAACCAAATTGAACTAAATGATCAAAAACTGAATTTAGTAACCCACTTTGCCGGATGGTCTTTGACTCGCATCTGCTACACCCCAAAGGTAGCAAAGGTGTGGTCGATTAGTATCAGCCAATGATGTATGTAAACCATATTTTAAGAACACAACGACGAAATATTCGCATTACCTAGACGTGTACAGCAACTCCGCTTGTTACTTATGAAAGAACTGGGAGCAGTTTTTTGTGGTTCTTTAACTGTGAAAAAACATAACGGCATTAAACATTTGAGCATATATGTATTAGTATAATCTAGATAGGTAACAACATTCAACACAAATATAAATAAAATATTACATTTATTATTCTTATATATCGTCCCAGTAGGTACATCCACAGCTGCTATCGGCACTGAAACACAAAAAATAATACGGTTACAATTATTAATAATGTTGTTTGTATGTAGTTTTTGGTAACACACTTACGTTAAAATACATCATTCATATATTACCTACAACTAGTCTTTCGCTTCTTGTTGGTGTGAATCATTGGTCCCTGATGCATTAAAAGGTCTGCTACCATTCGATTATCAGAAACATTGTTTGCAGAAAAAACATGTTGTATAGAAGACACACCAGCATATGAAGAAGCAAAAGGTGTCTCATAAACAATGGCAACATCAAAATCGAGGACTTTGGGGCCGGAGCTACATCCTATAACGATAAAAGAAAAACTATCAACATACACATTTGGATGAAAACATAAGAAGTACCCGATATGGTATGTTACTTACCCGCTAAAGGCTTGCCAATACGCAGGAATGAACAACTCATCCTGAAAAATATGAACACAATAGATCAAGCTATATAAATCAAGTTAAGAATTAGGACATAAAACATTACAACTCCAACAAATATACATATTGTTCAAAGAAATGTAATGTACCCATGATGAATAAATAATCCCTGATAATTATGGATGAGTAAATATGTGAGCATACTGAGCCTAAGTACATTCCTAGTGCAAAGCCTAATTATGAATGAGCAAATATGTAAGCATACTTAGCCTAAGTATATCCCTAGTGCAACAAAGAGCATTCATGATTCGATTTAGAGAGCAAAAGATGTAATCTTATGAATCTGAAAAGGAGAATAAATTAAATGATTAGTAACTAAGATATTAAACAACATGATTAGTACCTAAAATTATAGTGTAGTTGTATCCTCAAAATCCTCAAATGAAGAAAACAAAACTTGCAGCATGCAATCTCAATTAATTGTTGTTAAAGATGAAAAAAATTACGTGGATTTATATGTTTGATTAGGGTTAGCTAAAACCTTGAAAAATCAACTAATTCAAAAAATAACAAAATAAAAAAAAAAAAAAAATTGTCTCGTCTGTATAAACAAACCCACAACATTCTTACTGCAAATCCACAACTAACACATACTTAAAATCAAAAATCAAAATGTTTAAAAAAAACCAAAAAATCAAAATCTTACGGCTGGATTAATGTGAAAGTCAGTTTCTAAAGTAACCCTAATCCGCATTCCTCCTTGTCTTCCCCCTCCTTTGCCAAATAAAAATATCAACAAATAATGTATTAATCATCAATTTAGATATAATTACTAATACTAAAAGAACTTACAGGAAAAAGAAAGCGATGAAGCATCTTCAACTGTTGTGGATGCAATTTTTTGAACATGTCACCATCAAGAACTTATCCTTATAATTAGTTGATGATCTTGGTATGAACTCTAGGGATCCCTAGCGTCTTTTTATATCGTTTGCACCATTCTCGTAGTTTTGTGGACGACATTTATTGTACTTTGAAGAGTACCTGTAACGAAAGCAAAGAGTACCTGTAATGAAAGCAAAAGGAGAAAAAGCAAGATCAATCAATGCAAGGCCATTAGCAGAATCTGCAAAAATGTAAAAGAAACATATTATGACAATATTAGTTAATTGTGTGTAGTTTAACATATTAGGGTTTTGAAAGAATTGGTGAACGGAATGATAACACAATCCTATGTGGGGAACCAGAGGTTCGGTTTGCATATTTTTTTAACGTGAAAAAATATAAAATTTCCTCCAACTGTCAGAATTTTAGGTAAATTGAAAACTGACCCGAACCAAATTGAACTAAATGATCAAAAACTGAATTTAGTAACCCACTTTGCCGGATGGTCTTTGACTCGCATCTGCTACACCCCAAAGATAGCAAAGGTGGTGATCGATTAGTATCAGCCAATGATGTATGTAAACCATATTTTAAGAACACAACGACGAAATATTCGCATTACCTAGACGTGTACAGCAACTCCGCTTGTTACTTATGAAAGAACTGGGAGCAGTTTTTTGTGGTTCTTTAACTGTGAAAAAACATAATGGCATTAAACATTTGAGCATATATGTATTAGTATAATCTAGATAGGTAACAACATTCAACACAAATATAAATAAAATATTACATTTATTATTCTTATTTATCGTCCTAGTAGGTACATCCACAGCTGCTATCGGCACTGAAACACAAAAAATAATATGGTTACAATTATTAATAATGTTGTTTGTATGTAGTTTTTGGTAAACACACTTACGTTAAAATACATCATTCATATATTACCTACAGCTAGTCTTTCGCTTCTTGTTGGTGTGAATCATTGGTCCCTGATGCATTAAAAGGTCTGCTACCATTCGATTATCAGAAACATTGTTTGCAGAAAAAACATGTTGTATAGAAGACACACCAGCATATGAAGAAGCAAAAGGTGTCTCATAAACAATGGCAACATCAAAATCGAGGACTTTGGGGCCGGAGCTACATCCTATAACGATAAAAGGAAAACTATCAACATACACATTTGGATGAAAACATAAGAAGTACCCGATATGGTATGTTACTTACCCGCTAAAGGCTTACCAATACGCAGGAATGAACAACTCATCCTGAAAAATATGAACACAATAGATCAAGCTATATAAATCAAGTTAAGAATTAGGACATAAAACATTACAACTCCAACAAATATACATATTGTTCAAAGAAATGTAATGTACCCATGATGAATAAATAATCCCTGATAATTATGGATGAGTAAATATGTGAGCATACTGAGCCTAAGTACATTCCTAGTGCAAAGCCTAATTATGAATGAGCAAATATGTAAGCATACTTAGCCTAAGTATATCCCTAGTCCAACAAAGAGCATTCATGATTCGATTTAGAGAGCAAAAGATGTAATCTTATGAATCTGAAAAGGAGAATAAATTAAATGATTAGTAACTAAGATATTAAACAACATGATTAGTACCTAAAATTATAGTGTAGTTGTATCCTCAAAATCCTCAAATGAAGAAAACAAAACTTGCAGCATGCAATCTCAATTAATTGTTGTTAAAGATGAAAAAAATTACGTGGATTTATATGTTTGATTAAGGGTTAGCTAAAACCTTGAAAAATCAACTAATTCAAAAAATAACAAAAAAAAAAAATTGTCTCCTCTGTATAAAGAAACCCACAACATTCTTACTGCAAATCCACAACTAACACATACTTAAAATCAAAAATCAAAATGTTTAAAAAAAACCAAAAAATCAAAATCTTACGGCTGGATTAATGTGAAAGTCAGTTTCTAAAGTAACCCTAATCCGCATTCCTCCTTGTCTTCCCCCTCCTTTGCCAAATAAAAATATCAACAAATAATGTATTAATCATCAATTTAGATATAATTACTAATACTAAAAGAACTTACAGGAAAAAGAAAGCGATGAAGCATCTTCAACTGTTGTGGATGCAATTTTTTGAACATGTCACCATCAAGAACTTATCCTTATAATTAGTTGATGATCTTGGTATGAACTCTAGGGATCCCTAGCGTCTTTTTATATCGTTTGCACCATTCTCGTAGTTTTGTGGACGACATTTATTGTACTTTGAAGAGTACCTGTAACGAAAGCAAAGAGTACCTGTAATGAAAGCAAAAGGAGAAAAAGCAAGATCAATCAATGCAAGGCCATTAGCAGAATCTGCAAAAATGTAAAAGAAACATATTATGACAATATTAGTTAATTGTGTGTAGTTTAACATATTAGGGTTTTGAAAGAATTGGTGAACGGAATGATAACACAATCCTATGTGGGGAACCAGAGGTTCGGTTTGCATATTTTTTTAACGTGAAAAAATATAAAATTTCCTCCAACTGTCAGAATTTTAGGTAAATTGAAAACTGACCCGAACCAAATTGAACTAAATGATCAAAAACTGAATTTAGTAACCCACTTTGCCGGATGGTCTTTGACTCGCATCTGCTACACCCCAAAGATAGCAAAGGTGGTGATCGATTAGTATCAGCCAATGATGTATGTAAACCATATTTTAAGAACACAACGACGAAATATTCGCATTACCTAGACGTGTACAGCAACTCCGCTTGTTACTTATGAAAGAACTGGGAGCAGTTTTTTGTGGTTCTTTAACTGTGAAAAAACATAATGGCATTAAACATTTGAGCATATATGTATTAGTATAATCTAGATAGGTAACAACATTCAACACAAATATAAATAAAATATTACATTTATTATTCTTATTTATCGTCCTAGTAGGTACATCCACAGCTGCTATCGGCACTGAAACACAAAAAATAATATGGTTACAATTATTAATAATGTTGTTTGTATGTAGTTTTTGGTAACACACTTACGTTAAAATACATCATTCATATATTACCTACAGCTAGTCTTTCGCTTCTTGTTGGTGTGAATCATTGGTCCCTGATGCATTAAAAGGTCTGCTACCATTCGATTATCAGAAACATTGTTTGCAGAAAAAACATGTTGTATAGAAGACACACCAGCATATGAAGAAGCAAAAGGTGTCTCATAAACAATGGCAACATCAAAATCGAGGACTTTGGGGCCGGAGCTACATCCTATAACGATAAAAGGAAAACTATCAACATACACATTTGGATGAAAACATAAGAAGTACCCGATATGGTATGTTACTTACCCGCTAAAGGCTTACCAATACGCAGGAATGAACAACTCATCCTGAAAAATATGAACACAATAGATCAAGCTATATAAATCAAGTTAAGAATTAGGACATAAAACATTACAACTCCAACAAATATACATATTGTTCAAAGAAATGTAATGTACCCATGATGAATAAATAATCCCTGATAATTATGGATGAGTAAATATGTGAGCATACTGAGCCTAAGTACATTCCTAGTGCAAAGCCTAATTATGAATGAGCAAATATGTAAGCATACTTAGCCTAAGTATATCCCTAGTCCAACAAAGAGCATTCATGATTCGATTTAGAGAGCAAAAGATGTAATCTTATGAATCTGAAAAGGAGAATAAATTAAATGATTAGTAACTAAGATATTAAACAACATGATTAGTACCTAAAATTATAGTGTAGTTGTATCCTCAAAATCCTCAAATGAAGAAAACAAAACTTGCAGCATGCAATCTCAATTAATTGTTGTTAAAGATGAAAAAAATTACGTGGATTTATATGTTTGATTAGGGTTAGCTAAAACCTTGAAAAATCAACTAATTCAAAAAATAACAAAAAAAAAAAATTGTCTCCTCTGTATAAAGAAACCCACAACATTCTTACTGCAAATCCACAACTAACACATACTTAAAATCAAAAATCAAAATGTTTAAAAAAAAACCAAAAAATCAAAATCTTACGGCTGGATTAATGTGAAAGTCAGTTTCTAAAGTAACCCTAATCCCCATTCCTCCTTGTCTTCCCCCTCCTTTGCCAAATAAAAATATCAACAAATAATGTATTAATCATCAATTTAGATATAATTACTAATACTAAAAGAACTTACAGGAAAAAGAAAGCGATGAAGCATCTTCAACTGTTGTGGATGAAATTTTTTGAACATGTCACCATCAAGAACTTATCCTTATAATTAGTTGATGATCTTGGTATGAACTCTAGGGATCCCTAGCGTCTTTTTATATCGTTTGCACCATTCTCGTAGTTTTGTGGACGACATTTATTGTACTTTGAAGAGTACCTGTAACGAAAGCAAAGAGTACATGTAATGAAAGCAAAAGGAGAAAAAGCAAGATCAATCAATTGAAGGCCCTTAGCAGAATCTGCAAAAATGTAAAAGAAACATATTATGCTAATATTAGTTAATTGTGTGTAGTTTAACATATTAGGGTTTTGAAAGAATTGGTGAACGGAATGATAACACAATCCTATGTGGGGAACCAGAGGTTCGGTTTGCATATTTTTTTAACGTGAAAAAATATAAAATTTCCTCCAACTTTCAGAATTTTAGGTAAATTGAAAACTGACCCGAACCAAATTGAACTAAATGATCAAAAACTGAATTTAGTAACCCACTTTGCCGGATGGTCTTTGACTCGCATCTGCTACACCCCAAAGGTAGCAAAGGTGTGGTCGATTAGTATCAGCCAATGATGTATGTAAACCATATTTTAAGAACACAACGACGAAATATTCGCATTACCTAGACGTGTACAGCAACTCCGCTTGTTACTTATGAAAGAACTGGGAGCAGTTTTTTGTGGTTCTTTAACTGTGAAAAAACATAATGGCATTAAACATTTGAGCATATATGTATTAGTATAATCTAGATAGGTAACAACATTCAACACAAATATAAATAAAATATTACATTTATTATTCTTATTTATCGTCCCAGTAGGTACATCCACAGCTGCTATCGGCACTGAAACACAAAAAATAATACGGTTACAATTATTAATAATGTTGTTTGTATGTAGTTTTTGGTAACACACTTACGTTAAAATACACCATTCATATATTACCTACAGCTAGTCTTTCGCTTCTTGTTGGTGTGAATCATTGGTCCCTGATGCATTAAAAGGTCTGCTACCATTCGATTATCAGAAACATTGTTTGCAGAAAAAACATGTTGTATAGAAGACACACCAGCATATGAAGAAGCAAAAGGTGTCTCATAAACAATGGCAACATCAAAATCGAGGACTTTGGGGCCGGAGCTACATCCTATAACGATAAAAGGAAAACTATCAACATACACATTTGGATGAAAACATAAGAAGTACCCGATATGGTATGTTACTTACCCGCTAAAGGCTTACCAATACGCAGGAATGAACAACTCATCCTGAAAAATATGAACACAATAGATCAAGCTATATAAATCAAGTTAAGAATTAGGACATAAAACATTACAACTCCAACAAATATACATATTGTTCAAAGAAATGTAATGTACCCATGATGAATAAATAATCCCTGATAATTATGGATGAGCAAATATGTGAGCATACTGAGCCTAAGTACATTCCTAGTGCAAAGCCTAATTATGAATGAGCAAATACGTAAGCATACTTAGCCTAAGTATATCCCTAGTCCAACAAAGAGCATTCATGATTCGATTTAGAGAGCAAAAGATGTAATCTTATGAATCTGAAAAGGAGAATAAATTAAATGATTAGTAACTAAGATATTAAACAACATGATTAGTACCTAAAATTATAGTATAGTTGTATCCTCAAAATCCTCAAATGAAGAAAACAAAACTTGCAGCATGCAATCTCAATTAATTGTTGTTAAAGATGAAAAAAATTACGTGGATTTATATGTTTGATTAGGGTTAACCTTGAAAAATCAACTAATTCAAAAAATAACAAAAAAAAAAAAAAAAAAAATTTTGTCTCGTCTGTATAAACAAACCCACAACATTCTTACTGCAAATCCAAAACAAACACATACTTAAAATCAAAAATCAAAATGTTTAAAAAAAAAACCCGAAAATCAAAATCTTACGGCTGGATTAATGTGAAAGTTAGTTTCTAAAGTAACCCTAATCCCCATTCCTCCTTGTCTTCCCCCTCCTTTGCCAAATAAAAATTTCAACAAATAATGTATTAATCTTCAATTTAGATATAATTACTAATACTAAAAGAACTTACATGAAAAAGAAAGCGATGAAGTATCTTCAACTGTTGTGGATGAAATTTTTTGAACATGTCACCATCAAGAACTTATCCTTATAATTAGTTGATGATCTTGGTATGAACTCTAGGGATCCCTAGCGTCTTTTTATATTGTTTGCACCATTCTCGTAGTTTTGTGGACGACATTTATTGTACTTTGAAGAGTACCTGTAACGAAAGCAAAGATTACCTGTAACGAAAGCAAAAGGAGAAAAAGCAAGATCAATCAATGCAAGGCCATTAGCAGAATCTGCATAAATGTAAAAGAAACATATTATAACAATATTAGTTAATTGTGTGTAGTTTAACATATTAGGGTTTTGAAAGAATTGGGGAACGGAATGATATTATGGTTCTGAGATTAAAAAAAAGAAAGATATAATGAATGAATGGGCATTAAGGAATAGATATGAATATTAGGGTTCTGGAAAAAAGTTATCCTATATAGATTTCCTTTATAGATTTCGATATACAGAATCTCACCAAAAAATTGTGGTGGTTCAGTGGTTAAGATACCACATAATATCTGCATGGTCTTGAGTTCGAATCATTGTATGTGTTTTTTTATAAAAAAAATAAAAATTCGAATTTAAGTAAAAGCTTACATGGAATAAAATGCGCTTATGTGGACAACTTGTGATGACATGGCTTTAAATCACAATTACATGGCAATGAGGTGGCATTATGTGGCATTATCTACGTGTAACGCCTCCTGTTATATATAATGTAGATATATATATATATATATATATATATATGTTACTTACGCAGATATATATATATATATATATATATATATATTACTTACGCATTCTGCGACGACATGTCCTAAGCACAGAAGTTCCGTCACACGTATTTTCACCGTACACCTTTACCATGAGCCATCACCAAAGAGTCTTATACGATAAACTATTTTGAAATGTACCTTACCACACAACAAGCAAGAAATACACGAGCACTTAACGCACGTAAACCTTTCAATTGAGTTAAAACATTTAAAACACGAATATTTCGCTAAGACTTACCTTACTGATCAAGGTCGCGTGTTGGAGCGGTTACACTGTGTATTTGTTGACTAGCGGATTGCTATTGTTATTAAGGTGAGTTTATAGCCCCATTTTTATACGTATTGTTTTTATAAACCTTGGGGTGAGAAACATGCAAAACTGTTTTCATGGACCAAATTGAACTTTGTTTTTATACACACTTGTATGCCGATAACCTAAGTATGTGATGTGCGTGTGTATTGCTCTAATTCTTTTATGTCCACGGCAGCGGCCCCAAAAACTTGGTGCGCGCGTGATGTCGTTGTGGTTTTAGCAGTATTAATGCCTACTCAAGTTTTAAATTTATATTTAGCCGACTTATCAATAAAACACACACTTTAACGAGCAGTGTACCCGGTCAGTATGAACATATTGGTAAGTAGAGTGTCGATCACTAAGAGTGGAACGTATTATCTAGTTATTCTAATCAGTATTTTAATATCTTAAGTTAGCTGTACAACCTAATCTAACGCAATGGGATTCAGCCTGAGAGACTGGCACGGTTTGGTTATGATTAAATATAAACTAAACTAATGAGCACGAATCAGCGATTAGCACACACGTACACAGATAGATACTCGAGACAATAAGAAGACCTATCCTGATAATTAAGTAGCTTGTCACTTGTTTTATTGCTAGTTTTATATGAAGTGTACGTAATTAACCCTTTCTCGTTGGCTCTAATCTTATCGGCGAGTAAACCCTTAATGATCACTTATGTCTATCCCACTATCCTAGAAACGATAGAATAAATAGGCGAGGAAAGGGCATGGCGACCCAAGCAATGCTCAGCTAGACACAGAGGTTATCAATGCACTAATAAAAGTCACCAAAGACATCAACATATAAACTTTAATTAATGGGAAAGCAATTTTAAGGGGTGCCCATGATTTTCCGTAGTCACATGGAATCGGCCCATCAATCCTGATGAATTAAAGTGTACTAATACAATAAAACAAAACTACTTAATGAATTGAATACATGCAGGACCTTCTTACAGCTCTTGTATCTTCGTTTAGGGTGTGTCTTGTGCTGCTAATACGTCTGAATTCGGCTCTAGGGTTTCTTCGGTCTTCGAAAGCTTAGTGTGTAAAGGATCCCGAAATTCGTCTGGTCTTGGGGTATTTATAGTTTCTGTCTGAGGATTAGATGCGGCGCATAGGATAAGTAGATGCGGCGCATTGACTTAACTTCGCGTGGGGTCCAAGATTAATATATTCAGGAATATTTGTTCACCGCCTTAAGATGCGGCGTAACTTCATTTCTCTATGCGGCGCATGTCCTTTGCCGTCTTGAATTGTAACTTATGAAATCTTGATAGTGATGCGCCGTATGTACGAAGTATGTTGCGGCGTATCTGGAGCAGAATGATCTTGATCTTGTACATTTCAGTAGACTCTTAACATCTGGCTTGTTTTGCTCCATAATTGGTCCAAAATCGCCAAGTTTCACATAATACTTGTTTTTACCTGAGAATTACAAAAGTAAACATTAACGTATCAATTCTCATATATAATATAAAAAAACAAGTCAAATAAATAGGTTAAATGATGATAATAAAATGTACTTATTTGAGTTCATCAGTATGCTTGAATTCCATTGCGCCCACTATCATCAACCGTTAATTCCTGCTGAGAATCACGTATGATATAAATAGATCTATTGGGGGTGACTTCCCCGTTTGGTTGTCCCGGCAGGTTAACGCGAACGTATACCATGTCGGAATTTGCCGAGTGTCTGGGGATTAACACTCGCGGGCACCCTTTATTTGCTATGCCAGCTTGGCATGTTGTTTGTCTAGTTTTGGTTGGATAAGCTAAGTGTTTGCATACTGAATTAGTGTGATTGCTGAATTATTTGCTATGGTCCATATGTGCTTATTTACTTTAAACCTATGAACTCACCAGCGTTAGCTGACTTTTAGCATGTTTTTCTCAGGTATTTAAGAATGTGTTTAATGAAGGCAGGGCATGGGAATGGTCATAAGTTTGAGGGAAATGTTTTTGCTTGTGCATTGAACTTTGAATTTGGGACAGATTTGTTAAATGAGCTTCATTTTAATTGAATTGAACTTGATGTATGACAATTTAACTTTGAAAATGTAAACTATTTTAAAACGGATTTAAATCCGTTCTCTATATCTTTGTGCTGTGATTATCGATTTAGTAGCACCCAAACATGTATGCTTCCGCAAATCCTGATTTTGGGGGTGTTACAGATTGGTATTCAGAGCCTAGGTTATAGAGAACTAGGTTTATAAAAACCCTAAACTATAACCAGTTTATGAAAAGCATTTCCTTATGACTGCCAGATGCCTGTCTGCCTAGCTTGCCATGATTTGATCGCTATTTGCCTTATATTATTAAGTGTTATACTATGCCGTTTGAGTATTTTACTTAACATATATGATATAAGTATTTTCTATATACTTACACATGCCACACCATATTTGTCACAGACCATGTCTCTCCCTTCCGATGCACATGATGAGGTACTTGCTGCTGGACACACTTCCCCATTGCGACGACCAGTTCCATTTCCGGATGACCCGTTGATGGAGGTTGTCAGAGCTGCTGCTCAGCATACACACACCACTCTAGTATCTACTTCACCATACCTACCCCGCTATAACACATCTCACCGTTTATCTCCAGATCAACTTTACACTCTCACCAAGCATAATCAGACTACTCCACCCATCAGACGTCGGGCTTCTTATAGGAGGGTCCGTGGACGTCGCATCCAGCTATCATCTTTGCTATCCTCACCACTCAGGAGGACCCGTTATGGTTATCCGGGTACCTCTGCTTCATCATCATCTCAGTCACCTATGTCATCTCCAGATCATTCTCCTCCCCGTCAGAGATTATGGAGGTCTATTCAGTCTTACTCTGATGAGGATGAGGATCTAGTAGAGGATCCAAAGCAGGTTCTGGTAGAGCCCACACGAGCAGTGACAGCACCCATTGAGCACGCTCCTGTTTGTGCAGGTGATGATGCCACGGGATGGCAAGGGCATCATGGAGGATGTACAGGGGGTATTTGAGGTAGGCAGAGCTCTAGGGCTACCCAGATACAGGATTTGAGTGATAGCCAGTAGATTGACATTACTTGTGATGCCAACACGGGTGTGCGTGCAGCTAGTCCGGAGTACACTCCATCATCTCCTTCGTTTGTGCCACCTCCATCTTCGATACCTTCTCCGCTTCCATCACCAGTGGTTTCTCCGCTTCTACCAGCCTCACCAGCTGAGCTCGAGGAACCCACTGTCATGGAGCAGGTATGGATTTAGCTGGCGAACCATGCCAGTTTACTTGATGTACACTCAGATCAGATTGAGAGGTTAGAGCAGCCTGACTGCATTCAGAGAGTTGAGAGGAGGATTAGGACAGTTGACAGGGCTGCCTGTGTATTATTTGAGGAGATGTATTCTGACAGACGTGTGATGATTGGCCTGAGAGCCAGATTAGATGCATTGGAGAGGTTACATGGAAGTGAGCTCAGGGATTCGGACTTTAGGGCTATTGGTTTGGGCAAAGGTCAGACCAGGATTTGGAGGATGTTGAGGAGAGCTCGAGGCATTGATCACGCTTAGTGGCAGAGGATTATGACTGCAGAGTATATGATCGGTGTTGTGATGAGAGAGAATCAGGAGCTGAGACACCGTGTGGATCAGTTGGAGGCTGCTATTGGAGGGATGACTGCGGCATTCGAGCAGTTACGCCTTGAGCGTGATCGAGCCAAGATTAGTTTCAGTAGATGATGTATTCCATTAAACTGATCAGTTATCACTTAATAGTAATCACTAACTATTAGCCTTGCTTGTAATTTTGTGAACTTCTATTCCATTCGGTATATATATATATATATATATATATATATATATATATATATATATATATATATATATATATATATATATATATATATATATATATATGTATGTATGTATAACATGATGTATATGACATCTTCAATGACATGGAATACCACCTCATCATATTTTTATTCCATGTTATCACAATGAGTCCACGTAAGCAGTGTTTTGCAATGTGAAATCCAGAATTTATTTGTTCAAAAATTCATGAGCATGGATTCGAATATGGGTTTGTGAATAAGTGCTAATCACATCTTAACCACTGCACTAACACAATGTTCTATATTTGTTCAACAAACTAAAATCTATAAATGCAAGGAAGGATTGACACTTATTTGGGAAGTTCAGTCCGAATAGCATAGCTATTACAGTTTTATTCGTATGAGGATAAGTTTAGAATGGATTCTGTGATATCTTTTATTTTCAAAAATAGTTTTCATGTATCTAAAAGTCTCACACTTGTAGCCCCGAATAACATAGCTATTACAGTTTGATTCATACGAGGATACGTTTAGAATGGATTCTATCATATCTTTTATCTCCAAAAATAGTTTGCATATATCTAAAATTCACACAATTGCAGCCCTAATTTTTCACTATATATACATCATTAACTACGCATCTACAAACATATACGTGTATTTAATACACAAAAACTTGATGTGCGTGTGTATTGCTTTAATTCTTTTATGTCTATGGCAGCGGCCCCAAAAACTTGGTGCACGCGTGATGTCGTTGTGGTTTTAGCAGTATTAATGCCTACTCAAGTTTTAAATTTATATTTAGCCGACTTATCAATAAAACACACACTTTAACGAGCAGTGTACCCGGCCAGTATGAATATAATGGTAAGTAGAGTGTCGATCACTAAGAGTGGATCGTATTATCTAGTTATTTTAATCAGTATTTTAATATCTTAAATTAGCTTTACAACATAATCTAACACAATGGGGTTCAGCCTAAGAGACTGGCACGGTTTGGTTATGATTAAATATAAACTAAACTAATGAGCACGAATCAGCGATTAGCACACACGTACACAAATAGATACTCGAGACAATAAGAAGACCTGTCCTGATAATTAAGTAGCTTGTCACTTGTTTTATTGCTAGTTATAAATGAAGTGTATGTAATTAACCCTTTCTCGTTGGCTCTAATCTTATCGGCGAGTAAACCCTTAATGATCACTTATGTCTATCCCACTATCCTAGAAACGATAGAATAAATAGGCGAGGAAGGGGCATGGCGACCCAAGCAATGCTCAGCTAGACACAGAGGTTATCAATGCACTAATAAAAGTCACCAAAGACATCAACATATAAACTTTAATTAATGGGAAAGCAATTTTAAGGGGTGCCCATGATTTTCCGTAGTCACATGGAATCGGCCCATTAATCCTGATGAATTAAAGTGTACTAATACAATAAAACAAAACTACTTAATGAATTGAATACATGCAGGACCTTCTTACAGCTCTTGTATCTTCGTTTAGGGTGTGTCTTGTGCTGCTAATACGTCTGAATTCGGCTCTAGGGTTTCTTCGGTCTTCGAAAGCTTAGTGTGTAAAGGATCCCGAAATTCGTCTGGCCTTGGGGTATTTATAGTTTCTGTCTGAGGGTTAGATGCGGCGCATAGGATAAGTAGATGCGGCGCATTGACTTAACTTCGCGTGGGGTCCAAGATTAATATATTCAAGAATATTCGTACACCGCCTTAAGATGCGGCATAACTCCATTTCTCTATGCGGCGCATGTCCTTTGCCGTCTTGGATTGTAACTTATGAAATCTTGATAGTGATGCGCCGTATGTACGAAGTATGTTGCGGCGTATCTGGAGCAGAATGATCTTGATCTTGTACATTTCAGTAGACTCTTAACATCTTGCTTATTTTGCTCCATAATTGGTCCAAAATCGCCAAGTTTCACATAATACTTGTTTTTACCTGAGAATTACAAAAGTAAACATTAACGTATCAATTCTCATATATAATATAATAAAACAAGTCAAATAAATAGGATAAATGATGATAATAAAATGTACTTATTTGAGTTCATCAGTATGCTTGAATTCCATTGCGCCCACTATCATCAACCGTTAATTCCTGCTGAGAATCACGTATGATATAAATAGATCTATTGGGGGTGACTTCCCCGTTTGGTTGTCCCGGCAGGTAACGCGAACGTATACCATGTCGGAATTTGCCGAGTGTCTGGGGATTAACACTCGCGGGCACCCTTTATTTGCTATGCCAGCTTGGCATGTTTTTTGTCTAGTTTCGGGTGGATAAGCTTAGTGTTTGCATACCGAATTAGTGTGATTGCTGAATTATTTGCTATGGTCCATATGTGCTTATTTACTTTAAACCTATGAACTCACTAGCGTTAGCTGACTTTTAGCATGTTTTTCTCAGGTATTTAAGAATGTGTTTAATGAAGGCAGGGCATGGGAATGGTCATAAGTTTTAGGGAAATGTTTTTGCTTGTGCATTGAACTTTGAATTTTGGACAGATTTGTTAAATGAGCTTCATTTTAATTGAATTGAACTTGATGTATGACAATTTAACTTTGAAAATGTAAACTATTTTAAAACGGATTTAAATCCGTTCTCTATATCTTTGTGTTGTGATTATCGATTTAGTAGCACCCAAACATGTATGCTTCCGCAAATCCTGATTTTGGGGGTGTTACAGATTGGTATTCAGAGCCTAGGTTATAGAGAACTAGGTTTATAAAAACCCTAAACTATAACCAGTTTATGAAAAGCATTTCCTTATGACTGCCAGATGCCTGTCTGCCTAGCTTGCCATGATTTGATCGCTATTTGCCTTATATTATTAAGTGTTATACTATGCCGTTTGAGTATTTTACTTAACATATATGATATAAGTATTTTCTATATACTTACACATGCCACACCGTATTAGTCACAGACCATGTCTCTCCCTTCCGGTGCACATGATGAGGTACTTGCTGCTGGACACACTTCCCCATTGCGACGACCAGTTCCATTTTTGGATGACCCGTTGATGGAGGTTGTCAGAGCTGCTGCTCAGCATACACACACCACTCTAGTATCTACCTCTCCATACCTACCCCGCTATACCACATCTCACCGTTTATCTCCAGATCAACTTTACACTCTCACCCAGCATAATCAGACTACTCCACCCATCAGACGTCGGGCTTCTTATAGGAGGGTCCGTGGACGTCGCATCCTGCTATCATCTGTGCTATCCTCACCACTCAGGAGGACCCGTTATGGTTATCCGGGTACCTCTGCTTCATCATCATCTCAGTCACCTATGTCATCTCCAGATCATTCCCCTCCCCGTCAGAGATTACGAAGGTCTATTCAGTCTTACTCTGATGAGGATGAGGATCTAGTGGAAGATCCAGAGCAGGTTCTGGTAGAGCCCACACCAGCAGTGACAGCACCCGTTGAGCACGCTCCTGTTTGTGCAGGTGATGATGCCACGGGATGGCAAGGGCATCATGGAGGATGTACAGGGGGTATTTGAGGTAGGCAGAGCTCTAGGGCTACCCAGATACAGGATTTAAGTGATAGCTAATAGATTGACATTACTTGTGATGCCAACACGGGTGTGCGTGCAGCTAGTCCGGAGTACACTCCATCATCTCCTTCGTTTGTGCCACCTCCATCTTCGATACCTTCTCCGCTTCCATCACCAGTGGTTTCTCCGCTTCTACCAGCCTCACCAGCCGAACTCGAGGAACCCACTGTCATGGAGCAGGTATGGATTTAGCTGGCGAACCATGCCAGTTTACTTGATGTACACTCAAATCAGATTGAGAGGTTAGAGCAGCCTGACTGCATTCAGAGTGTTGAGAGGAGGATTGGGACAGTTGACAGGGCTGCCTGTGTATTATTTGAGGAGATGTATTCTGACAGATGTGTGATGATTGGCCTGAGAGCCAGATTAGATGCATTGGAGAGGTTACACGGTAGTGAGCTCAGGGATTCGGACTTTAGGGCTATTGGTTTGGGGAAAGGTCAGACCAAGATTTAGAGGATGTTAAGGAGAGCTCGAGGCACTGATCACGCTTAGTGGCAGAGGATTATGACTGCAGAGTATATGATCGGTGTTGTGATGAGAGAGAATCAGGAGCTGAGACACCGTGTGGATCAGTTGGAGGCTGCTATTGGAGGGATGACTGCGGCATTCGAGCAGCTACGCCTTGAGCGTGACCGAGCCTAGATTAGTTTAAGTAGATGATGTATTCCATTAAACTGATGAGTTATCACTTAATAGTAATCACTAACTATTAGCCTTGCTTGTAATTTTGTGAACTTCTATTCCATTCGGTATACATATATATATATATATATATATATATATATATATATATATATATATATATATATATATATATATATATATATATATATATATATTTATATATATATATATATAACATGATGTATATGACATCATCAATGACATGGAATACCACCTCATCATATTTTTATTCCATGTCATCACAATGAGTCCACGTAAGCAGTGTTTTACAATGTGAAATCCGGAATTTATTTGTTCAAAAATTCATGAGCATGGATTCGAATATGGGTTTGTGAATAAGTGCTAATCACATCTTAACCACTGCACTAACACAATGTTCTGTATTTGTTCAACAAACTAAAATCTATAAATGCAAGGAAGGATAGACACTTATTTGGGAAGTTCAGTCCGAATAGCATAGCTATTACAGTTTTATTCGTATGAGGATAAGTTTAGAATGGATTCTGTGATATCTTTTATTTTCAAAAATAGTTTGCATGTATCTAAAAGTCTCACACTTGTAGCCCCGAATAACATAGCTATTACAGTTTGATTCATACGAGGATACGTTTAGAATGGATTATATCATATCTTTTATCTCCAAAAATAGTTTGCATATATCTAAAATTCACACAATTGCAGCCCTAATTTTTCACTATATATACATCATTAACTACGCATCTACAAACATATACGTGTATTTAATATACAGAAATCCATCTACATAGCAACCTAATCAACTATGCAGCGGCAAAGACATTCTGAGAGGCTTTCAAAAGCTAAGCAGAACAAAAACTCTGAAAGTTGTCTTCCAGGTATTGTGGTCTTGAATAATTTGGTTGCATATAATTTGTATTTAATTCATGATACAATGAATTTTTATGTAGATGTCCAAGAAGGGAAAAGTACACCACACCATATAACAAATGTAAAAGATTCTATTTGTTCAATGAGTTGAGACACATGTCTATTTAAAATTGCAGTGGCAAAAGCTTCGAAAAAGAAAACTACTACAGTGGATGTAACCATGCATCAAAAAGGTATTGTGCATTTAAATTGTGTTTATCATACCTTTAATATTGATATTTTTTAGTTAATTAAATTGCTGATGTGTGTCAAACAAACAAACTGATATTCTTTGTTTAATAGTTTATATCATAGTGTTAACTTTCTTATCAATATTTACATAATTGTTTCAGATTCAAGGGTTGTTAGCAAGAAAACCACTACCATGAATGACATCATGTTTGAAAGTGATACACCATCAAGTCATTCACGAGGTATGATGTTTTAAAAGTATTATGTTGATATTTGTTTTGTGGAATTATATGGTTTTGAATTTAATATTGTTTTTTAATACATTGATATTGTGTTATTAATAGCTTACATGACCATTAACATATTCTTGGTACAATGATATTGTCTCATTGATAGATTATGTGATTTTGTTATTTATAAAACATGTTGTGCATATTTTGTATTTTTTGCTGTAACAATTCGGTTACAACAGTACTAATTTTCACGTTAGTACTGTTTCTTAAACGCATCTTAACAGTATTAGTTTCAAATTAGACTGCGCCTTGAAAGATCGTCATAGTACTAAATTTCAATTTAGTATTAACTAGCACCTTAGTACTGTTTCATCAAATACATTATATCAGTACTAAGTTTCGATTTAATCACTTTCTTTTAAACTTAGTACTGCTAAGTAACAGTACTAGGTTTCAAATTAGAAACTGTGCCTTTAAAGATTCAAGTACAGTACAAAATTTCAATTTAAATTAACTATGCACGTTATACTGTTTCATCAAATACATTATATCATACTAAGTTTCGATTTAATCACTTTCTTTTAAACTTAGTACGCTAAACTTTTTGTAACAGACACTGAAAAAATATAAGTAGTTCATAAGAGTTGTGTTATATTTTTTGCTGATCAGATTGTTACATGTTTTTCTATTTTTTTAAATTAAAATTAATGCCTTATGTTAATCATGTTTCCCTCATAGACTTATATTTACAATGAGGAATTTTGTTTGAATTTGTAGATGGGAAGGTATAGAAGAATAGATCAATTTCCCAGTTAAAGGAAAAATGCACAAATGTAATCATACGTTGATAACACAATATGCAGATCTTTGAGGCTTGATATTACCTTTTGGGATAAATGGGCGTTGCTGTGGAATGAATATGAAGACAGACTTGATAAAGTTGGTCATATAGACTTTCTGTTGATGATGGGGAAAATAAAATACTGGGATAGTAAGGTTTGTAACACTTTAATTCAATTTGTTGTACATTTACCTCAAAACTTAAATAATATTGTATAACGAAATATATTTGCTCTTGCACATGATGTAGATAAACCCTCAATTCATAATGCTTTATTTGGTTCAAGGATATTTATAAACAGAGATATTCCTCAGGTACTGGCTTTTCGGAAAAGGTAATAACTAATATAAGTGTCGTTAACCAATAAAAAAATTTTGACCACCTTTTTTTCCCAAAATCTAATGTCTACGTGACACAGTTATGAAGAACAAGAGGGATATGATGCAAGTGGGTTCAAAATTGAAGCCTACAATCAGGCATCGCATGTTGTTAGCCCTGCAGAATTTATGTACAATTTGGCAGGACTAAACATAAATGACCGCACAATAACACCAAATAGAGATATTAGTCCTATGGTTGTTAATATTACAAGAAAAGCAAGGTGCATCTCTGTTTGGCATTCCAATAAACTAAATGAAGAGCATGATCCATACAGTCTTGATTGTGTTTTTCAAGATGAAGAGGTATATTTAATTTAATTACTAATCATATATGGTTGTACATATTTAACAAAAACATTAATACTAACAATTGTTGCAACAGTCAAATCGTATTCAAGTTTACATCAAAAAGGAATTGATGTTTAAATTTGAGCCAAATTTGCAAGAGTGTGAATGTTATATAATCCCCAACTTTGGAGTAGCAGAAAATGGTGGAAGGTTGCCGCTGTTACCACACATGTATAAAATTTCATTTTATAAAGGGACCGATGTTACGAGAGTTGAACACATCGATGAAAACTTTATTGGCTTCATTAATGAACCATTCAGCCGCATATTGGACAGAGACTATGAGTACCATGAGCATGACTGTGTTGGTATGTATATCTAATAAACATATGTATGTTGTAAATATAAAAATATAATTTGTTTTAGTTCAATTATCCGTTTTTTATTTGCAGATGTTATTGGAACTGTTGTAGCTATTGGAAATATTGTATTCGTCAATAGCGTCGGTGGCCGAAAGAATCGAAGGACGGTTGTCATAGAAGATGCCGAGTGAGTTAGTAATCTTAAATTTTATTATAATTAACCTAAAAAAATGCACAAATGTAATCATATGTTGATAACACAATATGCAGATCTTTGAGGCTTGATGTTACCTTTTGGGTCAAATGGACGTTGCTGTGGAATGAATATGAAGACAGACTTGATAAAGTTGGTCATATAGACTTTCTGTTGATGATGGGGAAAGTAAAATACTGGGATAGTAAGTTTTGTAACACTTTAATTCAATTTGTTGTACATTTACCTCAAAACTTAAATAATATTGTATAACGAAATATATTTGCTCTTGCACATGATGCAGATAAACCCTCAATTCATAATGCTTTATTTGGTTCAAGGATATTTATAAACAGAGATATTCCTCAGTTACTGGCTTTTCGGAAAAGGTAATAACTAATATAAGTGTCGTTAACCAATAAAAAAAATTTGACCACTTTTTTTCCCAAAATCTAATGTCTACGTGACACAGTTATGAAGAACAAGAGGGATATGATGCAAGTGGGTTCAAAATTGAAGCCTACAATCAGGCATCGCATGTTGTTAGCCCTGCAGAATTTATGTACAATTTGACAGGACTAAACATAAATGACCGCACTATAACACCAAATAGAGATATTAGTCCTATGGTTGTTAATATTACAAGAAAAGCAAGGTGCATCTCTGTTTGGCATTCCAATAAACTAAATGAAGAGCATGATCCATACAGTCTTGATTGTGTTTTTCAAGATGAAGAGGTATATTTAATTTAATTACAAATCATATATGGTTGTACATATTTAACAAAAACATTAATACTAACAATTGTTGCAACAGTCAAATCGTATTCAAGTTTACATCAAAAAGGAATTGATGTTTAAATTTGAGCCAAATTTGCAAGAGTGTGAATGTTATATAATCCCCAACTTTGGAGTAGCAGAAAATGGTGGAAGGTTGCCGCTGTTACCACACATGTATAAAATTTCATTTTATAAAGGGACCGATGTTACGAGAGTTGAACACATCGATGAAAACTTTATTGGCTTCATTAATGAACCATTCAGCCGCATATTAGACAGAGACTATGAGTACCATGAGCATGACTGTGTTGGTATGTATATCTAATAAACATATGTATGTTGTAAATATAAAAATATAATTTGTTTTAGTTCAATTATCCGTTTTTTATTTGCAGATGTTATTGGAACTGTTGTAGCTATTGGAAATATTGTATTCGTCAATAGCGTCGGTGGCCGAAAGAATCGAAGGACGGTTGTCATAGAAGATGCCGAGTGAGTTAGTAATCTTAAATTTTATTATAATTAACCTAAAAAAATGCACAAATGTAATCATATGTTGATAACACAATATGCAGATCTTTGAGGCTTGATGTTACCTTTTGGGTCAAATGGACGTTGCTGTGGAATGAATATGAAGACAGACTTGATAAAGTTGGTCATATAGACTTTTTGTTGATGATGGGGAAAGTAAAATACTGGGATAGTAAGTTTTGTAACACTTTAATTCAATTTGTTGTACATTTACCTCAAAACTTAAATAATATTGTATAACGAAATATATTTGCTCTTGCACATGATGCAGATAAACCCTCAATTCATAATGCTTTATTTGGTTCAAGGATATTTATAAACAGAGATATTCCTCAGTTACTGGCTTTTCGGAAAAGGTAATAACTAATATAAGTGTCGTTAACCAATAAAAAAATTTTGACCACTTTTTTTTCCCAAAATCTAATGTCTACGTGACACAGTTATGAAGAACAAGAGGGATATGATGCAAGTGGGTTCAAAATTGAAGCCTACAATCAGGCATCGCATGTTGTTAGCCCTGCAGAATTTATGTACAATTTGACAGGACTAAACATAAATGACCGCACTATAACACCAAATAGAGATATTAGTCCTATGGTTGTTAATATTACAAGAAAAGCAAGGTGCATCTCTGTTTGGCATTCCCATAAACTAAATGAAGAGCATGATCCATACAGTCTTGATTGTGTTTTACAAGATGAAGAGGTATATTTAATTTAATTACTAATCATATATGGTTGTACATATTTAACAAAAACATTAATACTAACAATTGTTGCAACAGTCAAATCGTATTCAAGTTTACATCAAAAAGGAATTGATGTTTAAATTTGAGCCACTGTTGCAAGAGTGTGAATGTTATATAATCCCCAACTTTGGAGTAGCAGAAAACGGTGGAAGGTTGTCGTTGTTACCACACATGTATAAAATTTCATTTTATAAAGGGACCGATGTTACGAGAGTTGAACACATCGATGAAAACTTTATTGGCTTCATTAATGAACCATTCAGCCGTATATTGGACAGAGACTATGAGTACCATGAGCATGACTGTGTTGGTATGTATATCTAATAAACATATGTATGTTGTAAATATAAAAATATAATTTGTTTTAGTTCAATTATCCGTTTTTTATTTGCAGATGTTATTGGAACTGTTGTAGCTATTGGAAATATTGTATTCGTCAATAGCGTCGGTGGCCGAAAGAATCGAAGGACGGTTTTCATAGAAGATGCCGAGTGAGTTAGTAATTTTAAATTTTATTATAATTAACATAAAAAATGCACAAATGTAATCATATGTTGATAACACAATATGCAGATCTTTGAGGCTTGATGTTACCTTTTGGGACAAATGGACGTTGGTGTGGAAATATGAAGACAGACTTGATAAAGTTGGTCATATAGACTTTCTGTTGATGATGGGGAAAGTAAAATACTGGGATAGTAAGTTTTGTAACACTTTAATTCAATTTGTTGTACATTTACCTCAAAACATAAATAATATTGTATAACGAAATATATTTGCTCTTGCAAATGATGCAGATAAACCCTCAATTCATAATGCTTTATTTGGTTCAAGGATATTTATAAACAGAGATATTCCTCAGTTACTGGCTTTTCGGAAAAGGTAATAACTAATATAAGTGTCGTTAACCAATAAAAAAATTTCGACCACTTTTTTTTCCCAAAATCTAATGTCTACGTGACACAGTTATGAAGAACAAGAGGGATATGATGCAAGTGGGTTCAAAATTGAAGCCTACAATCAGGCATCGCAGGTTGTTAGCCCTGCAGAATTTATGTACAATTTGACAGGTGATTTAGTATTTTCCAAAGGAAAAGGCAACGTATGCGTTTTCCCCGGGTCGTATCCCAATGAATGTCGAATATCGAGTTGTCGTTACGTTGTCGAAAAGTGTGGTGAATGTGTGTGAAAAAGAGTGATTGATTGGTGATTTTATACTACGAGCAATGAAATAATAAAAGTAAACAACTAATTAAGCTAATGGTACAACTAAGCTAAGCATACGAACATAAAAATGAAAATTTGAATTTAAAAACGTTACGCGACGAATTATAAAACGTAATTAAAAAGTGAATTCCTAAAAATTTAAACCTAAAAATATAAAAATAATTTTCCTAAATTAAAACTAATAAAAGAAAATTTTTGGAAAAAGAAAAATATTTTTTTAACTTTTTAATAATTTTTTATGAATTAAAAACTAATTAAAACTATTTAAATGATTTAAAAATAGTAAAACTATTTGGAAATTTCTAAAAATTTCTGAATAAATCTAAAATTGAATAAGTAATTTGAGAAAAATAAACTCAGACCCAGAATAAGCTCAGATAAGCAAAACAGCCCAATAAGCAGTTGTGAAATAAGCTCAAAATAAGCAATAGTTATCCAAAAATAACAAAAAGCTCAGATATGAAGCAACAGACTTATATAAGCTCAGAACAATTGAAATTGACCAAATAAGCACAAGCTTTAAGCAGAAAAGTAGTTGAATCAGCAGTGATGGTGAGACAGAAAAGGGGTCCAATCAGCCAACTTGTAACCCCCAATTAGCAGTCCTAATAAGCTATGAGATGGAATCTTATGGGGACAAAACTTTCACAGACCAACTGAGAATTCAAAAAACATAAAAGCCCTATGTATAATACCCCAATTGCACTTCAATTTAGCCCTATAAAAACTGCTAGAGAGCACAAATTCTAATGACCCAAACCTGCACAGATTTATGTGAGACTTGCAGCCCTGAATGAGCAATCAAATAAGCTAAAAAGTTGAATTCCCAGATGTTGAGCTTAATGCTTACTATACTAACTACGTACAAACCAAATATCTAGATAAGAGCTTAATTCAATAAGCTACCAAGTAGCTCAGATCAGCAGCTACAAACCATGGGTCTGCATAAAGTATTCTGTGACAGCAGAGGGAGTGTTTTGACCAAAACTTGTGCAAACTTACTTGAAATCCAACTACCCTTTGCACACTTACTTAAACACCTAAAAGCAACACAGGAATGCCTAATTGAGACTTTCAAATAAGCTAGCTTATGCTGAGCTTATAAAGGCAGTGTTGAGCTTACTATTCCACAAAAAGGCCAATATAACTATAGTGAGCTAAAAACCACTTAATAACTACTGAATATTGCTTATAACACCTTATCTTAGCTGCATCAAAATCAGAAAAGTGCAATTGAACAGTAAATAAGCTAATAACACAATAAACCAAACACCCCTTTCTAAATCAACTTTTGTAATTTCAAACTAGATACTACTAAATTAAGCTAAGCCACTTATTATCTACTGTATAACTAACAAGAGCAAACACTAATAAGCACTTTCTAATACTAAATAAGCCCTATTAAGCAATCAAACAAAATTAAGCTACTAATGAGACCAATTAAACTTACAAGTGAATACTAAGATAGAACACAATTCTGGACCAAAAATGAACACCCAGGCTTATGAAATAAGCCAAATAATACCCACTTAGCTACTCAGAATCAGCTTATCCTTCCAGAGGAGCTTATTTGACCATATGTTGACTTTGTTTGACTTTTTGGAATTTGTGAGATAAGAGCTGAATTGAACAAAGCAAAGACTTACACTAAGCTAATGAGCTTGTATAAGCTTATACTACTTATAAAACAGCTTATTGAAGCTGGAGGTTTACTTATTTTTGTATTTTTTTTAATATTTTTGGAATATTTTTTGGATTTTCAAAAGAGAGTTTAATAAAAGTTGAAATGGTAAATAGAAATAATGATGGAAATGATTTGAAATAAGCTAATAACAACTTTAATAAACTAAATTCAGATAAACAACTCAATTAAAATAGAATCAAAGTAAAATTAAAATAACAATTTCATTAATAAATTCTCAAAGTTTACAATAGAAATTTAAGACTACAAAAACAGAAAATAAATTTTGACAGAGTAACATTACTAAAAACTAACTCCAATACATGAAGATCATCATCCTATTTATAGCCGAAGGTGGAAGGATCTAGGAGGTGATTGCCAAGCTGGCAATCCGTGTGCTTGTGCTTTCTCTCAATCATTTCCAACCCTCTGATCATCCCTAATCATCATCCATTAACTCACGACCCTTGGATCAATTCATGTGATGTGTTCGGTCCAATAAGCAGCTGCCACGTGCCCCATTTGTGCTTCTTTTGCTTCTGACATCACTGACACCTTCTAGAAGCCAAGCAATTGTACGGATTTGCCCTTACTTTCGGTTAAAATTTGTACGGGGTTATTAGGGTTCTTATTGGTAAAATTGGGGAAGAACATGTGGGCGGGTAAGTGTTTTGTTATTTTTTACTTTTGTTTGACTGGTATTAAATAAAGTTTGACTCCGGGTTTGGTTGTGGGTGTTGGGTCGGGTAGAGTTAAAAGAAGAGGTGGGCTCGGATTTATTTATTGTTTGGGCTTGGGGTTTAGTTTTAAGAGTTGGGTTGGATTTTATTTGGAATGGGTTGGGATTAGTAATAGATCCGGATATAGTATTGTAAAGATTTGTAGTTTGACAAAAGTACAAGGACCAAAATCGTAATTGCTGGAATTTAAGGGATTAATTTTGCCAATCTTCAGATTTGATCCAAGGGCTTTTCTTGTCATTTGATGAAACTTCAAGGGTTGACTTTGACTTTTTGCATCCGGCATCGGCTAAAAATAAAACATCCATATCTCGTGCTCGGTTTTCCCGGTCTTTGCTTGATTTTTGTCATTTTCTTCGATATCCATGCCTGCATATGTAAAAACACAAAAACACAATATATTTGGCATTTTGGTTGGGTTTTTGGTCTATTTGGGTCCGGTTTTGGTCAAGAAAAGGTATGTGTTTAAGGACATACCAACAGGACTAAACATAAATGACCGCACAATAGCACCAAATAGAGATATTAGTCCTATGGTTGTTAATATTACAAGAAAAGCAAGGTGCATCTCTGTTTGGCATTCCCATAAACTAAATGAAGAGCATGATCCATACAGTCTTGATTGTGTTTTTCAAGATGAAGAGGTATATTTAATTTAATTACAAATCATATATGGTTGTACATATTTAACAAAAACATTAATACTAACAATTGTTGCAATAGTCAAATCGTATTCAAGTTTACGTCAAAAAGGAATTGATGTTTAAATTTGAGCCACTGTTGCAAGAGTGTCAATGTTATATAATCTATAACTTTGGAGTAGCAGAAAACGGTGGAAGGTTGCCGCTGTTACCACACATGTATAAAATTTCATTTTATAAAGGGACCGATGTTACGAGAGTTGAACACATCGATGACAACTTTATTGGCTTCATTAATGAACCATTCAGCCGCATATTGGACACAGACTATGAGTACCATGAGCATGACTGTGTTGGTATGTATATCTAATAAACATAAGTATGTTGTAAATATAAAAATATAATTTATTTTAGTTCAATTATCCGTTTTTTATTTACAGATGTTATTGGAACTGTTGTAGCTATTGGAAATATTGTATTCGTCAATAGCGTCGGTGGCCGAAAGAATTGAAGGACGGTTGTCATAGAAGATGCCGAGTGAGTTAGTTATCTTAAATTTTATTATAATTAACATAAAAAAATGCACAAATGTAATCATATGTTGATAACACAATATGCATATCTTTGAGGCTTGATGTTACCTTTTGGGACAAATGGACGTTGCTGTGGAATGAATATGAAGACAGACTTGATAAAGTTGGTCATATAGACTTTCTATTAATGATGGGGAAAGTAAAATACTGGGATAGTAAGTTTTGTAACACTTTAATTCAATTTGTTGTACATTTACCTCAAAACTTAAATAATATTGTATAACGAAATATATTTGCTCTTGCACATGATGCAGATAAACCCTCAATTCATAATACATTATGTGGTTCAAGGATATTTATAAACAGAGATATTCCTCAGTTACTGGCTTTTCGGAAAAGGTAATAACTAATATAAGTGCCGTTAACCAATAAAAAAATTTCGACCACTTTTTTTTCCTAAAATCTATTGTCTAGGTGACACAGTTTTGAAGAACAAGAGGGATATGATGCAAGTGGGTTCAAAATTGAAGCCTACAATCAGGCATCGCATGTTGTTAGCCCTACAGAATTTATGCACGGTTGTGTGAAAAAATTGGTTGGAATGATTCGTACCATTGAGCCGGTCAGAAAACGTTATCGATGTTTTCATACACTATATATTAAATAATTTTACACTATATATTAAATAATTTTACACAATAAATTATTACATTTGCGCAACTAACTTTAATATTAAATTGCAGGATACTTGTTGTGTTGTGTATGCAACAGTGCATAGCATACAATGTGATGCTGGTTGGGCTTATACAGGGTGCAGAACATGCAGCACTAGAGTCAAACCAATTGCATCAAAAGGGATGGCAGGTTTGAAAAACAAGAATCAATTGTGGTGTTGCAAGAAACATGGAGAAACATATGCAGTTGCATCTAGGTACCAAAAAAACTCTAATAACAGAAATAATTGAATTTGTTATAAGAAAAAGTATTACCCAACCCTAATTTTCATTTATTTAAATTTGTAGGTTCAAAATCATTGTTCGTATATTCGATGATAGTGGTTCTGCCCAGATTATTCTATTTGATAACAATGTACATAGGATGACAAACTTGTCAGCATGGGAGATCATGCAAGAACAGGGCATGGATACAGATGAATACTTTCCGGATGAGCTTAATCAGATAATCGGAAAACAATATCTATTCAATGTGAAATATACTGAGTTTAACCATAACAATAACAGTCATATTTATCGAGCTGAAAAAGTCACTGAAGATATTGATACAATCAATTACTTCAAGAATGGTTTCCTAGATAAAGAGGTTCGATACATTACATTATTAAATAATTAAACAATCGAGTATGGTATAATATAATTCCACATTTGCTGCTAAAAATTTGTATACAAACAATTGGTTTTTAGCTTATTTTCGGTTTAATCATACATATTATAACAATTAGGTTCCAACAGTACTAAGTTTCAAGTTCAAACTGTTCGTTTAAACTCATAATAGCAGTACTAAATATCAAGTTAGTACTGCAACTGTAAACTTAGTACTGTTAACTCTTTTTATTAACACAAGATTTAAAAATATGTATGCAGTTCATAGTACGGTTCATGTGATTTTATATATTTTTTTAAAAATGTATATGGAATACTCAATTAAAAAACAAGGTGACGAAGATGGACTGGAAGAGGATGCAGATGAACTACATGAATCTGAAGATGAAGATCACAATGTTGAGAAAGGCGTGTATGATTCTGAAAATGAACTACAAGAAATGCAGGAGGATCTTGATGATTCTGACGCTGATGATGAAGTACTTGGAGAAGATATGGACGGTTCTGAAGCAGGTAAAGAAGAAATTGTAGAAGACCTCGACAATTCTGAAGCTGATGAACAAGAACATGGAGAAGACCTGGATTTTCCCGAAGCTGGTAAAGAAGTAATTGATGGAGACCTACATGGTACTGAAGGTGAACAACATGTTATTGGTGATCAACCGCATGATTCCGAAGACATTCTACATGATGATGAGCATGGAGACCTACTATACTTTGATATATGTCTAACCACTATTCGTGTTTGAAAATAAATAAGTTAATAAATGTTATTTAAATTGATTGAACATCATAGGTTTCGTCAAATGACACGGCAATTTCAACTATTATTGCAAATGAGGTAAATTTGGACAAGATGGTTTTGGCTCCACGCCTTGGAACACTATCATTAGTCTATTGAAAACATATACCAAACAACAAAGTAAATTATTGTAATTACTTTTAACCTTTTTTTATAGGATGAAGCATCTATCATTTTTGGAAGAGATAAGAAGAGACAACGTGAAATGATTGGTGAAGAAGATAATGAAGCACAGGAAAACTTCCCAACAAAGAGGCTGGTGACAGTGGATTTGGATAAGGATGAATGAAAAAACGCGAAACTAGATGCGTTTGATATTATTTGAAAAAATATTTTCTTTGAACACCATATTTGCGTTGAACAATGTTTTTGATTATGAATTTTGTTAGACAGTTTATACCATATGTTTGTTTAGTTATTGAATAGGTTGTTAGACAGTTTATACCATGTGTTTGTTTAATTATTGAATAGGTTGTTATGTTTTAAAAACATTATTTTGCTATTACAAATTAACATTAGATACAACATATTATTTGAAACAGTATTATAAACACATTATAAACATATCAGATACAACATATTATAAACACATTATTTTTTAAACATTATTTGAAAAAATATTTTCTTTGAACACCATATTTGCATTGAACAATGTTTTTGATTATGAATTTTGTTAGACAGTTTATACCATATGTTTGTTTAATTATTGAATAGGTTGTTAGACAGTTTATACCATATGTTTGTTTAATTATTGAATAGGTTGTTATTTTTTAAACACATTAATTTGCTATTACAAAATTACATATGCAGTAATGAATACAACGTCCGATATTTGATAACAAACAAAAGATATGACACAAGTAATCACATATGACACAAGCAGCACAAAAGCATAAGCAGCATTACCCATTCTACTTGGCAACACTAAGTAATAACATCGAACAGTACTAACTTCTATACCAAACAATACTAAATATCTAAGTATTCGCAATAATCATAGCATATCAGTATTAAAACCAAACAACCAATATTAATCAACTATATATCCAAACAAGTGGATCATTGATTCAAGATATATCATAAAATTTTAAACAAGTTAGAAAGATATCGACATATTTTTTAAAATAAAAATATTATTATCTTTTAAATACATCCTAATTAATTGCATGAAGGTTTTAATAGTATTTGCAAAAAAGTTCCATGACAAAAAAAAAAAAAAAAAAAAAAAAAAAAAAAAAAAAAAAAAAAAAAAAAAAAAAACCATAAACACATCTTAAACATCTTCGGAGTATGCTTCAATCTCCATCTGTTCCACATGAGTTTCCTTCTCATCGATTCCTTCGCGAGCCAACACCAGTAGTTGAGACATTAAATCAAGTTTTTGACGGTCCCTCATGTGAGTTTCAAGTAGGCAATCATATCCAGTTGTAGCAACCCCATGAAAAGGGCCAAACGAATCAGCCTCATTGATGGTTTGTTTACGTTTTTCGATCTTAGCCCTCAGCTGGGTGTATTCGTCCCCCATCCGGATGAGAAATCCCTCCTCTTCTGTTATGTCTTAGAAGAACAAAACCTTAAATGCATCTGATAGGTTGTCTGAACCACATGTTGCTTTCAACTCATTAATGTTTGGTGTAGCTGCCATTGATCAAATATTTTTTTGTTTTGAAATTACAAATAGGGCTATCAAAAGTTATACCTGATGAATGTATCACAATTTAACCTAAATTATGAATAGATAACTTTTAGAAAAATTAAAATATTGAGATATTCGGTTTCTATAAATATGTTCAAATTAAATTCTATAATTATGTTCAAAAGATATATGTAATCTAAAATATATATGTAATGTATATCTATAGTAAAAATATAATGTATAACAAATCGAGTCCTAAAATATATCCACCTACGTGTTATATAAATAACGACATTCGATATGTATTGTTCAATCCTTAAATACGATTACTGTTATCAAAAAACAATAACAATGGTGAAAGCAAAGGCATCGAAGGTATTCATGTTTTAATCAAAATTAGTAGATTGATTACGTGCTAAGTTAAACTAACTGTTTAGAATATAGATTGGTAACACTCTTCTATGTTAATTATATGCAGGAAAACAAAAAAGCATCAGCTAAAACCAACTCTAACTACTCAAACCATAATGATGGTTTCACAAATTTTAATTAGGTACTGTTTTGCATTGTAGTGGAATTTATTAGTTTTTAATTTTTTATGCATTGCTTAGGTTGTTTGTTTGACACACAACAGCCGGATATTGTCAAAGGCGAAATCAGAAACTGGTAAAAATACATGCAAGCTTGATTATTCTGAATATAAATCTGCTAATGAGGTATTTTTATTAAATTTTGATAATATTTTATAATGTGAAACTCATGGATCAAAAAATCAAAATATCTTACTGATATCTGGAGTCTGTTCCAGTTACACATAAATGATGTAGGCTAACTAAAGACAACACGTCAGTCGGCAACAAAATTTTTGATGTTAGTTCATCAGATGATAAAAAGCTGCAAAAAAAGATGACAATGGAGAGGTATAAAAAATGATTGTAATTCATATTATGTAATACTTACCAATAAAAAAAACTAACTACGTTTGTGATAATTGCAGCCTTTCCCAGTTATACATAAACGCCGTAGACTCACTAAAAATGGCAAGTTAGTCAACAAGATAGTTGTTGATCTGATTTCATCAGACGATGAAAAGACACAATCAGACAAAGTTGTGGATCTAACTTTATCTGACGATGAAAAGGCACAATCAACAATTTGGAAAATCTGGTTGCTAATCATCCTGGGGAAAAAACCCTAATGGTAATAATTTACAATTGCACATTATATTTTTATGAAACATATATATTGTACGCAAATCAATGTTCATACGTATTGTAAACGTAAGATTTAATCTATTCCAGACAATCCCCATAGTCTATATAATAAGCTAAACCAGATAATAATGCTAATCCTATATTATTAAGCTACCATAGACAACAAGATAAATCAAACAATTCCCATAACAGATAATTTGTTAGTAACTACTAACTATGTTTTGGTTTGCAGAACCCTACTTTTCCATGGGTTCTTACAGATTATGCGTCACAACGATTCGATCAAATCTCTGACCGAGATCAATCAAATATATCTGCTGATGAATAACCGAATGCGTTCACGTATTCAAAAACAATACAAGACAATGTATCATCGAACCTACCAAAGTATATGCTTTATGATGAAAATACAGACGATGAACATGAGAACAACAACAGTGTATCTGAAGAAGGTGTGTGGGTTAATATCAATGATCTGGATGAACCTTTTTATGATTTAGTCGATTATAAACCCAAGTGTTGATGAAGATATCATTGAAGAATCTTCAACAGGTTATTTGTTAAAAAGTGGTTCCATGTATAATTTTGTGTGTGAGTGGCGTTTAGAAAATTTAAATTTGTACTTAAGTATTTATTTTTTTTTAAATTATTTGATTTTTTTTTTCCATTTTTTTATTTTTTTTAATATCCATAGGTGAGGAATATCATGATAATGTTGGACAAGACAAAGATGCAACCATGGATGAGAAATATAAAATAGAGTTGTTGATGTGGGATGATATGGTTGATGTTGAGGGTAGAGTGCACGGAACAAATGTTTCTAACAGCTACATCGACGATGAAGTATGGGAAGTCGATTCAGGCGCATATAGTGTTAGATCTGTATCTTCTGGCGATGATATAGCAAGTTTTATTAATGACGGCTCCACTGATTATGAAACTACCGACGATGAGAATAGTGATGACGATATTTGATCAAGCATGCGATGAATCTCAAAAAATTATGTTTCTTGAATATTTTTATCTAAAAGACTTGCAACAGTTATTATTTTACTTCTAAGATGTTGATATGATTTATGTTTTACTAATAATGAAATTTACGCATTTAATTTAGTATCAAAGAAAAAATTGATGCATTTTTTATTTTTTAAAAATTACGCATTCATATAAAATTGTCTTATAATTTGTGTAGGAACATGTATACATAATAGCATATACCTACACAGATTATAATAGAACACTATACTAAACTAAAAGTAAGACAAACATACCATGCCCACCGTCCTTTATGAAATATAATCAATTTAACTGTTTCTCCTATTTAGAGTTCATTAGTTTGTTTGTTTCAACGGGGGCTTATTGTCATGGTATTTATAAACTAGTTTCAATAGGGTTTATTTAGTTGTTAAAAAACTTTAGCAGTGCTAAGTTTAAATGATCATAGTAAGCAGTACTAACGTTCAGATTAATAATGTTCCTAATTAGTTTGTTAGTTTCAAGGGGGATTATTGTCATTGTATTTATAAATTAGTTTCAAGAGGGATATTATTCAGTTGTTAAAAAACTTTAGTAGTGCTAAATTTGAAAGATCATATTCAGCAGTACTAACGTTCAGATTAGTAATGTTCTTAACATAACTTGCAGTAGGATTCCAATAGTTGCAGTAGTAGGAAATTTTGCCAAGCAGCAGGAACTTTAGAACCAGCAGCAGAATGATTAAGCCGAGCAGCAGAATCATACTTGGTGTATTTTCCATTAAGAACCATGAGCAGTATTGTTCCTAATCGGTTATTAAAATAAAATATTCATCAAATTTTTTTTTAATTATTATATAATTGCAAAAGGAACATACCCAATACATATTTTTTTTTTTTAAATATACAGATATTTTAAGAAAAAATACATCCATATAAAATTGTGTTTATAAGTATAAATTATTTGTATATGATTGCGTAGAGATATTTACCCAATATATATAAAGTAATCATAGCATGCGTAAAACACCCTAAAAAAAAGGTATCATTTTTTGAATTAGAATTTCGATCAAAAGCTTTATTTATTATTAGATAACAACAAATATAAAATATCGATAAGATATATATTTTTTTTAAATATACATATATTTTAGGAAATTATACATCCCTATAAAATAGTTTTTATAAGTATGAATTATTTAGATATGCGTTCGTTTAAATATTTACCAAACATATATAAAGTTTATATGTACCAAACTTTGATAACAGTATAATTTTCAAGTTCATCTTTTTGCATGTGACATCAGAAACCAAATCATTGATTCAACAATGGAAAACAATGCGAACGACTTACTTATCCAGCGTAGGGGCAGACCTAAAAAAAACAACTACAACAAGGTTAGACAAATAATCCATTTTTTTTGTTTCCTATTAATAATTATTAAACAAAGAACTGTTTATACATTATGTTTTGTTTTGAAGATCAAGTAACAGCGGTAGCTGAACCAGAAGCTGATCCGCACAGAGGAACACCTGCGATAAATCCAGAAAAGGGAAGTCATCGCGTGCAATAAAGCGAAACACGTTAGTCAATTGAATTAATATACATTTCAATATTTCACTAGGACTAGGATTGATACAATTATGTGATAATAGTTTAGCTGTTTAAAATCATATCAGTTATTAACAAATGAATTGTTGGTCCTAAATTGCATATCCGAATTTACAGTATTGTGGCATTAGCGCATTTATAATCTTAACAATTTTGTTTTGTTATATTTTACACAGAGTTAAACGATTTTTGACTCCGCAAAAGTGGGCGACCTCCAACAACAATACTTCCACAGTGGATGAATGTGGATACAAATAATGAACACGTCAACAAAGAACCTAGACCAAGGGGACGTCCTTTCAATAGTGCAACCCAACCACGTAAGAAAATTAATGCAGCATAAACACGCGCAAGTTAATTTGTTTTTATAATGTTTTCCATATTGAGCTTAATAACATCAATAACAGAAATACCTGCGAATATTAATCATAACCAATCCGGTGCACATTCTTCTAAACGCAAATCAGAAAGGCTTAAGCAAAAAATAAAAGTAGTTAGACAAAAGACATTCCAACAATCACAATTTAGTGCTACACGCTTGGCAGAAGAGGATGTTATAGAAAAAGATAACTTCGTTGGAATATCTAACGGTACACAGAATATATCCTTCATTAACAAAATTGTTCAACACAATTTCTTGGCATGTATTTATAAATTATGTATGCTTTAATACTATATAGCTGTACATATTACATTGACCATGGAGATCCAATTCACAGATGTGGTTCTTGTGACGCACTATTATGGCAAGCTGAAAGTATGGTAGGACATGCAAATTCTAATTGAGAGTCATATTTACTCTGTTGTGGCAGAGGAAAGGTGAAATTGGGAAATGAAATACTTAATCCACCAGAGACGTTGATGGAACTTATCAGTGGAAACCATCCAAAAAGAAATACATTCATTGAAAATATCAGATGTTACGATTCAATGTTTGCATTCACATCAATGGGTGCTAGGCAAGACACGTCAGTTAATCAAGGATACAGGGTGAAAATTACCACTTAATGGGTTCATTATTGCCAGACGAAGGTGAACCTCCAATGTTTGCACAACTATATATTTACGATGCTGACAATGAAATCAAAAATAGGATGAATTGTTTCAGGTATGGTGCCAAAGCTTATAATGTAATATTAAGAATATTTTGTGTTTTGATTGTATCTTAATGAATCTTGCGATTTTCATTACCTACATTATGTTACAAATTCGTATTTAACTTGCTATATTTGTAACTGCATCAGCGGCACCGCAACCCCAACATAGAATCACGGCATAGACCACCAACTAACAGTTGAGTTACGCGACATGCTTGATTCCATCAACCCATTAGTTGCCCAATTTCGAATGGCGGGTGAACGATTCGTATCTGAAAGAGACAGAAATAAATTAAAAATACGTCTCATTGGTACAAGAGAACGAGATGGTAGGAATTATAACCTACCGAATGCTTCTGAAGTTGCGGCACTAATTATGGGTGATTTTGACAGCACATCAAATAAAAGGGACATTATTCTACACATGCAGGAGGGAGGTAAAAGAAGGATCAGCGAATTACATCCTTCATATCTTGCACTACAGTATCCTCTGTTGTTCCCGTATGCTGAGGATGGTTATCAAACAGACATATACCATTTTGGTATTACTGATCACACACCAACAAACAAAAAGACAAGGGTAACAATGAAAGAGTATTTTTCATACCGACTACAAGAAAGGCCAGGTGTTTTTTCTATGTGTCTAAATGCAAGGCGGCTTACTCAGCAGTTCATTGTCGATGCATACACTATGGTTGAATCTGAACGGATGTCATTCATACGAAAGCAACAAAAAGACTTGAGAAGTGAAACATACTCGAGATTGGCAAAATTGGCTGAAGACCCAAATTCTGGTGTGAAACTACGAGGGAAAAAAGTAATCTTGCCTTCGTCATTTACTAGGAGCCCAAGGTATATGATGCAAAACTATCTGGATGCCATGACAATTTGCAAGGTTTATGGATTTCCAGACCTCTTTATTACGTTTACGTGCAACTCGAATTGGCCAGAAATTTCACGCTTTATGGCTGAGAGGGGCTTGATGTCAGAAGATAGGCCAGATGCAATTGCTCGAGTTTTTAAACAAAAACTGGACACCCTTATGCGAGACTTTAAAGATCGACACTATTTTGGAAAGCTCAAAGCGGGTATTTACTTTACAACTATATTTCCTAACCTGATTATCTCCTAACAAGTATTTCTTTATATATCAAATATCTGATATTATGTTATTAATGCAGCTGTTTACACAATCAAATTCCAAATAAGAGGACTCCCACATGCTCACATATTAGTTTTTTTTTAGGCAGAACATAAAATAATGACCCCATCACAAATTGGCCGCTTCATTTCCGCTGAAATCCCGGACAAGCATGAGGATCCGGAACTATACAAAATTGTAACTGACCACATGATGCATGGTCCGTGCGGCCCTCAACAACCGACCTGCCCTTGCACCGTAAAGAACAAATGTACAAAGAAGTTCCCAAAAGAGTTTAATGAAACAACATTCATTGATGAATCAGGGTATGCCATTTATAAAAGAAGGAATGACGGGTCTACTATAACAAAAAGTAAAACGGATTTGCCCAACGGATTCGTCGTTCCATACAACCCCGGACTGCTTCATCGATACCAATCGCATATTAATGTAGAGTGGTGCAACTAGATTGGGTCTATAAAATATCTTTTCAAATACATAAATAAGGGACCAGATCGAGTTACTACAGCCCTCGAAGATGAAGAAGCCGATGAAGTCAAGGATTTTTATGATTGTAGATACCTTTCTGCATGTGAAGCAGCTTGAAGAATTTACGGATTCGATATACATTACAGGTTTCCACCCATTGAAAGATTACCATTTCACTTAGAAAGGGAACAGTCTGTTATATTTGATGCAACGGAATCTATTGATTTCACATTGGACAAGCAATCGGTTAATGAAACCAAGTTTATTGCATGGATGGAAACAAACAAGACAGACGAAGAAGCTAAAAAACTACTCTACCACGAGTTTCCAGAACACTATGTATGGAGGCAAGAAGAAAGGAAATGGTTAAAAAGGCAAAAAGGGACGTGTATTGGACGTGTCCAACATGTCCCTCCATCTATGGGCAAATTGTTCTATTGCGAGTATTACTCAACAAAGTTAGAGGTGCCACGGACTGGATTGACTTTTAAAAATATGAGGGTGTCACGTATCGTACATATAAAGACGCTTTCCAAGAAAGAGGGCTGTTCGTGGACGACAAGGAATACATCGATGGATTGTTAGAAGCCAGCCATTGGGGAACAGGAACATATTTGGGTACATTTTATGTCATGCTACTCATGACAGACAACATGTCTCGGCCAGATGTTGTTTACGAAAAAATATCGGAAGTAATGGCAGCTGATGTCGAGCGTATCGAGCGAGTCAAAAGGAACGACCCAGGTGATAAATTCTTTCAATCATACCCATATATTTATTACAACCTACCTACATACTTTAAAACATCATATATATTAACAACAATGTTTATTAACAATTTAAAACACTTAATTTCAAAAAAAAAAAAAAAAAAAGAAAAAAAAAATCAAAGAAAACAAATGCACAATATAAGTATTCAAAGCAAACAAACAACAGCATAGAAGCTAACGGTTATTTTTTTTTTTTTTTATTTTTTTTTTTTACAGATTGGGAACTATCAGACATCCAAAAGAAAAATATATGTTTGACATATATAGAACACATGCTTCTTTGTAACAACAAAAGTTTAAGAAATATTCCAAACATGACATTGCCAAATGAAATGTTCACGATGGCAAATTACAACAGACTGGTGTCGACCGAGTTGGCATACAATAAACATGAATTACGCGCTCAACACAAAATAATGTATCGTTCGTTGACAGATGAACAAAAAGGGATATACGAAACAATAATGGACGCTGTTCATTCTGAACATGGAGGTATGTTCTTCGTGTACGGTTATGGAGGGACTGGAAAGACATATCTTTACAAGACATTGTCTGCTGCACTAAGGTCAGAAGGACAGATAGTGTTAAATGTCGCATCAAGTGGGATCGCAACGCTTTTGCTGGAAGGTGGTAGGACTGCCCATTATCGGTTCGCTATCCCAATCAATATAGTAGAGGATTCTATGTGCCATATTTCAGCGGATAGCGAACTGGCTGACTTGATAAGGATGTGTAAACTAATAATATGGGATAAAGCTCCAATGACTCATAGACATTGCTTTGAGGCATTGGATAGGACGCTTAGGGATATATGCAGAACAAATCCATCCAAGCCTTCTTCATATGTTTTTAGAGGAAAAGTTGTTTTTTTGGTGGAGACTTTAGACAAATCCTACCAGTTATCACAAACGGTTCCAGGCACAATGTTGTTCACGCAGCTATAAACTCTTCATATTTATGGCAGCATTGCACTGTATTGGAGCTAACCGTTAACATGAGGTTAAAAACAGGATCGGATAGTACCGAACGAAAAGAAATACAAGACTTCGCTGATTGGATTTTATCAATTGGGAACGGAACAATTGGAGGTAAAAACGATAGGCAAGCAACCGTTGAATTCCCAGATGATATGTTAATTCTAGACTCAGATGATCATATCGGATCAATAATACAAGAAACCTACCCCAACTTAAATACAACCTTTACAATCCAACATTTTTCCAAGCAAAAGCAATCCTTGCACCAACCCACGGGCTTGTGGATATGGTAAACGATAGAATGCTGCAACTCCTTTTCGGAGAAGAACATACATACCAAAGTACTGACACCGTTGGCATTGCTGATCAAGACAAGAATTTCAATGAGTCAATATACACGCGTGATTTCCTTAACAACATTTGGATTGCCGGTATTCCTCATCACATATTAAAATTAAAGGTGGGCACACCAGTTATGTGTATGAGGAACATTGACCAAACGGCTGGGTTATGCAATGGAACGAGGCTTCAGGTTCAACGGATGGGTGTTAATATAATTGAAGCAAAGATTATATCTGGGGGGAAGTGTTGGTACTATTTGCGCAATACCACGTTTGATTCTTAGCCCATCAGATAACAAGATGCCATTTTAATTTAACCGGCGGCAATTCCCAGTTTCTTTGTGTTTCGCAATGACTATTAACAAAAGTCAGGGTCAAACATTAACACAAGTAGGGTTGTTCCTAAAGCGACCGGTTTTCTCACACGGTCAACTGTATGTGGCGGTATCTAGAGTCAAAAACCGAAAGGGATTGAAAATCATCTGTTGTGACGAAGAAGGTAAATACACCAACTCAAAAACAAATGTTGTATATAAAGAAGCTTTATTTCGTATTTAATTTAAATTAAGTTTCCTATATGCCAATTACATTAGCAAAATAATTGTTTGTCACATATACTCTGTCCTTATACATCAAACGAAAAAGAAGTGTTTTTAAAAACAAATAATCGACAGCCATAACCCAGCCGTTTGGTCAATGTTCCTCATATATATAACTGGTGTGCCTACCTTTAATTTTAATACATAAAATGAAAAAGAAGTGTTTTAAAAAACAAATAATCGACAGCCTATTCGTATCTTTTCCATAATTATCTAACAAACTATACACGTTTATCTAATAAGCAGTAGAATGATTTACTCTAGCAGTAGGATCATCGATGTCTAGCAGTAGAATCATACTTGGCCTATTTCCTTGATCTTCCTCTGTAACTCAGCAGTAGAATAAACACACCAGCAACACAATGATTAAGCCGAGAAGTAGAATCATACTTAGTGTATTTTCCATTAAGAACAATGAGCAATATTGTCAAACTTGAGCAGCAGCATCTTGAAACCCAAAAATCCTCCCCTAAACTTGATATTTTACTCCAAAATCATCAAGTTTCCTTTAAGCATAGACAAACACCAGGAGGATGGGTGTAAATATAATTGACCAAACGGCTGAACTTTCTCAGCTAATCATATTTCTTATAGAAACTAAGATATCCTTCTACAAAATCATTCATGATCAGTACAAACAAATTCCTAACAGTATTAAGTATCAGTACTAATAATAAACAAGCAGTGCTAACATCAATGCAAACTAACAGTCCAACGCCTAAAGAGCAATACTAATAACTGTAAGCAGTACTAATTTTCTTGGATATCTGCATCCCCGTACCAGTAGCAGTATAAATCAACCTATACCTTCATTAACCCTTCCATCCTAAATACATTTTTGCAAAAAAGTCATAAACAAACTAAACGGAATTTTCTATACTTATATACACATTCTACTAATCCTAAAGCTACCACAACAGGTATATTGTAATTACATAGCATACTTGATATCTACTAAAACAAGCTTCAACAACCAAAATACATCCTTATAAATACGCATTAAACAAAGTCACCTTCATTGTCTATAGATAAACATTAAACTGCCAGATGCTCATTCCATTGTAAGGACAACATTACCCTTGCTTGACAACACTCCAACATCAAGAGTGAACTTCACTGCTTGCTTTTCAGCGAACCCAACTTCATTCATAATATACTTCCATTCTCCAAGCATGACAACGTGGTCCTCAAACTTTTTAACTTTTGATTTACCAATGTATTTTCTTAACACCAGGTCCTTCTGAAAGGATGAGTGCGAGTAACACAATCTGACATTGGTTGTATCAGTAGAACCAAAATAATTGTAGAGCTTGTGTTGTCTAACAAAACCAGCCGGTATTGTCTGTACAAATGCATAAACAACACGTTTAAAATTTACACCCAAACAAACTATATAAGAACTACTATATCATTCTGGTATGCACTTACAATATAACCCTTCGTAACAGTACGACCAAGCTCCTTAACAAAAGTACAACCATCATCAATTGTTTCGTTTGGCACACTAGTATTTCTATGTCTTCAACTCCCGCACCCCTAAAAAATCTTAGAATATGAAAAATCAAAACAAATATATTGAATAATTTAAGTACAACACAGTTGAAACAAATTTTAATACCGTGAACTGTTTCTTCCCAAGAAAAGGTCCTTTTCTTCTCATCACAGGTTTAAAATTCACATCAGCTTCACCAACCTTAAGATATACAAAACCATCACCTTCTTCAAGTTTTACAACTTTTTCCACAGACACTCCCTAAAGTAGAGTATCAATAAACTATATTGATGATCAAAAAACATAACATATATATAGATTTGCGTTCATGTGGTGTACAAGCTTAAAATAGATAAAATAGGTACACATGTGAAACGTTGGATCAATCTTGATAGATGAGATCAAAATAAATAATACTAATTAATTAGATAATAATATTAGTTAATTAGATATTTAGTTTAAGGGTATTATGGTAATCTTTTTTTATTTGAACACAAGAGATACATGAGATGTCATTAGTTGCTTGGGTCCCATAAACTACGTTTATATCACTGGACTTGGTCAATGATATCTTTAAGGTAAATTAACCATGTTAAATCATCATTTATGGATTACAAACTACTATATAGTACTACTAGTACTACCTCCATCTTAGTATTCTTTCATTCGACTGTGATTGTTGATTGGTGATTTTGGATTATGGGTAATTCATCAAACTTATGAGTTAGGAATGGCAAAAATAGTTTATTGTCACTTGTCAACCGATTCACTTCTTCACATTCATCAAACAAAGATGTACTCAAAATGCTTTAAAGTTACTTTGACAAACTTTGTCGGTTTTCAAAAGCTTCCAAGTGTGACACGACCCTTTCAAAATATACACTCAGCATGAGCTCTGTAAACTTTATATTTGAAGATGTGCATACATGTCAGAATGGATTTAACATTAAGAAAAAAGAGAAGAGTAAAAAGCGTACATGGCTCAATATTTTCTTAATAAAATAACCACAAAGGTCATCTAAAGTGGCCAGAACACACAAAATGGTCATTAGACCAAACACCAGAACTGAAAGGCAAGAAATGATGCAGATTTTTGGGTTTTTAATTTCAATTTTCATAACACATTACAATATCTTCAGGGTTGCTAAAATCAGAAGAAAATCCAACTTCATAATGACGCATGCTGATACAAAGCTTATTCATATTTCAAGGAAGTACAACTTCTGGTGACCGATGGTTTAGGATCTGAGGGACGCCCCAGCTTTTGCAAGGTCCTCCAGTCCCTTAGAGATTTGGGTCTCTGACATCCCTTCCAAACGAATGCCCCTCTCAACGCCCATGTCTGTACATAAACCAAAAGCTACGTCAAATACACTAATCAAATACACAAAAACCATAAACAAGGTTTATGGATGCTTTAATTTGGTTATAACAGTTAAATGTTGCAGGATATTTGTTTGTTGAGTGATGTCTTCTACTGATGTATCTTTGATCCTTGTTCTTAAGACATCGTCCACGCCTATAGGCAAAATTAGAGCCGTTACAGAGATGTTGGGTTTCTCTAAGCGAGAATCAGTGGGCTAGAATGTTTATCTGTATTCTCTGTTTCTGTTCCTTATTGATCAAAACAATGTGCAGACTAAAAACCTCTAAGTCTAAAAGTTCTAGTCATCCCATCCATCCCTACAGGCCTACATACTTAGTGGCCTTTTTTCAAAATAAGTGGAATGAATTACTCCATGCATCCCCTAAAAGTTATGGCATTTTCACTTAAGACTAGAAGTGATAAAAAGGATCGGCCTGGAGGTTTGTGTAACAAGTCAAAATGATAAAAATATTTGTTAGGGTTGGATTGACCTGAAAGGCTTCTTTCCATTAGTTTAAATTTAATTAAAAAAAATCCAGTGTGTTAAATATGTGTTAAATATGATCTCTATGCTATTACAATAATAATTTCAACATTAAAATAAAACTATATAAGAGGTTGTATGCATCAAAATACACCTTTGGAAACTTTCAACTAATACACATAAGTTTATTTCTACTAATACACCTTAGTCACCATGTCTGGCCTTATGCGCACGACATGAACCCATGTCTGGCCTTACACATACTCAAAGAGTGCACATAAATAGCTTGTACATAAGTTTATTTCAACTAATACACCTTAGCCACCATGTCTGGCCTTATGCGCACGACATGAACCCATGTCTAGCCTTACACTTACTCAAAGAGTGGACATAAATAGCTTGTACAAATAATCAACTAATATCTTATTCCAAAACAACCATATGGGACAAATATGCATATTCACCTAATAGCTTATTTCAATCAAGCTTTAAGTCGCTACTACACTTAATACAACTCAATCATACATACCCATGTTGCAACTGCTAATTCATTGTAGCTTAATAGCTTATTACAAAACATATACACAGCTGGCACACATTAATCCTAATCAACCAATACACAATACTTTATTTCAACAAACACACATAAACAACGATTACCTTATTTGAAAAGTTTATTTTGACTAATACACATAATCAACATATACCTAAATTGAAAACAACACATGAAACTAATACACATAATCAACTAACATATTCTTTTCAAAACATATATCAAACTGATGGTTATCTGATGCACATGAATCATATTCAACTAACCTACAAAATTTACAAAGTAGGTTACACACATAAACCAACTCATACACAGTTGCGGTCTCAGCAATACCTTGTTCGTCTTCACTATCTCCATCAATAGTTAGATCGATCATGTCATACTCCTCATTATCTCCCTTTGGTCAATGTCGATTTGACAACCTTCCACCTCGACGAACTGACACCAAACACCAACAAATAAAATTAAGAAACAAACTATTTTCACTGAATAAAAGATATTAAAAAAGCAGATCAATGTATCAATTACCAAACAATTTTTGTGGCGCACTCCCAATGTCGATCACTTCGTTTTGAAAAACTACCATTCTCATAGCTATGGAATGGACATACACCTTTCTTGATGCTTTTTAAAGAACAATTGTAGAACTATGATTTGGAGATTTTTTATTGAGTGAGTGATTTTGGGATTAGGGTTTCAATTCTGACTTGAATGATATCCGGATGATTATTGTTCATACCTAATTCATGAAACTTATATATTAATGAGTCAAACCAATCTATATACCAGTGTTATAAAATTAGTACACAAACGCCATTTGTGTTCCACTTAATTACAATTCTGCCATTCATTTATTTAATAGCTAATCTCTTCTATGATGATTGATCTAACGGTCCACATGTGTACCTATTTTATGTATTTTAAGCTTGTACACCACAATAACGCCCCCTATATATATATATATATATATATATATATATATATATATATATATATATATATATATATATTAATAAAAACATTATAACTTACGTCGAAATTCAGGGTCCGGACAAAAGCCACAAGCATCATGGATGGTCACGATAAAATGATGCCCAACCATAAAATAGACAACAAAAGTTTGACTATCGTCAATAATGTGTTTTTCGCAATATTTCTCCCATTCAGGACCACAAAAACCAGTCGGTTTGTTCTCATCAAACTCCAAATACACCCTCATCCACCCATCAAAAGTTCTAACACAATACAATGTATGTTTCTTAAATTGATATCCTTCAAAAAAACTTTTTGGCAACACTTGTACACGAATAAAAAAAAAAATCTAATTAGATTAATAAAAATTGAAAATACATACTCTGTTAACTCTTAAACAGACAATAATGTAATTTACAATGTACCTGTCTTAAAGAACTCATCTTCGACGTTGGTGCAACACATCGAGACATTTGAATTCCAACCCCAAACGTGATAAATCCATTACGGCAATTACCATACTTATCAAAATGACTAACACGGACATACTCAGCATTCCTAATGTCAAATAAAACATACTAACCCTGCTTAAGCCCATTCTCTTCTGCATACTTTTTCCATTCCACTCCATATATCACTCCAACATTACCATCAACGCTACGGATCTTAAACTTATACACTTTATTAACAATCTTTGCGTGTAACGATTCACAATCTTTATTATCAATTAATTCCAACAATTTTTTTGGAAATTTGAAACCACTTTCAGCACCATTCTCAAACTTAACTAGAAATGCCATCTGTAAGATTTAACAAATTTAATATTACTCATTTGCAATGCTATTTAAGGACAAAATTCAGAGAAAAACCAATATCATATTATTAACAAACTGAAACACAATAAAACTTCAAACACAGTAAAACCTTTTCAGAAATAACATAACATGCGACTTACTACTGTTCCTTTAAACTAAGTATTGTTAGAGCTTTTTATCAACATTTAGATTCCATCAGTACTAATTGTCACATTAATACTCCTCCTATAAACTTAGTACTGTTAAAGATTTTTAGCGATTGAGTAAGCGCTACAAAACCAAACAAACTAATCAACTCTAATATATCACGATACTCATTAGACCAAAATGAGATACAACTAAACGAACATTAGCTGTAACTAACAAATTCAAACACAATAAAACATTTTCAAAAATAACATAACATACGACTTACTTTTTTATCAACATTTATATTCCATCAGTACTAATTGTCACATTAATACTGCTCCTATAAACTTAGTACTGTTAAAGTTTTTTAGCAACCGAATAAGCGTTACAAAACCAAACAAACTAATCAACTCTAATATACCACACTTAAAAAGCGCTAGAGATCCTCATTAGACCAAAATGAGATAGAACTAAACGAACATTAGCTGTAATTTGGGATATATGAAAGAAAAATACAATTCCAAAAATAAAATGATGCCCATCACAATCTATAACCAATATGAATGGAAAAGAAACCATTCCCCTTATACAACATAATGTTACACACATATAAAAATAACTTAAATGAATGAACAAGTCACTTACCATGTATAAAAAATGCCTAATTTAACGTTTAACTGGCCTACTACAACATTTGGGGTTTTTTAAACTAAGCAACGTATCCAACATGCAATATTAAAATAACTTAAATGAATGAACAGGTCACTTACGATGTATAAAAAATGCCTAATTTAACGTTTAACTGCTGATGCGTGGTTTTGCAACCTTACAACAAGTTTTACCTCTCGAGGGATCTCAAGAGGCTTACAACCCCACCAGGCAGTGTACCTGACCGATGTAGTATAGTGTAGTGGTAAGTACGGGGGATTGATCGTTCTCCACAGGGAATAGTGTTCGTTAGGTGTGAAAAACTACTCTAATAGGTCTAAGGGTGAGAGAAGATTCTTTTTGTGTTTTTATATTTTTTTATGAAAGCAAGTAAAATCTCAGGTTTGAAAGAGTGGGCGGAATTAGTTGCTAGTCAACTAACCCAAGTTACTACGAATGCAAATAAAATAAAATAACAGAAAATGAAAAGGTTGGTGAAAACTTATGTGGAGGGAAATGTGTTTACTTAGATTTCCTTACTCCCTAACTATCTTTTACCGGTTGATTAGTGTGTATTAGTTGCGTGGATGACGGGTGTATTCCTTAATACCATTCGTGGGGTGGCGTACGTACTTCCCCAACTCTACAAGCTCCTACTTCACTCCTATGTCGAGCCGGCTTGGAAGCTCCTAACATGGGATCACTAGAATTCGCTTGTGCATTAAATACAACCATAAAAACCTTTAGTACGCATTGGTTCATGTTTCTTAAGACGTTCAAGCAAGTTACCGAATAGGAAGTTAGCCAGTTTTCTTAAGCCTAACATAGATGAACAATCATCCAATACAACTAATAGCACACTAATAACCAATAATCAATAGCTAGGTTTCATTAGATCTAAGCAAACACAAGATAAATCTAGCCTAACATGTTAAACAAAAGACAAGAACAAGATAGAATCAAACAACACATAGACATATTGAATGATTAATTGATAACTTATCTTCAATGTAACATGGAAGATCTCAAGGCAAAAAGCCTTGAAAGAGCTGCCAAATTCGTCCTAGGGTTTTCACACACAAAGTTCCCCAATAAGTTCCACACTAATGACAAAAAATTGCAAAACTATATATAGACTTTCAGATCTGACGGCGTCACGTTATGGAGTGTGACGCCGTCACCTCGCCGCTTTTAGGGTTCCCGGATGACCTTCTTGACGCCGTCCCTCTTTAGCTCTCCAAAATCCGTTCTGGCTTATCAGGGGTTGACGCCGTCAGAATTAGGGGTGATGCCGTCCCTCTTTAAATTAAGCCGTGACGACCTTGATCAGATTAAAGCGTGACGCCGTCAGAATTCCCATGCAAATTTCTCTGGCTTATCATGAGTAAATTTCACATCCACCTTTTCTTGCCAAGCCATGACGCCGTCCAGGGATAATCCTGACGCCGTCAAAGGTAACTTTTAGCATGATTTTGAGACTTTGTCGTTTTCTTCACTTTTATGCTCCAAAAACGTCCAAAATGCCTCCTTTTCCAGATTTCTCCTCAAAAGTATCTAAAATGACAAAAGGAACGATTTAGGGCAATATTTGATCAAATAAATACGATTTAGGGCTTAAATGACCCCTTAAAAGCGGTACACTTTTCGCTTCATCAAATACCCTTACACTTGAGATTTGCTTGTCCTCAAGCAAATGCGCTTTTATTCTAATCAAAATACAAGTTAGGGGTCATTTAATGCTAACATAAAAGTAATTACAACAAATATTCGTTCCACTTTAATCATAATAAGCACGGAGATTACAAACTAGCACCTCACAAGTAGTGTTTAGATACTCACATCTCTCAAGTGTCATCAAAATAAATCTCATAAATGAAAACGGATAATATCTCTCACTACCTGTCATAGCAAATAGATTACCATAGGCTTGGGAAAGGATCGAAAACCTCCTCCACTAGGCGTAAGCACCTAAGATAAACTATCAAAGAGGGCTTATAAACGGGTTATAACGTTAGGTGTAGGGAAAAGGAAAACACGGTTTTATTGGATAAAGGATATTTTACTGGTGGCGAGTTAAAGATCTTGATCAATTACATGTACTATACAATGTTGCTAAGCCAAGACTCGACTCGATCTTAAGCCAAAAACAAAATAACAAAAACATAAAATAAACATAAAATAAAACGGGATGGTAGTCCGTATGATTTTTCTACTTTTCTTTTTCTCATTTTTTTTGTAGGGATAATTACTAAAATAGCCCAAAACCCAAATGGGATATTTCTACCCCGGTTGCCCTGGGCAATGCCCCCAGTTGCCCAAAAAAGAGCGATTGTTGCCCAAAAAATACACTGGAAATCCTTCGGTTGCCCCAAAAAATGCCGGTTGCCCTGGGCAACACAATTATTTTCGGATTTCGGGTTAGATAAGGAACCGCCCATTTGTGTTTGGGCTATTTTGGTAATTATCCCTTTTTTGTATTTTTCTTGATTTTTTTGATTTTATTTTTTTATTTATTTATTATTATTTATTTTTTTTTTGCATACACTTTTGCCCTACCATCCAAAATAATACATCAAAAGGGGCGTTGCATCCCCTTACACTTGAACTTTTACACAACTTTACAAAAAAACTATTCTAATGACTCGAATTAAGATAATTGAAAAACTTGGAGTACTTTTTAAATTATTTAGCACATATGGGGGTAATAAATGATGTTCTTCCCCATTACTCCATTACACTAGTACTTTACCCATGAGTCCCAATCGTCCCAAAACAATATGTACAAGGATATGACTCGACTTAGCAACCATGTAACCAATTAGATAATTAACTTGGGTTTAAACAAATGTTGTAACAATAATGCACTAAAAATGAGTGCATACAAGGTAGGCTAAGGCGATTTGGGTGTACATTTTAGTGGGGTGTAACAAATTCTTCCTTTAAGTAAAATGCTTAAAGGTCGAAACAAAAAGATAGGCTCTGAGGGGTGTACTAGGGGTATCGTGTACTAAAAATGAGTACAACGCAAAGGGTGTGGGAGAATTACTTGACCAATGTAGCCAAAGTAATTATAACAAAAACACAGGTGTAAAACAATGGGTTAATCCTAATGCCTCTTATCATGTAGTAAATCTAACTACACGAATGTAGTCTCAATTGTGGCCTCGGAATGGTCCTAACGCAAGTTCTAGAATCTAAGTGCTACCGGTACACACATCATAGCATAAATGCTTTTCCTACCAATTCTAGGGGCGAACCTCACATATTTGGGGGTGGAAAATTTTTTAGTGGTACGGTTTTTGTGCTAGTCATATAACTCCTATCCGTGAGACGCTCATTAGATCAAAGTTTCACTCCTATATGTTGTAAAAAAATTTAAATTTGGCACTAAAATTGCCCTAACAGGTATTTCTCTCAGTTTTATTACACATCTATTATTAAACAAACAAAAATCAAGCGTAAGAGCATTCTCTAATCGTACTTTTACCCCCTCTTACACTTAAGATGAACATTGTCCCCAATGTTCAAATAACAAGATGTAAAAGAAAAAAGTAAAAGAATGAAATCAAATACTCCCCTGATTTGCTCGGTGGATAATGAAGTAACACGGTTAGATCTTCTTCCAAGGTAATGTTGAAGCTCCATGACTAATGCATCGCCATAAGCTTGATCCAAAAACATTTCCTTGTCCAAAATAACCTGTTAAACCTGAGAAAACAAACACGAAAACCTGCATAACATCGGCGGGATAAAATCTATATATAAGGATATAATGCTTGTGGAATGATAATTTTGCAGATTCCTGGAGATTATAAGTTAGAGATTTAATAAAAACTTTTTATGGAAACAAAACTTTCAAAAATATTCAGAAAATTAAACCTGATGCCGTCAGGTTGTAGAGCCTGAAGCCGTCAGATATGATCTGACAGAATTCTCATGTTACGTTTCCGGAAAAAAATTTTTGGAAAAACCTATACCTTACTTCCTGGAAATCCTGCAAAACATCATTTTGACTCGATACAAGCATTTGACTCAAACAAATACTAATATGTATGTTAATTTAATATTATTATGATTCATGTTCATTTGTGTTCTAATAAACCGATTTAGATTTCCCTTACACTTATCTTTTGCAAAATACCTTTATATGTAGTTAAGACGAAGTTAAAAACAAGGTAAAGCATTTTCACAATTTACTTTTGAACATGAATCAATAAGAATAAAAATTAAACATACATACGGAAACAAATAAAATCAAAGAAACAAATAAACACACAAAGCAAATAAAGCTTGGGTTGCCTCCCAAGAAGCGCTTTTCTTTATTAACGAGTCTTGTAGCTAGACTCAAAGTCACGTACATTACGTGATTCCATCATTGGTCACGGTTCCTAGGCCATTTTCATTCCCGGTTTTATATTCCGGTCCTAATTTCAAACAATCCTTGTAGAAACCGAATATCCTTTCCATAACATAGTCTACTCCTTTATTTCTATCCTCATCATTCCTATAGTAGACCGCTTGCTTGAGCTCCTTCTCAACATTTGACAAGTGTTGGAATTGTTCTATCTTATATGGCATTTGGTAGTTTACCTCATCGGTCTCATCCTTAAATCTAACTATCCCTAAGGAAGGTTCATAAGTCATTCTAGAGACCTCAACAAATGGTTTTCCAAAAACCACTTGAGTTAAGGATGCATCGACTATTGGGCGGATATCTTCTATAATTACAAAGTCGGTGACATAGGTGAAGTTTCCTACATAAACCGGTAATCCCTTAACTCTTCCCGTGAAGTTACTCATCCAACCCTTGTCAGGGAACATCCTATACCCAAGTTGATTTTTCATTATCAAGTTGTAGTGGGCTCTAGTCATGATGTTTATGGGTGATCTAAGGTCGATGTAAGCTTTCCACACATGCAAATGTCCGATGTTGCATGGTATGTTGAGATTAGAAGGGTCGCCTATTTCTATGATTGGTCTACCTAGGAAGTATGGTGTCTCGGGGTCATCGAATAAGTTTGTATGATATGCGCGCTCTTCCTTAGTGGGTAGCCTATTGAAGTAGTCCTCATCATCATCTACTTCTTCAATCTCACTTGTCCTAACTTCCTTATCAACCTCGACTTTCTTAACCTCATCCTTAGGTTCACTATTATCCTCATTCCTATCAATTGGTTTAATAGTGATAATGTTGACAAAGTGGACGTGTTTGGATGAAGAGGGGTCTTTTACTTGGGGTCCGCTATTTGTGTTCCTAGCGTCCTTATGTGGAGGTGATAACACTTGGTTATTGAGAGCTTTCAACAAGTTGTCAATTTTATTCGTCATCTCCGTTTGTTGTTGATTGAATTCGGACTCGAATCTAGCTATCCGAGCTTCTTGAGATGCCATAAATTGGGACATCAATCCTTCAAAGTTATTGGTACTACCATTGCCGGAAGGATTGTTGTTGAAAGTACGGTTCGAGTTGGAACCGCTTGATTGGAAACGATTAGGTGGGTTGGAAGAATTGGTTTGTTGTGCGTTTTGGTTTTGTTTCCACCTAAGGTTCGGGTGATTTTTCCATGAGGGGTTGTATGAATCACCATAGGGGTTTGGCTCAGGTTTGAAAGTGTACCACTTGTCTCCCGCTCCGTCGGTACGCGAGGATGCGTAGTCCACAAAAGCTTGTTCGGGGAGTTCCATGCAATCACGAGTGTCGTGGGGACCACTACATAATTCACATGAAGAAGTGATTTTGTTCACTTGGCTTGAAGGTTTAGGAGCCTCGTAGGATTTCATGAGAAACTTGACTTGGTCTTCAAGTTCTATGATCCTACGGTCGGAAGTGCTTGAATTGTTCGAAGGCAAAGATATTGCCTTGACCGTTTTATTCAAATCACGGGGATCACTCCAACTTTCATTGTCATAAAGAGCAAGATCCTCTAGGAGAGCCCATGATTGTTCCGCACTTAGATCACGTAGCTTACCACCAGCCGCTTGGTCAATGGTTTGCCTCGTGTAGAGATTGATATGGTCATAGAAGATTTGGACTTGGAGCCAAAGTTCTATGCCATGATGAGGGACTTTTTGGAGTAAGTCCTTGAATCGAGTCCATGCCTCGTAGAGGGTTTCGCCTTGACGTTGTTGGAACATCAAGATATCATTCCTTAGCTTGGTAGTTCTTCCCGGTGGGAAAAACTGAGCAAGGAAACGAGTGGTGAGATCATCCCAAGAGGTGATGGATCCTGCGGGTTGACGCTCTAGCCATTGACTAGCTTGGTCCCGCAGAGAGAATTGAAAGAGACGCAATCGGGTCGTCTCTTGAGTGGCAACATCAAGGTCTATAGAATCAACGATTTTGAGAAAGTCCTTGAGATGTTGATTAGGATCTTCAGAACGAAGTCCATGGAATGCGCATCCGCTTTGCACCAACCGGATGGTGTCGGATCGCAAGGGTGTGATATTGGCTCCTTGAGTGAGCTCAATGGTGTTTCGATAGCCGTGGTGGCTAGGACGGGAGTACTCTCCTAAAGTACGGGCTCTAGGAGGTGGTGGTTGTTGTGGTGGGTTGTTGGGATCAAGGATATTACCATCTTCCATGATGTCGAATGGTAATGGTTACGAACAAAGAAACGAAGAAAATAGATAGACTAAAGAAAACCTAGAAAAAGAAAATAAAAATCTCACTAGAAGGGAATCTAGTGAGTAGACCTATAAAATAAAAATTCAACCTAAACAATAACTATTCCCCGGCAGCGGTGCCAAAAACTTGATGCGTGGTTTTGCAACCTTACAACAGGTTTTACCTCTCGAGGGATCTCAAGAGGCTTACAACCCCACCAGGCAGTGTACCTGACCGATGTAGTATAGTGTAGTGGTAAGTACGGGGGATTGATCGTTCTCCACAGGGAATAGTGTTCGTTAGGTGTGAAAAACTACTCTAATAGGTCTAAGGGTGAGAGAAGATTCTTTTTGTGTTTTTATATTTTTTTATGAAAGCAAGTAAAATCTCGGGTTTGAAAGAGTGGGCGGAATTAGTTGCTAGTCAACTAACCCAAGTTACTACGAATGCAAATAAAATAAAATAACAGAAAATGAAAAGGTTGGTGAAAACTTATGTGGAGGGAAATGTGTTTACTTAGATTTCCTTACTCCCTAACTATCTTTTACCGGTTGATTAGTGTGTATTAGTTGCGTGGATGACGGGTGTATTCCTTAATACCATTCGTGGGGTGGCGTACGTACTTCCCCAACTCTACAAGCTCCTACTTCACTCCTATGTCGAGCCGGCTTGGAAGCTCCTAACATGGGATCACTAGAATTCGCTTGTGCATTAAATACAACCATAAAAACCTTTAGTACGCATTGGTTCATGTTTCTTAAGACGTTCAAGCAAGTTACCGAATAGGAAGTTAGCCAGTTTTCTTAAGCCTAACATAGATGAACAATCATCCAATACAACTAATAGCACACTAATAACCAATAATCAATAGATAGGTTTCATTAGATCTAAGCAAACACAAGATAAATCTAGCCTAACATGTTAAACAAAAGACAAGAACAAGATAGAATCAAACAACACATAGACATATTGAATGATTAATTGATAACTTATCTTCAATGTAACATGGAAGATCTCAAGGCAAAAAGCCTTGAAAGAGCTGCCAAATTCGTCCTAGGGTTTTCACACACAAAGTTCCCCAATAAGTTCCACACTAATGACAAAAAATTGCAAAACTATATATAGACTTTCAGATCTGACAGCGTCACGTTATGGAGTGTGACGCCGTCACCTCGCCGCTTTTAGGGTTCCCGGATGACCTTCTTGACGCCGTCCCTCTTTAGCTCTCCAAAATCCGTTCTGGCTTATCAGGGGTTGACGCCGTCAGAATTAGGGGTGACGCCGTCCCTCTTTAAATTAAGCCGTGACGACCTTGATCAGATTAAAGCGTGACGCCGTCAGAATTCCCATGCAAATTTCTCTGGCTTATCATGAGTAAATTTCACATCCACCTTTTCTTGCCAAGCCATGACGCCGTCCAGGGATAATCCTGACGCCGTCAAAGGTAACTTTTAGCATAATTTTGAGACTTTGTCGTTTTCTTCACTTTTATGCTCCAAAAACGTCCAAAATGCCTCCTTTTCCAGATTTCTCCTCAAAAGTACCTAAAATGACAAAAGGAACGATTTAGGGCAATATTTGATCAAATAAATACGATTTAGGGCTTAAATGACCCCTTAAAAGCGGTACACTTTTCGCTTCATCAACTGCCCCACTACAACATTTGGGGTTTTTTAAACTAAGCAACGTATCCAACATGCAATATTAAAATATTACAATTAAACAATAAATCTAACTGCAACCAATACATTATCTGACGAAACAACTTATTTTAATTACATTATTATACTATATTAATCAACAGCTTAAAACTTAAAAAAATAATCTTCAAGCACATACTCTTATAGTAACTCAGTATTCATACTTTGTTTATAAATGTTTGGAAATAAAATAAAAAAATAAAAAAATACCTTTTATGAACACAAGAAATTATCGGATGAAGATGAAGCGTTTGTTTTTTTTTTGTTTTTTGTTTTTTTTTTTACTAACCGGAAGATTAAAAACCAAACTGCTTTAACTTATTAAATGGTTATAAATTTATTCAACCTAAAAAAAATATAGATGTAATGATTACCTATTTTGTTAATGCAACATTCTATACATATTTAAGATGCATTGAAAATGTGTATCATGTATAATCCATGTAAACATATTGTACAAAAAATTAAATGTGGATGTTTACACGCAGCTGATACATTGGTAACTAATTAGATATAAACTTGAATACGATTTATTGAAATTCATAACGCCTCTTAAGAATTATGTGCTTTATGGCTTTTGGAAAAAAGAGATAAAAACCATTATACAATCACGTTCAAAAATACCATCAATTATATTAAACCATTATTATTTTAAATCGGCGATTCAATTTATAACATCGCAAAAAACAAAACGATCAACCATTCAAACAATCATGTCATACAATTAAACAATAGAAATCTCAAATAAAAAACATTAAAAATAATATACTCAAAATAACAAACAACTAATACAAGTATAAGTAGTACATAAATTATAATAGCATAACCATATTTACGCAAATTACATGTCATGCCGGCCCATCGAATTTGAGGGTCGTAAGATTTAGTTTTTCCTTCGATCGGAATATTAACAATGTTCACAATAGTCGATAAAACCTCATAAACACTAATTATCACCTTCACATTCATTATCACCTTCTTCTTTCGATACTCCTCTTACCGATTTAATGAAGATGTACACTTGTATTCCATCTTACATATATATTCGTTTAACATCTCTCGAACAACCATATCATCTTGGCATTCACAATAATAATTTGTCCAGGAACTGCGAATACACTAATAATGACAGTGTAAAACAAAAAAAAACCCAAATATAAATAATATGAACGATTTCTACAATAAATGATGTGTAAATTACAAAAGGAATATTACAAAGCGTGCCTGCCCATTGGGCGGGCTTCAACAACTAATATATATATATATATATATATATATATATATATATATATATATATATATATATATATATATATATATATATAGGGAAGGGTTATTTTCAGAACCAGGAAAAGGTCGAGAACCAGCATCAACCAATCAGATTTTTTTGAATATTTATTTTTATTATTTAATTCAAAAGGGTATAATAGTAAAATTACCTTTTTTTTTAATTTCTTTTTGCTTTTTTTTAATAAAAAAACGTTTTTTTTAGTTCCTAAATTTTAGGAAACTTTTTTCTTTTTTTTTTTTTTTTTTTTTTTTTTTTTTTTTTTTGAAATAATTTTTATTTTCAGTATGTATGATTTCAAAAGTAAGGTGCATATGTGTTTTTTTCTTTTCATATAATGTAAATTTACATATATTTTTAATGTTCAATTGGTTAAACCTTTAATGTGTTTTGGTCACAAATATTTAAAAAATGTGTTGATATAATAGAATACATGTGCAAATACGATGCATAAACATTAACATCATATGATATACAAATAGATACGTGTGCAAATGCGACCAATCTATTATTCTAGCCCCTAGATACAAGTACATAAACATTTACATCATATGATATACAAATACGGTATAAAATGTCTTTGCATGTGTACACTGATAATCTTTAACAGAATTGGATTTTGTTTTGATGTATGCACATGTATTTCTCCTCATTAGTCGCTCTTGCCTTTCTTGGACATATGCGTTCGTTCCATCCATATGCACTTGTATGCACATGTGTATCATCTGCGTTATCTTTTTCAAACACAAAAAAAACAAAAGATCTGTGAAATCAAAACACAACATTTTGTTAAACCAGTAAATACTAATTAGAGAAACTAAAAAAAGAAAACTACAAAGTGAATAAATTAATTAACCTTGAAAGCCATTTAAACATAACTAAACCTTGTAGAATCTTGAGATCAAAAGTAAACAATGATAAAAATACATGTGCATAATTTTCTAAACTGACCACTTTTTAAAAATACATGTGCATATTAACCGAATTACATGTGTTTATTAACCAAAGTGCAGTTTCTTTTTCCATACAAGAAGAACGAAAACGATATTTTATTCATCTAGGCATACCGAATAATATTCACTCTACGGAGTACATCCTTTGTTCTTTTTATTCATCTAGGCATACAATATTTTATAAGCAATATACACTTACCAACACATGTGCATCGTATCTTTATATCTATAAACACTTACCAATACATATGCACCACGTCTTTCTAAACCATGTATACAGTTGCCACATACAATTTTTGTGAACCATCAGTTTAAATAAAAAGTTTCCAGTTACACAAGAACCAATTCATTTAATGTTCCATGATTATTTAATTCTTGCAATTTTTTATTAAAATAAAACAAAAACAACTTATGTATTGATGCATCAAGGACAACAACAAGTACTTCAATTTTTCATTCGTTGTTTTATTTTGATTGATATAAAAAATATTTTAATTATCAACTGGGAAATATTCTAATTGAGAAACTATCTTCGTAAAGATCATGATAAAATAAATTGTTAAAAATATATAATTTTTCCATTAGGTCATATAAGATTTTGTCAACAATTAATGAAAACTCATAAAAGAAGATTTAATTTCGTATTCAAATCAACCCATCATATCATAGATCTATGTGATTTACCAACGCCACCGTAATATGGATTGGCATAAGCAAAATAGCATACAGCTGAAGCATCATATCACCAAGCTGTTGAGAATCTACGACCATGTAACATGAGAGGCGCACCCCCTTTTTGTTTAAAGAAGTTATCAATGTGGACCCAAAAATGTACACCGGTTTCCGAGCAGCCTATTCAGCGGATCACATGATATTTCTGTGAACTCGCCATGCCTAATCAATATCAACGCAACTTCCTCTAATTTTTTTTAATAAAAAAACACATGTTACAAAAGTTTCACAAAGAAGGTTAAAACTCAAACGCTAATCAGATGCAGAATGTATATACAAATATTAGCAACTGATTAGTGCGACCTCAAGTCTTACTGATGTAATAATCAGTTCCAATAATCAAAATGCCGAATTCCTCATTAACTAAAGGTGATACCATACTTGTTTTCTTAGGTGAGTCCACTTTGGTGTTTAATGGAGTCGACACTTGATCTGAAATTATAGTTGTGGTCTGAAAAGAAGATGCTTGAATAACCACTGCACCCCTCTTTCAACAACGTTCATTTCGTAACACTCCAAGATCAATCTTGAAACCGTTTGAGGTCAACCGCAGAGAACTATTTCCGACTTCTTGATGAAGTGCAGAATTGTTGATGTACCCGTGAGACTTGATAGTACCAATACATCCATTAAATGCTACTGCAGCCATTCTTAAAATTAAATAATTGGGCGTATAAATTCTCTAGTTTCAAGTTAAAATGTTCACTATAACTGATTCTGTCGACAAAATTACACCATTAATATTCATTAAAAGCTTCATTTCCATATCATTTTCTACATGAATTTCAATTCTGTTTTGATCAATTGATTCCGCTAATCGTTGTGCACATATATATATCGGTAATAAGTAAAAGAAAGAAAGTATCTCACAATATATTATGACCCGTGTTTGTTAAGTGGGATGACCCGTCTGACCCGTGTTTGTTGAATGGAATGACCCGTCTGACCTGTGTCCTTAACTTGACCAATTTTCTGTGTTAAATTTTCGTCTAAAGATGCTGAAATTCAGTCAAAAAAGCCTTTATTCAAAACAAAGAAAAATCACCTTGACGACATGAATCAATATAAAAAATAGTATGAAGGGAATTCTTAAAGAAAGGGAAATAATGATCCCCATCTTTATGATGGACATATTATTTAGAGAAGTCGTCAAACCCTTTGCTGCGATACAGAAAGCCCCACTAAATTGCATAAAAACTGCTTTCCCCTTTAACCCTTTGTACACAATTTAATTTCAATAAATTTTACTAAAGTTGATTCCTTTCCAAGATCTAATTCAACAAATTTCTTCAAAGTAAGATTTGGTGGCAGAAAGATTCTGTAATGGTTTGATTTAGAGTAGGCCTGGGTCAACTTAGCCAACCCTGCATCAAATGGGTAATTCTTTAGGACATTTAGGATGACATAAAACATTTTTGTCCAAGACTTGTTTGTATAAAGAATGATCTAAATTTCATTTAGAAAAATAAAGTTCAGATGACTTTGTTAGCTAATTCTTGATTTACCTGTTTTGACCACAATTAGTCGACATGTGATAAGTTTTATATTAAGATTATTCAGAATTTTGAGTACATATATTGTTTCTGTGGAGAAACATTCACAAGCTTATTTTCTCTACCCAAATCCCTATCCCTATTTTTTTAGTTAGGATCCTTATCATGATGATATCGCCTCTTAATAGAATCATCCATATTGTATCATTTTAGCCTACACATAATTCAAAAAAAGAAAAAAAAATTAGCTTAATATGTTAGGATTAAGAAAAAGGATCGGTCACCCCGTGTATTTTCATGCTTAGCGTAGCTCTTAGTTTTGTTAGTATTAGTTTATTTATCGTAGTATTAGTGGAGTTGGGTCGGGTCTTTACCCACTGTCAGCTCACTCCACAGCCCACACTGGGCAAATATTGTAAGTAGTATATATACCTTTTTCATGTTATGGAAAGGATTGGTTGTTTCATTTAATACACACACACAAGGTGTGTTTCTCTCTCAAGAAACTTCCCACCTACCTCTCTCTCTCTCTAACTCTTACCATGGCTATCTTGTTCTTCCATAATCCAAGACCTCCTGAATCCCACACAATCAACATAATAATCGATCCTACAATTGGTACCAGAGACAAGGTTGGTAGTTGTGTTGATTTTTGTGGTTTAACTCACGTTTTTAAGCTGCTTTTTGAAGCTGTTTTCAGGTTGTTATATTAGTTTGATTTTGTGGTTCGTGTGTTTAAATATGTCATCTTTAACAGTCAAAAAGTCTAAATCGTCATGTTTCAATGACACAGGTCTTTAAATGAAGTTCGAGCAGAAGTTCAACAAGTACATACATATTAAATCACAGAAACAAGTCCATTACATCCATACATATCAAATCCACTCTAATCCTATATCCCATCTCATATTTCACGTCGAGAACAACAAACAAATTCTCTCCATTCTGAAAACAACAACCTCTAATCAACTCAAGACACATCCAAGCCTCGAACTAAACTGAAATATATTTAAAGGATCTCAGTGTAAAGTGTTTCGTTTACATCTTTCCAAGATTTGAAAGTTCCTTGCGGTACTTAACTAATCGAAACAAAAGATCTCATCATCGATCTAAATGTTTTTTGAAGACTAAGCTTCAATTAATTATCCGAAACACAAAAGAAAAGATCTATAACAATGGTGTTATAATCATTTTCTTGGTTCGGTTTTTGCACAAAAAAAACAAACAAAACAAAAAGATCACACCTACCCGAGACCTTTGCGTCTACAAAGATCTTGAAGCTGGAATCTATGAGATACATGACATATACGAGCATAATATGCTTAAGGTGGTGACTCTTTCGTGGGTTTATATTTGGATTCGTATGCTTTATGGAGTTATAAGGAGATGGAGATGTGTGTTTGAAGTGGAGCGTTGTATCTTGTTGTGGAGATATACGGATGAATCGTATGTTGTGCTTTTCAAAGGAGATATAAGGAGTGTGCTTTGTTGATGATGAAATATGACTGAAAGATAGTATTATGATCGGATTGGGTTAGTTTGGTGGCTGAGCGAAATGAAGAAGAGAAAATGGGCTGATTGTTTGAGGTGATTAGGGATTGAGTGATGTGATTAAAATTATGGTGAAATGGTTATTAGGGTTTTTAATCCTTTATTTATATAACCAGAGTAGTTAGACTTTGTGTTGTGTTACACATTGGTTGGCATTAATGGTCTACTCGAATATTTAACGTGGGTTTCATCGAGCTGAATCTTATGCCGACCTTTGGGTTGATAAGTTGTGCTAATCAAATGTGTATAAGTATTTTAATGGCTATTCGAATTTTTTTTAGCTGTTATGGGCTTCGAATTTTTAAGCTTGGGCTACTCATTGAACTTGATTTAGAGAAAAGGGCCACAAAAATCATTGAAATATTAATGGGCTCTTATCCGAAAATTGTTATAAGTTGGTGGCTTTGACTTAAATTTGATATAACCTTTTGGACTAAGGTTTTACTCAAGCTTTGATAATCTGAGATTAATTATTTATTTGAGTTAAAATTTTTGGGGTTCGGAATGTCAAAGTTAATATTTCTCACGGGGTTATCTTTTTGACAAGATCAGGAAAAACCATTGTCAAGATTCGTTTAAACCATCAAAAGGCTAATTTTTGGGTATTTAACCGCACGAGATGATCACGGAGTTTATCTGGTATCACTTATTTGAGATTGAAGATGAATTTCACGAAGGCGTCTACTTATTTTATCTTGAAATCGGGGATGGTTGGATGCATGATTTCAATGATAACTTGCTTGGACATATACAACTTATGATTGGGACTTGGACTATCTAGTTATACCCGATGTAAGGAGTTACATTGTAGTACTCACGGGTTATAGCTATCACTTCAAGGAGTCACATTTTAGTGCTCAGGGTCACACGCAGATGCAGATGTGGATAGTCTGAAGAGGTGTTGTACTTACTTTGGCTCTTGGATGAGTGTATAGGGTACTTAGAGGTTTTCTTCTGCATCGTTCTTCAATCATCAACAGTGCAAGCTTAGGTAGCGAGAACGGGGAATTCTACTTCATTTTCAAGTTTCGTACGCCAGGGTTACTTCACAAAGTGGTCACAGCAATAGCCGACAGAATACGAGGTTGGTAAGTTAGCCAAAGGGTTTAAAGGTTGAGATGTGAGCTGCAATTCTCATGGGATATTCGATGCTACAGAATGTCAATGATACTTCACGGTCTAAGCAAAATCTTTCAAGAATCTTCAATGTCATTCATGATTTTTCAAGATGCTTGCTTAAGACAAGAACTTCTCGTGTATATGGCCGTACCATTCAATGATGCTTCCGAAAGTTCAAAACCATCATGGGGGAGAAAAGTGTACTTTGATGTTATAAGGTCAACTTCCAGGGGGAAGTAGTTTATACTACTTTACTTAGTATGGTTTGTGAAGTATTCTACATATGGAAGAAGAATTGTTGCTAATCTCTTGCAAGTTTTCCCAAACAGATATTCACCAAAACCAAATTTGTCATGACACATTCAATTTATCATTGTCTCACGGTTTCTTCTTGGTTTTGAAAAATCCCGCGAAAGAATCTATTTCTCGGTTTAAATCATAGATTTGTAAAATCCCGTGATGATGGAACTATCCTGGAGAAAGAAAAGTGCATTTCCGGATCTTAGTTGATTTTGGTGCTACGGTTTTAACTTCGAAGAAGGGATAAAGTGTATACTTATTGGATGATTTTTGATATACTTCATGGCATTTTGGTTATAACAAAGTTTTACGGGGTTATGCGCTTTCGAAAATGATCAGGATAAAACCATTATCAAATTTTAGTTAAAACATCAAAAAGGGTTAGATCTGGGCATTTAAACCACAAGATGTGACTACGGCGTTAATTCACTATTATTTATTTGAGGTTGAAGTGAAATTGCACGGGTGAGTGTACTTAGCATCTGAAGATATCGGGGTTGGTTGGATGAAGATTCTTCGAGATCCTTGTTCGAGCATTTAACCTTTACAATGACGAAGACTTGGATATCTAGTTATTTTTGTGATTCTTCCTCTCTACTACCACAAAGTAACTATCACTTTAAGGAGTTATGTTGTAGTGCTCAGTGTCACACGAAGTTGTGGATATCCAAGAGGTGATGTACGTCTTATACTTGATGGTTGGTTGGTTGAAGAGTATAGTTTACTTAGGGATTCAAAGTTTCACGAACTCCCTATACCGCTCTCTGTCACACATTAGTGCAAGTTTAAGTCACAAGTGTTGGTTATTTTTACTTCAGTCTCAAGTTCATCATATTGGGTTTTGTCCATCAGTAGTCACGACAAAGAGCCGACTGAATGATAATGGGGTTGGTAACGAGTTAGCTGAGAGAAGTAGAAAAGAGAGAGATGATGTTTGAACACATCAATTCAAGCCTCATTCTTCAACGACAATGACGTCTGTTCACATCAGTTCAGGCCTCGTTCTTCATCGTCAATGACGTTTGAACGCTGCAGTTCAAGCCTCGGGTCTCAATGTCTACATTATGGCGTATGCTGACAACACTTCAGGCCCCGTTCCTCAAAGAAAAGAAAGGTGTACGCTTAAGTGCGCTTTATCTTCGGAAGAAGAGAAATCTTCTTGCTTATGACCATTCTCATCGGTAAGCGCTGTCTGTTCTATCAAAAATGGCAACCTCATATGCAATTTTTGAGGGGGAGAAGTGTCAATAAACCAAATTTCAGTCATCAAGTGGATTTGCTTATCATTGATTGTATTCTTATTCACTCGTTCAATCAAAAATTGTTGGAATTATCAAGAGAAGACTTAATGAGAAGAACAGACTTAAGTCTGCTGGTTATGTGGTTAAGTCTGTTAGTTATGTTAGTTAAGTCTTGTCATAGTTAAGTCTGCCAGTTCATTGTTAAGTCTGGTACCAGTATTAATAGTTAAGTCTGTTTGACTTGAGTAGTTAAGTTTGTTTATGACTTATAGAAAGTTTGTTAGAGATAAGTTAGGAAAAGATACGTAGTTATCTTTATAGAAGATACGTATATTCTTCTACACGTTTTGTATCTAGGGTTTCCTTAGTGTATAAAAGGAACCCTACGGCATTATTGTTAGTGTGACAAAACGTACAATTTGTGAAAGTTAATAGAAAATACGAAGTTAGTTTATATTGTGTTCTTCATTGTTTGTTGTTAAGATTCCGCATTAACAATAAGCAAAGTGTTAGAGTTTCTTACTTAGATTGATTTGGTTTATACAAGTCGTCTAATAAGTTACAAGGCTACTTGGATCCATAATTTGTGTGGACCTACAAGTGGTATCAGAGCCTGTAAAGAGACTCTGAGTTTGAAGAAACACAACAACCAAACCCAAATTCACTCAACTAAACCCTGCAAAATGTCTGAGTTTGACAATCCCAACAAGAATGATGGTTTCTCAATCCACAACAGTGATGATGAAAGATCAATCCATGATGAAGAAAAACCTGAAGCAAGCACATCTAAACAACAACAACCCATCTCTGCAACAACAACCATATCCAACATAAAACTCTTAATCCTAAAGAGAGAAGAATATGACATCTGGGCTATGGAGATGGAACATTACCTGGAGTATATTGACAGCGAAGTCTGGAAGGTCATACAGAATGGGAATTGGAAGAAAAGGATTTCACAAGGTACATTTGGGGTGATTAGGATATTACCAATAGTATCTGCTGAAGAGATACGGGCTGTTGAAAAAGAGAAGAAGGCCAAGACTATGCTACTAATGGCAATTCCCAAAGAGCATTTTAGAAGGTTTCATGGCATGAATAATGCCAAGAAAATTTGGGAGGCTATCAAAAAAAGATTTAGAGGGAATGCTAACTCCAAGAAGATGCAAAAAGCTGTTCTTAAACAGCAATTTGAAGCTTTCAGTGTATCTACTTCAGAAGGGTTGGGAAAAGGCTATGACAGGCTTCAACATCTTCTATCACAATTGGAGGTTCATGGTGCTATTGTGTCTGAGGAAAATGCAAACCACAAATTTCTTAGATCACTACCATCAGAATGGTCAAGTGTAACAATGACCATGAGGATGAAGGATGAAATTGACACCATGACATCTGATGACCTGTACAACAATCTCAAGTTGTTTGAACAGGAAATCCAAGGAAAAGCATCTTCAAGTTCTACAAATGTTGCTTTAGTTTCTCAAGGCAAGGGCAGCACTAACAAGGTTAAGTCTGGCAGTGTTAATTCTGGTGGTTATGGAGCTTCTTCTAGTAGCATGAGAAAAGAAAGAGATGCTCCAACAGGCTTTGCTGATGAAGTAATTTACTCACTTTTTGCTAAGGAACCAGAAGATCAAGACTTCATCAATGAGGATCTAGAACAGATCAATGATGTTGAAGTTGAAGAAATGGATATCAAATGGCAAATTGCCATGATTGCTCTCAGGGTTAAGAAGTTTTACAAGCAGACTGGGAGGAACATTAAGTTTGATGGGAAGTCACCAGTGGGATACAATGGGAGGACTATTGAGTGCTACAATTGTCACAAGCATGGTCACTTTGCCAGAGATTGCAATGAAAAGGTGACTACTGATTGGAAAAAGAAGAAGGAGCCTGTCTCTCAAGATAATGACAAGCTAGAGAAGAATCAGATGAGCTTGATGACATTGGAAGCTGCAGCTGTGAATTGGGATGAACACACACCTGAGGATGAAGAGCCAAAACATGCACTTATGGCTATTGGTTCCAGTAATGAGGTATCTTTGTGCTCAAAATTATGCATTGATTCATATAATCATGTTAAAGCTTTGTGTGATGAACAATTAACACTAATAGGTGATCAGGAAGTAAAAATTCTTGCTTATACTAAAGCTATTAAAACTTTAGAAGCACAAATAGTCAACTATCAAAACAAACAAGCTTCCTTAAATGAAAAACTCACCTTTCAAGCTAATGAGATATATGAAAAGGATGAAAAACTTAAGAGATATAGAAGAATAGGCATGAAAGCTGTTAGGGAAAGACTTGAATTGCAAAAGAGAGTAGACAAATGGACCCATTCTGCTAAGTCTTTGGATAGGATAATAGAGTCTGGTATGAGTTCTACTTGTAAGATTGGTTTAGGTTATGGGATACACTCAGATAAGGAAATTTTAAGCTATGAGGAAGAGATGGATAGATCTGTGTTCAAATGTTGAGAAGATGATTCGGCTGGTAAACCAGTTTATAATAGGTTCATAAAAACTGATAATTTTAAAGGAGTGCCACATCCACTAAGTGGAGATTACACTCCTCTACAAAAGGAAGGCCTAGATGACTCTTTGTTTGTATATGGTAAAAAGGGTCCTATCTCTCCTGGGTCAAGCAACTCAGATGACAAATCAAGTGACTATTCTACATGTCAAACTTATGACAGTGAAGGATCCACAAGAGATGTCTCTGAGAAGCCTGAATCAGAATCTGAGAGTGAACCAAAAGAAGTTGTTGAGTCAAAATCTGTCAAGAATAGTGAACCAGTTGTGACTACACCAAAAACTGATACAGATAAACCTAGTTGTGATACTCACATAAAATCTAGGAAGTCTGTCAAAAGTCAAGAGTCACCAAAGTCTGATAGGATGAGGAGAGAGTATAGGAAAAACCACACCTTTGGTCCTAAGAGGTGTTTTCTGTGTGGTAACCTAAGTCACCTAATTAAATACTGTGATTTTCATGAGAATAGGATGAAGAGAGAGGCTGAACTTAGGAAGAAGAGTGTCAATACTGGTCATGTAAATGCTAAACCAGTTTGGAATAATGCTAACAGGATTAATCATGCAAATAAGTTTGTTTCTAGACCAGCACAAATGAATATTGGTAGACCTCAGGTTAATTCTGCTAGGTCACAAGTTAATTCTGGTAGAACAAATTTTAATTCTGGTAGGCCTAATTTTAATTCTGGTAGGCCTAATGTTAATTCTGTTCAGCCAAATGTTAATTCTGGATATGTTAATGCTGTTAGACCCAGACAATCAGTAATTAGACCACAGGTGAACTCACATAATCAAAGAGACAATTGTTATAAACCTCATTCACCTGTGAGGAGTCCTTTTGCTAAGAATACAGCACAAACTTCAACATCTAGTGCTGTAAGGGATCATGGGGGGTCGGCTGTTAAGACCCCAGCATGTTGGTCTTGAGATCCTTTTAAGAATACACTTACATATCAATCCAAGAACAACAGTGGATCAAGCTCATACAAGACTTTGAAATATGTTGATCCACAGGGCAGACCTAAGCCTGCACAGGCCTGGGTCCTTAAGAAAAACTAATCTCCTTTCTTTATGTGCAGGATCATCCACTCAGGTTCTTGGAAGACAAAGGTATATTTGATAGTGGGTGCTCTGGACACATGACTGGTAACAAGAATCATCTGAAGGATTTTCAAGAATTCAAAGGAGGTTCTGTTAGCTTTGGAGGTAGCAAGGGGCAAATTACTGGTAAAGGAAGGATTGTTGTAGGCAATTTAGAATTTGACAATGTATCTTTTGTAAAAGAACTAGGGCAGTTTAACCTTTTCTCCATATCACAAATTTGTGATAAGCAGCATAAGGTGCTTTTTAGTGAAACTGAATGTTTTGTATTGACTCCGAACTTTAAGATGCCTGATGAAAGTCAGATCCTTCTTAAAGTTCCTAGACAACACAACATGTACAGTTTTGATATGAAAGCACATGACCCTGCAAAAGGTTCTGCATGTTTGATTGCAAAAGCCACTTTGGATGAATCTAAATTGTGGCATAAAAGGTTAGGTCATGTTAACTTCAAGAATATGAACAAACTTGTGAAGGGTAATTTAGTTAGAGGCTTGCCTTTCAAGGTTTTTAGGAATGACCATGCCTGTGTAGCTTGTAATAAGGGAAAATAGCATAGAGCTTCTCGTAAGGCTAAGTTAGATAGGATTGTTACTGAGCCTTTGCATACCTTACACATGGATCTGTTTGGCCCTACATCTGTTAGAAGTATTGTGGAGATCGATATGCTATAGGTTTGTTAGACCTCATCTAGGATTAACACAATAATAATGAATAACAATATAGTATGCACAGCGGAATAGATTAAACGAATCATTATTATTAAACAAGGTTTGTCGAACGATTACAAACCCTAGGTGTCCATTAGAGGACTTGACACCTAGACACACACACACTTTTAATGACTACATTGAGGAAGACGTGTACAATAAAACCTACGCCTCTAATCTCTTTATATAATAGAGATTAGGGTTACAAAGACTTTAACATTTAACATAAATAGTCCTTTAACTTTGTTTTCATAAGTTTCCTCCATCTTTTATCTTTTGTCAATATCAACTCTAATTTAATTCCTTACAATCTTCCCCTAGTTGATATGACAAAACCAAGCATATGAAAGATTTAGTCTTCCCCTTAATCTATGCTTACCATCAAGGATCTTCAAGCTGCAAATCTTCATAATCTTCTTCCCCTTTTTGTACATACTCAACTAGGACAAGAAAAAGAAACATGCAACTTTGATCATCATAATCACCAACCAGTACCATACTTCCAATCGATTCTTCTAATGTCTTGAATTACTCACCATTAAGAACACCAAAATGCTTACTTATTAAATGAACGCAAGACATCAAAATCCTAAATCTTCAGTAAAAGTACCATCGAAAAATAATGAAAAACTTCACCTCAATGTAGCACATAAATGGTTACATATTTAAACAGTTAAGCTTCCCTTGAAACTTATATGTTAACCATTTTAAAGAACTTGTCGAAGAACTAACCACCATAGAAACAAATACCATGTAGTACCCGCCATAAAGATCATAGTAAAACAGGTACTAATAAAAAATGACTACAATAATATTTGAAACCAAGTAGTAGTAGAATGAAAAATAGTTCTTTATCCAAATACCAAAACCTTTTCTGTGTGTGTGTTTCTTCCCCTGTGTGTGCTTTGGAACCAACGTGTTCCAAATCAATAACCAATGCTTCCCCTCACTTTGAGAAGCCCATGCTCGAACAGTACAAACCAGCAGTATAAACTTTTCATCCTCCAAAGCTTGCAGTACTAACTGTTGTCGAGCAGTACTAACGCGAAAACCAAGCAGTACAAACTGTTGACCCCAGCAGTACTAACTGGCGAAGCCAGCAGTACAAACTGCTACTCATAAACTAATGAGCAGTACTAACTATGAAGACCAACAGTAGAAACTGGTAGTAGTAAAATCAGTAGAAACCATCAGACCAATCTTTAAATTCAGTGACCACTGACTGACATGTGCATTTGACGCCAAACCTTTGATTCTGACCATCGATTAATTAATTGTGTCTTCACAAACTGACACTCGCAAAAGATAATAACCCCACAATCGATTAATCAATAATATAAGTCAATATGAATAAGCCAAACAGTACGAGGTTGAATTAATTCATTATCGACCCACGATAAATGCGTCCAATAAACAGCATCAAATCAGTACGAGGTTACGCGTTCTGTACTTGCAAAAGACGATCATTAAATATAATATGCCACCGACCTTTATGGCTATCTCCAATCGGATCGAATATCCACTTGACATTAAAGCTTGTACACACCGACCAATTTAATATTCATAAACCAATCAGAGCAATTCATCTTAAAGAATTAATGAATTAGAACGAATATAGGAATTCATGTCCACTTGTAATCAATTGTAATATACCTTTGTCGCCAAGTTTGAACAGATCTATACCAAAACAAAAATAAACCAATCAGATCGATTACCTCAAAAGTTATTCAGATCTGCTTCAGTCGACAGAAACCATGTGTGTTGAATCGGATTCCATTGCAAACTTTGATGATTAAACAAATCTTGTATTCAGTAATTCTTCTTGGTACCAGTTTCTAGATCACAAGCTCTGATACCACTTGTATTAACTTTTTCTCATAACAATCTCTAATAAAGTGATGTCTTATCTCTATGTGTTTTGTTTTAGAGTGATAAACAGGATTTCTAATAATACACATTATGCTGTTGTTGTCAATGTAAATTTTTGTGTTCATGAAATTGTACCCATAATCCAGCAGTTGATTCTGAATCCAGAGCACTTGTCCACAGCAGCTAGAAGCAGCCACATATTCTGCTTCAGCTGTTGAATTTGCCACCACTGTTTGTTTCTTACATTGCCAAGAGATCAGCCTATGTCCAAGATACTGACAGCCTCCAATGGTTGATTTTCTATCCAAACTAGCTCCAGCATAGTCACTATCAGAGTATGCCACCAAGTCAAAAGGTGAATCCTTAGGATACCAGAGGCCCAACCTAGGTTGACTCCTCAAATACCTAAAAATCCTCTTAACAGCATTCAAGTGAGAAATTTTTGAGGATACTTGAAATCTGGCACACGCACACACAGCAAACATAATGTCTGGCCTTGAAGCAGTCAGATACATCAATGAACCAATCATTGATCTATAAAGATAAACATCAACCTCTTCCCCATCTTCATCCTTGAGCAAAGGTTTATTGATCTCTATTGTTGTCTTTGCAGGCTTCACATCTTTACATTCAAACTTCTTCAAAATATCAGCCACATACTTGTCTTGGCTAATAAAAATCCCATCTGATTTTTGCTTAACTTGAAGCCCTAAAAAGAAAGTGAGTTCCCCCATAGAACTCATATGAAACTTGTTGTGCATAAGCTTCTCAAATTCTTCACATAACACCTTATTTGTAGACCCTAAAATGATATCATCTACATAAACCTGAACAAGTAGAATATCCTTTGTGTCTTTCTTAATGAACAAGGTTTTGTCAATGGCTCCTCTGCTAAAACCATTGTTCAACAAATACTTGGATAAGGTGTCATACCAAGCTCTAGGAGCTTAATGTAATCTATATAGTGCCTTTTCCACTTTATAAACCCTATTAGGATACTTAGGGTCTTCAAATCCAGGTGGTTGCATAACATAGACTTCCTCATCTATCTCTCCATACAAGAAAGCACTTTTCACATCCATTTGATACACAGGAAAGTTTTTGAATGAGGCATATGCTAAAAATATTCTGATAGCCTCAATTCTTGCAACTGGGGCAAATACCTCATCATAATATATTCCTTCTTCCTGTGTGTATCCCTGAGCCACCAATCTAGCCTTGTTTCTGATAACAATACCCCTTTCATCTCTTTTGCATCTGAACACCCATTTTGTACCAATTGCCCTTTTTCCATTTGGCAAATCCACCAATGTCCAGACTTCTTGAAGCTTGAACTGCAGCAGCTCCTCTTTCATAGCTTCAACCCAGCTTTCATCTTTTATAGCCATGTAAATGTTCTTGGGTTCCTTTTGAGATAAGAAACAGGCAAACATACAATTTTGTAAATCCTTGTGGCTATTCCTCTTTTTAAGAGTTTGAGCAAACAATCCCTGATTGATCAGATCACCCAATCCTTTTGATTTACTTCTGGTCTGAACAGCAGATTTAACATCTCCAATAATCTGCTCCTTTGGATGATTCTTATGAATTCTGGTTGTTGGAGTGGGACTAACAGGTATATCAGTTTCCAAATTTTATAGATCGGCTCCAGCACCAAAGACATCAACAATTTCATCATCAGTGTCCACATATACTTCTTCTAAATCAGGCATCTCTTCAGAAGAATCAGCATAAGAATCACCATATTTATCAGCAGCAGAGTCCTTGGGCACAGCAGCAGAGTTACCAGGCTTAGCAGCAGAGTGTTTTGGCCTAACAGTAGAGTTGTTTGTCCTAACAGCAGAGTGTTTTAGCTTGGCAGCAGAGTTGAGAGAACTGCTGCTAGTTTTATTCCCTTGGAGTCCATCAATTGCTGACTCTTCATCCCTCTCCTTATCATCATTCTTGTCATCATGAGAAGTCTGAACACTTTCTTCTGCATCATTCTTTGGAACTTCATCATGAACATCATCATCCAGTGAACTCTTGCCCTCATTAGGTGTGAAAGGCTGATCAACGTTCCATCTTTCAATCAACACAAACTCTTTTGCAGGTGCATTATCCTTAGCTTGTGTGCCTGCAGTAGGGTTAGTTTGTGTACCTACAGACATGTTAGTTGTACCTGCAATGACTGGTTGATAATTCATACTTTTGGTTAGAGAATCAATATCAAACATCCATTCAGGACCTTTTCCATCAACATTAGGTGAGGTTTCTCTAATCTTAACATGTAAATTTTCCTCCACATGCCTAGTCCTTTGATTGAAGACTCTAAAAGCCTTACTATGAGTGGAGTAACCAACAAAGAAACCTATGTCTGCTTTCTCACTAAACTTGCCTAAGTGGTCAATGGTGTTCAAGATAGTAACAGGACACCCAAATGGTCTTAAGAAATCTATCAGGGGTTTCTTACCATGTAATAACTCATAAGGGGTCTTGTTATGAGGCTTAACTACCTTACTCCTATTTTGCACATAGCAAGCAGTGTTGACTGCTTCAGCCCAAAAGGTAGTGGGTAACTTAGACTATGACAACATGGTCCTAGCAGCTTCAATTAATGTTCTATTTCTCCTCTCAGCAACACCATTTTGCTGAGGAGTTCTAGCCATACTAAACTGTCTTGTTATACCCTTTTCCTCACTGAACTGATTCATCACATGGTTCTTAAACTCAGTTCCATTATCACATCTGATGACCTTAACTTTGTGATTAAATAGGTTTTCTATCCTTGTAATAAAAGCCTTAAGAATGCCAGGAGTCTCATCCTTAGTAGCTAAGAAGAATACCCAAGTAAATCTACTAAAGTCATCAGTGACTGATGAACTCAAATAAGTACATTTTATTATCATCATTTATCCTATTTATTTGACTTGTTTTATTATATTATATATGAGAATCGATACATTAATGTTTACTTTAGTAATTCTCAGGTAAAAACAAGCATTACGTGAAACTTGGCGATTTTGGACTAATTATGGAGCAAAACAAGTGAGATGTCAAAAGTCTACTGAAATCCAGAAGATGCGCCGTATCTCACTCAACAAATACGATGCAATATCATACTTAGATGAATTCGAAGACCATTGCCTGACTTTGAAGAATGCGCCGCATGCAATTCTGTCATGCGCCGCATATGAAACTTTGGTCAAAGAAGAAGATCAAGCTCGTTCTACTCCAGATACGCCGCAATATACTTCTAACATACGGCGTATCACTATCAAGATTTCAACAGTTACAATCCAAGACAGCTAGAGTACATGCGCCACATACAAAGATCAAGTTACGCCGCATTTGAAGACGGTGTACGGATATTCCAGAATATATTAATCTTGGACCCAACGCGAAGTTAAGTTAATGCGCCGCATCTATCAACTCAATGCGCTGCACCGATCCCTCAAACAGAAACTATAAATACCCTAAGGTCAGACCAATTTAAGGGACCTTTTGTATAACCCTAGAGCCGAATCCAGACGACCAAGCAGTACAAGACACACCTCAAACAAAGATACAAGAGCTGTAAGAAGGTCCTGCATGTATTCAATTCATTAAGTAGTTTTGTTTTATTCTTTTAGTACGCTTTAATTCATCAGGATTGATGGGCTTGTGTCGTGTGACTACGGAAGATCATGTACTCCCCTTAATATTGCTTTCCCTTTAATTAAAGTTTATATTTTGATGTCTTTGGTGACTTTTATTAGTGCATTGATAACCTCTGTGTCTAGCTGAGTCTTGCTTGGGTCGCCATGCCCCTTCCTCACCTATTTATTCTAGCGTCTCTAGAAAAGTAGGATAGACATAAGTAATCATTAAGGGTTTACTCACCGATAAGATTAAAGCCAACGAGAAAGGTTTAATTATATACACTTCATATAAAACTAGCAATAAAACAAATGACAAGCTATTTAATTATCAGGACAGGTCTTCTTATTGTCTCGAGTATCTATCTGTGTACGTGTGTTCTAATCGCTGATTCGTGCTCATTAGTTTAGTTTTCTATTTAATTATAACCAAACTGTGCCAGTCTCTCAGGCTGAAACCCCTTGCGTTAGATTAGGTTGTATAACTAACTTAGGATATTAAAATACTGATTAGAATAACTAGATAATACGTTCCACTCTTAGTGATCGACACTCTACTTACCATTATATTCATACTGACCGGGTACACTGCTCGTTAAGTGTGTGTGTTATTGATAAGTCGGCTAAATATAAATTTAAAACTTGAGTAGGCATTAATACTGCTAAACCGCAACGACACATCACGCGCATCAAGTTTTTGGCGCCGCTGCCGGGGAGTGAATTGTTATTATCTGTTAATTTGATTAAGTATTTTAATTAGGTTTTTCTTTTTAGTTTTTTTTTTAGATTCTAACCACTAACCCTGTTGTATATTAGATAGATTGCATTCATTGTATAATTTGCATATTTACTGTTTTTGTGTGTTTTTGTTTTCTGTAATTTTTTTTTCTTTTTGTTTGTTTTTCTTTTTTCTGTATTTTTCTGCATTCTGCTGTCGTTGTATTGTGCTGATACAAACGATACGGCGGATCTGTTTTCACAGATACGGCGTATTGCGTTTAATTTTTATAAAATACAACGCGTTTAATAAATTCGAGTACGACGCATCTTTCCCCAAGATACGGCGTATTCTGTTTTTAATAAGAAATTTTTCTAAACGCTAACGCCATACGACGCATCTGTTTTTACAGATACGGCGTATTTTCTATTTAAATTAAAAACAGTTTTTCGAATTATTAAACAGAAGCGACGCATCGATCTTTATCGATACGGCGCATCTACTAAATCAAAAATCTTGTATTTTGAAACGTAACGAAAATACGGCGCATTAGCTTTTGTTAATACGACGCATTTAATTTAATAAATATAATCGATTTTTGATATTCACTTTGATCGTTTCACTACTCTCGTGCACAAGTTAGTTTACTTTCAGAATAAATGATGGCTTAAGCATCACTATGGAAGATTACATTCTGAACCTAACCAAGAGATGCTAGCTGGAGTGATCAAACCTTCGATGACTGGAAGGTTGTAATAAGACGACAAGAGTAGAGGAAAACTCAGTACTAGTAACATTGAGTATCTTAAATTCTTGATATAGAATTCCAGTCGAACGGATGAAAATGTTGCGGAGCTATACGGTAACATCTTTCAGATGAAAGAAGAAGGATGGCACGTAACAAGAACGAAATAAGGAGCTGAACGTGAGTCTAACTTGAAGACTCTGGAATAAAGACAAGTGCTGACCGGGAGACAACCCGAAGGAAAAATTTTTACTTTTCTGTTCTGTGTCGAGTCTGTCAGACCTGCAGAAGATGCGACGCATCTCCATCATAAGATGCGACGCATCACCTGCACTGGTCATATCTTATTTCATTTTCTGCATTTTTATTTTTGACTTTAAAACTTTATGTCAGTTTATTTAATGCGGAGCATCCCTGGTTATGGATGCGACGCATCTTTTATTCTGATTCATATTTATTCCAGGCTCGATACGGCGTATCTTCTTCCATAAGATACGGCGTATCGACTGACCTGATGATTTACAGTTTAATTTTTTAGGTTTTATTTTTACTAACTACTAATGTATTATGCAAGTTTGAACCTTCTTAACTCAGGTGTGTTAAAGTCTAAATGGTATTATAGATTCCTGCATTTTTGTGGATACATCATTTATGAAGCTTAAACGTTCTCATCCACAAGAAAGTTGATTTTTGCTCTTATACGAATAATGGAGGATCATACCGAGCAAATCTCAGGGGAGTTTTTCTGTTCTAATTCTTTTATTTTCCATTTTTTAACCTTTGACACAAACAACGAGGATGTTGTTTAACTTAAGTGGGGGGATGGAGAATTAGAACACTTACTTGTCCTAAACTTTTTCAAAATATGCTTAAAATGCGTTTAATATATCAAAATTAAAATTTTTTTTTTAGCATGTTTTTGTTTAAAGTCTAAATTACATAACCGCACACATAACTCTATTCTTTCAAAAATATTAAAACTTTAGTGTGCCGGTGACTTGTAAACTTTAGAACTTGGCTTGTATACTATTCGAGACCACCATAATGAGTATTATCTATATAATTGGAGTGACTTGTCTAAATTGGTAAATTTCTAGGATTACACCCAAATAGCCTTTATATGTTATGTGATATTAACTAACTACACTGGTTAGTTAACCCCCGTATAAACCCTTTGTTTACTCTCACTTTTAGAGTAAGATACCCCTAGAAAAACCCTCAGAGCCATTCCTTTCGTTTCTTACACCTTTGTTATAATGTTTCGATACACCCTTACACCTTAGCCTACCCTGTAGATTAAAATCCGTGGTTAATTGCTTTAGGCAAAGTGTGTTTCCTTACATTACCTGTGTTCGCGTGCGTGATTCATTATCCTTAGTTAGGTCGGGAAATTGCACAATGCAATTGGTATGAAAGTAAATATTGTATAACTTTTAGTTTATTTTTCGTGTGTTTGCTACTTTCACTATTACAGTTATTTCTGAAAGTATGAAGAGTATGGAAAAATTATCCGGAAAAATAGTGATAGAAAAGTTGTGAAATTTTACACATATATGTTGATGTTAAAAAAAAAAAAAAAAAAAAAAAAAAAAAAAAAAAAAAAAAAAAAAGGTTGGAAGTTTGTTTTAACCAACTTATGTAAAGTTTTGTATTAAGTGGGAGATATCACCACTATTTGTTGTTGTATATTATATTTATGGATTGAATGGGAGTTGGCCGTTATGGGAACGCCAACTATGGTTATTCTTTGATTGAGATTTTGTTGAGTATAATTCGTGTCTACCTAAAGCGTGTGTTTCAAGTGTTAAAGTGTGAGTTATTCAATGATATGAGTCTTATTGATGGTTGGGAAAGTGATTAACCACACTTAGGATTTTAATTTATCTGTTTTGTTTATTTTTTCATTTTACACCAATTTGTATCCCAAATATTATCCATACCCTATATCATTCTTCATCCAAACCTTTGATTTATTGAGATTAGGGATTTGAGCAATCTTAAGTATCGTAGTCGTGGATTCGGCTATGTATTTATGATTTTGTCGCCCTTTTTGATATAATATTATTGGTGAAGATTACTTGGTCCTATCTTTAGCCCATTCGAGTTAAGGAATTGAGCAATTGCAAGTATTGTGGTCGTGGATTCGATCATGTATTTGTAATTTTGTCGCCTTTTCTGGAATATGAGATCGATAGAGATTAAAAAGGATGATCTACTCTTAACCAACAAACCCTTTTTACCGCTTTAGACTTGTTACTCCTTGGCTATAGTGGGGGAGATGCGTATACTTGCCAAGCCTATAATAGAATATTCGTCACGACTAAGCAACTAAATGATTTAAAATTGTTTTATATTAAAAATTATTTTGATTTCTACTTCGTTAACTGTTTGGTTGTGTGATTATGACAAAATGAATACGTGCTTAAATATACAAATAAATCCTAATATCTTTTAGGATACATTTTCATATGATTAATTCTAAGGTTTACTTGGGGCCAAGTAAAGTTCAAGTGGGGGGATATTTGATGAACTCAAATAAGTACATTTTATTATCATCATTTATCCTATTTATTTGACTTGTTTTATTATATTATATATGAGAAACGATACATTAATGTTTACTTTAGTAATTCTCAGGTAAAAACAAGCATTATGTGAAACTTGGCGATTTTGGACTAATTATGGAGCAAAACAAGCGAGATGTCAAAAGTCTACTGAAATCCAGAAGATGCGCCGTATCTCACTCAACAAATATGACGCAATATCATACTTAGATGAATTCGAAGACCATTGCCTGACTTTGAAGAATGCGCCGCATGCAATTCTGTCATGCGCCGCATATGAAACTTTGGTCAAAGAAGAAGATCAAGCTCGTTCTACTCCAGATACGCCGCAATATACTTCTAACATACAGCGTATCACTATCAAGATTTCAACAGTTACAATCCAAGACAGCTAAAGTACATGCGCCGCATACAAAGATCAAGTTACGCCGCATTTGAAGACGGTGTACGGATATTCCAGAATATATTAATCTTGGACCCCACGCGAAGTTAAGTCAATGCGCCGCATCTATCAACTCAATGCGCTGCATCGATCCCTCAAACAGAAACTATAAATACCCCAAGGTCAGACGAATTTAAGGGACCTTTTGTCTAACCCTAGAGCCGAATCCAGACGACCAAGCAGCACAAGACACACCTCAAACAAAGATACAAGAGCTGTAAGAAGGTCCTGCATGTATTCAATTCATTAAGTAGTTTTGTTTTATTCTTTTAGTACGCTTTAATTCATCAGGATTGATGGGCTTGTGTCATGTGACTACGGAAGATCATGCACTCCCCTTAATATTTCTTTCCCTTTAATTAAAGTTTATATGTTGATGTCTTTGGTGACTTTTATTAGTGCATTGATAACCTCTGTGTCTAGCTGAGTCTTTCTTGGGTCGCCATGCCCCTTCCTCACCTATTTATTCTAGCGTCTCTAGAAAAGTAGGATAGACATAAGTAATCATTAAGGGTTTACTCACCGATAAGATTAAAGCCAACGAGAAAGGTTTAATTATATACACTTCATATAAAACTAGCAATAAAACAAGTGACAAGCTATTTAATTATCAGGACAGGTCTTCTTATTGTCTCGAGTATCTATCTATGTACGTGTGTGCTAATCGCTGATTCGTGCTCATTAGTTTAGTTTTCTATTTAATTATAACCAAACTGTGCCAGTCTCTCAGGCTGAACCCCCTTGCGTTAGATTTGGTTGTATAACTAACTTAGGATATTAAAATACTGATTAGAATAACTAGATAATACGTTCCATTCTTAGTGATCGACACTCTGCTTACCATTATATTCATACTGACCGGGTACACTGCTCGTTAAGTGTGTGTGTTATTGATAAGTCGGCTAAATATAAATTTAAAACTCGAGTAGGCATTAATACTGCTAAACCGCAACGACACATCACGCACATCAGTGACCACTAAGCCATACATCTTTTTGTTCAAGCTTTTCACATAAGTAGGTCCAAATAGGTCCATATGTAACATAAACAAGGGTTCAGAAATAGAGTTCACCACTTTGGACTTACAAGATGCTTTATGTTGCTTTCCCATCTGACAAGCAACACATATTTCAGGGTTTTCAAAGACCTTTGAAGGTAATCCTCTGACTAAGTTCCCTTTCACCAACTTATTGATAGCCTTGAAGTTCAAATGGCCAAGCCTTCTATGCCAAAGTTTGGATTCATCAATGGTGGCTTTGGCAAACAGACAAGTTAAATCTCTTTTGGGAATAATTTTCTTTATATCTACACTGTATATGTTTTCATTTCTAGGGACTTTAAGAAGTACTAATTTATCATCAGGTATCTTATAGTCAGGAGATAAGACAAGACACTCAGTGTCTGTAAAAAGAACAAAATTCTTTCTGTCACACATTTGTGAGACACTAAAAAGATTGAACTTTAGTCCATTCACCAAATACACTTTCTCAAAATCCAATTTGCCAGTTCTGATGATGCCTTTTCCAACGATTTTACCTCCTTTGGGATCATTCCCAAAGGCAACGTATCCACCATCCAAAGCTTCAAAGTTTTCCAAATTGCTTTGGTCACCAGTCATATGTGATGAGCATCCACTATCAAATATGCATTTATCCTTTAGCTCCTTTTGTAGATTGCCCTGCACAAAAAGTAAGAGAATTAGTTTCTCTTTGGGACCCAAGCCATTACTGACATGGATCTGCCTTGTGCATCAAAGTAGTCAAATTTCTTCAACTACATTGGTGCACTGCTGTGTCTGAGAACATGATCCAAAACTTTAACTTTAGGTTTCCAGACCCAGCAAGCTGAGGCCTTAACAGCATAAAAATGGTTGCCCATAACAGTATCAGTAACCACTTTTGGCAAAACAGCAGAGTCTGCCTTAGCAGCAGCATCAACTATGTCCTTCTTTATGGGCCCTTTTGGTGCAATAGGTAAGATAATTCTAGAAGCACCATCTCTCATCAAAACTTCCTTGGGAACCATGTTTCTTTTGGGGTGTGGGTGAGTCTTTCTTGAAAAATTTCTATGGTTCACCCTTGTGTATTGGTTCCAAACTGGTTTTTGATAGTAGTAGCAGTCTTTTTGCAAATGTTCAAAACTGCCACAACTATAACATGCCTTTTTAAGTAATTGAAAATCAGTACCTAATCTTTGTGAAACTAGGTTGTTCCAATTTCTCTGGTTTCCTCTAGGCAAATTATTAGTTCTTTTAGGATATACTCTAGGTGTGTTATCATACTCAGCCATCTTCCTAGAGATACCTCTACCTAGCTTAGGCTTAACAAACTCAACCTTTTTAGCATTAGGCACTTTTGATTCAACAACAGCAGGAATTTCTTCCCTTTTGTTCTTAGGGGTTGAATCAGATTCTACAACATCATCATCACTGTCAGACTCCCAATCTTCAATAAGGGGTGCATCAGACCACTTTTTCTCAACCTTGGGTGACTCTATTTTAGTTTCACTAGTTTCACCTATAGGTTTCGCCTCAGACTCAGGTATGAAAGACAATGTCCTAGTAGGAGGGGCATTGGTACTAAGTTTCTTAGGTGGAGCAACAGCATTGTATCCTAGACCCCTGCCTGAGTCTGCAAAGTGTCTTCCTATTGGTTTACTGAGGATGTCAGTGGCAAATTGTTGTTTTTCCACCCTAACAACATGTTTTTCAGTCTCACTTATAGCTGAATCTCTAGCCTGTTCAGCCTCTTCTACTTTCCCCATAAGAACCTTAATCTCACAATCTTTCTTAATAAGCTCAATTTCTAAACTAGTGATCTTATCAACATATTCAATTTCAGCCTTTTTAAAAAATTCAAGCTTCTCTTCTACATTTTTTTAAACCATATTGATAACTAAGATTGTCTAACTTAAGTTTTTCATTCTCCATTTTAAGATTTCCATTGCTAGACTTAAGTACTTCTATTGTATCAGAACATGATTTAAAAGAACAAGATGATTCATTGGATACCTCAGAGTCTGATCCAGAGGAAGAGTAGGCCATGAGAGCAAATTGTTGTTCTTTAGGTTCTTCATCAGCTACCAATGCAAAATTAGGACCATCTTCAGTATGATCACTCCAGTCAAACTCTCCTAACCCATCACATGACACCATAGCAGCATTAGGATTTGACTCTTCATCAGTAGGCTTCTTGGTATTCTCATTGTTTCTTTTGGGTGCTCTGCACTCTCTTGCAAAGTGTCCCTTCTTATGACAGTTATAACATTCAGCTTTTGATTTGTCAAATCCCACATTTTTGTTTCTTCTGAACTTAAGTTCTTTACCAGTTCTTTTAAGAAACCTTCTTGCCTCATAGTAAGCATTGCAAACTGCCATTGCATATCAATCTCTTCAACATCATCAGGATCAAGTTCATCCAGATCTTGAGGCATAACTGCAGTACTTGTAGTAAGTTCAGCCAAATAAGCTCAAATAGCAGCATCACTGATGGTGTTGGTATTGGTAGAGTCAGCAGCAGAGACATGTGAACCAGCAGCAGGAATGAAAGTACCAGCAGCAGAGTGTTGTTCTTGATGACTACCAGAATTCTTGTTGCTTGAGGACACAAAAGCAAGATTGTTTGTGGTAGAAGATGAACTTGACAATCCCTTGACTTCAGATTCATATACTTTCAAGTGTTATACAGATCATCCAATGTCATCTTTTCAAAATCTTCCTTGTGCCTCCAAATCACTGTGTGAGTGTTCCATTCAGGAGATAGGCTTCTCATAAATTTTAGATTGATATCTTCTTGAGATACATCAATCTTCAATAGAGCCATCTGACTGGTCAGTTTATGAAGTCTATCATATGTTCCCTCAATGTTCTCAGAACTCAAAGCAGTAAAAGTTTCAAACTAGTGCTTCAGTAGGTTCTTTCTTGACTTCTTTGTTGCTTTGTTCCCACCAAATCGAAGTTCAATAGCCTCCCATAATTCCTTAGCAGACTCAATATGATTAAAGCTTAGTTGATAATCATTAGGTATTCCTATCATGAGAATACTGTGAGTCTTGACCTCCAATCTTCTCTGTGCTTTCTCTTCACTTATTTTCAGAGTCAAGATTGATCTAGTAGCAGTCTTGGTTGGCTGACTGTCGCCATTCAAAACAACTTCCCAAATTGAGTAATCAACCATTCTCATATATTGTTGAATTCTCATCTTCCAGATCTCGTATTCACCAGTCTTGAGCATGGGGACTCTTGATGCAGTAACCATGTGTGTTGAATCGGATTCCATTGCAAACTTTGATGATTAAACAAATCTTGTATTAAGTAATTCTTCTTGGTACCAGTTTCTAGATCACAAGCTCTAATACCACTTGTTGATCCTAGATGAGCTTCACGATCTTATTAATTATCTTAGATATAAACCTAAGACAATAGATATAGAAACTGTGCTTAAACAAATTATCAATTACTATGCGGAAATTAGTAATTGATCTTAAGAAGAATAACTAACAATCAAACAACGCTTCAATATATTAATACGATTGCTCTGAATAGCAACGGGGTTACAAGAAACCTTGAAGTGTAAAACAATAATGATACGTACCTAAAACCGAACCCTAGATCCTCCTTTTATAGACTAAGGAGTCTAGTCGGTTACAAAATTTTCTTTACAAGAAAAATATCTTTACGTATCTTTTCTATACTTATCCTTAACATACTATACATATCCAATAAGCAGCAGCAAAATTTCTCTAGCAGCAGAGTCTTCGTAGCTAGCAGCATAATTACACTTAACTTATTTTACCATCAGATAACACCAGCAGCAGAGTAAATACACTAGCAGCAGAGTTACTTAGCAACAGAGTTACCTAGCAGCAGAGTTACCTAGCAGCAGAGTTATACTTGGTGTATTTCAATAAATACCAAGAGCATCAGCATCCTTAAAACCCAACAAGTATCAATCATGCTAGTTATTGCCTTGTCATTACTGATGACTGCACCAGGTTTTGTTGGGTATTTTTTTTTTGTCTACAAAAGATGAAACACCTGATTTAATTCAAAGGTTCATAAGACAAATAGAAAACCAACTAAATCACAAGGTTAAGATAATTAGGACTGACAGTGGCACTGAATTTAAGAATAGGAGCATGATTGAGTTTTGTGGTGAAAAAGGAATCAAGCAACAATATAGCAATGCTAGAACTCCACAGCAGAATGGAGTTGCTGAGAGAATGAACAGGGCACTAATTGAGGCAGCTAGAACTATGCTAGCAGACTCACTCCTACCCACAACCTTTTGGGTTGAAGCAGTAAGCACTGCTTGCTACATATTCAATAGGGTTAGAGTGACCAAACCTCAACATAAAACGCCTTATGAGCTTATTTTTGGCCATAAACCAGTTGTTAGCTATATAAGGCCTTTTCGGTGTCATGTGACCATTCTTGATACTTTGAGTGTGCTTGGAAAATTTGAAGGAAAGTTTGATGAGGGTTTCTAATTGGGTATTCACTTAATAGTAAGGCCTTTAGGGTTTACAATTTAGTGACCAAGAAAGTAGAGGAAAATCTTCATGTTAATTTTCTTGAGGAAAAACCCAATGTGAAGGGACTAGGTCATAGATGGATGTTTGATCTTGACTATTTAACTGATTCTATGAACTATATTCCTGTCTCTAAGGAGAATCAAGCTAACCCTGATGCAGGTTCATTAGAAGTAACTAACCATGCAGGTACTTCTGGTGCAAGCAATGCTGAGCAAGACAAGGAGATTGAGGAGCTTATTGTGATTCCTACCACAGAAGTCAAACATGTTGCTGCTGATGAAGGAACAAAGACATCTTCTACCAAGAATAAGGAGATTGTGAACAAGCCTCAAGCACAAGTGAAGAAGGCTTCTCCTACTAAAGTGTCAGAAGAAATTTTATCCTTCAGAGAGAAGATGAATGCATTGGCTGACAAACACCTTAGAAAGAAGGCTACTAGCACTAACTCATTTAAGTCTGGTAGTAATTTGGTTAAGTCTGCTGAGCATAATTCCTCAATTAAGTCTGGTGATCCATTGGTTAATTTTGCTGAGCATATTTCTTCACTTAAGTCTGGTAGTTGTTTGGTTAATTCTGCTGAGGATGATTCTACACGAAATGATGATTTTGATGACTTTGAGATGCCAGACCTTGAAATATTTGCTCAACCAACTGAAGGGATTTTTGAAGAGGCTTCTTATGATGCTGAAGGAGTAGTAACTGACTTCAACAACTTACCCATAGAGGTGGATGTAAGTCCAACTCCCACACTTAGGGTTCACAATGTTCACCCTAAAAGTCAGATAATTGGTGATCCTAAGTCAGCAGTCCAAACAAGGAGCAAAGTGCATCAACATGCACTTATTAGTTATGTCAAGCAGCAACAAAGGAACAACTACAAAGATCAACAACATTGTCTATTTTCATGTTTCCTTATCCAAAAGGAACCTTCCAAGATTTCTGAAGCATTGGAAGATGAAAGTTGGGTGGAAGCCATGCAAGAAGAATTGTTGCATTTCAAGTTGCAGAAAGTTTGGGTTCTTGTAAACCTACCTCATGGAGCTAAAATTATTGGTACAAAGTGGGTCTTCAGGAACAAGAAGGATGAGAGAGGGGTAGTAGTTAGGAATAAAGCAAGGTTGGTGGCCCAGGGTTACAAACAAGAAGAAGGCATAGACTATGATGAGGTTTTTGCACCTGTAGCTAGGATAGAAGCTATAAGGTTATTTTTGGCCTATGCATCATATATGGGGTTCACTGTCTATCAGATGGATGTCAAGAGTGCTTTTCTTTATGGCACTATTGAAGAAGAAGTTTAAGTACACCAGCCCCCTGGCTTTGTTGATCCAGCTAACCCCAAGAAAGTATACAAAGTCATTAAAGCTTTGTATGGTCTTCATCAAGCTCCCAGAGCTTGGTATGCAACAATCTCCAATTTCCTTGAAGAGCATGGGTACAAGAGAGGTGTGATAGACAAGACCTTGTTCATCAAAAGGAACAAGAAGGATATCATTCTAGTCCAAGTTTATGTAGATGACATCATCTTTGGTTCTACAAAGAGGTCTTGGTGTGAGGAGTTTGAAGCACCCATGAAGAGAAGATTTGAGATGAGTTCCATGGGTAAACTCACATTTTTCTTTGGGCTGCAAGTGAAGCAAAAAGAAGATGGACTCTTTATCTCTCAAGACAAGTATGTTGCTGAGATCCTAAAGAAGTTTGATCTTGCAAATGTGAAGACTGCACTCACTCCCATGGAGAACAAAGTGCCTTTAACCAAGGATGAAGATGCTGATGATGTGGATGTGCATCTTTATAGATCCATGATTGGTTCTCTAATGTATATAACAGCCTCTAGGCCTGATATAATGTATGCTGTGTGTGCTTGTTCTCGTTTTCAGGTTACTCCCAAGACTTCACATCTTCATGTTGTGAAGAGGATCTTTAAATACTTAAAGGGCAAACCCAATTTGGGCCTTTGGTATCCTAAAGAATCATCTTTTGACCTAGAAGCCTATTCAGATAGTGACTATGCTGGCGCAAGTCTTGATAGGAAATCCACAACTAGAGGTTGTCAATTCCTTGGAAGAAGATTATTCTCTTGGCAATGCAAGAAGCAGACTATTGTGGCTACATCAACTACTGAAGCTGAATATGTAGCAGCTGCTAATTGCTGTGGACAAGTCTTGTGGATTCTGAATCAAATGCTGGATTATGGTTTGAACTTTATGAATACTGTAATTCACATAGATAATGAGAGCACTATCTGTATAGTTAAGAACCCTGTATACCACTCTAAAACTAAGCATATAGAAATAAGGCATCACTTCATTAGGGATTGCTTTGAAAAGAAACTAATTAGAGTGGAAAAGATACACACAGATTTCAATGTGGATGACCTATTAACCAAAGCCTTTGATGGACCTAGGTTTAATTACTTAGTGGTTAATATTGGTATAATGAACCCATAGCTGGACTTGAGGGGAGGTTACATTTAAAGGGATGTTAAATGATTTAAGTAGGGAAGATCTCAATGAGTTGTACAAATTGGTGAATATCAGACATGGAGATACCAGACCTGAGGAGGAATTTGAAAGGGTCTTTTGGGGAGATTTAAAAGTTATGTTTGAGCCACCTTCAAGAACAGATGAGATTTGGAAGTTGCCATACCAACAAGAGATTGTTAGGTGGAGATACTTTCACAATTGAAAGGTACATTGCTTATCTTTGCAAATGGCTCATATTTATATGCTTGCAGAAGTGGAATATCCTTTACCACCTAGGGTCTGCAAAGAAATGTTGGAAAAGAAATTACTTGCAGATGAGAAAGATGAGGTAAATAAGGAGCTTTTGGATTTAATTAAGGAACAATCCTTAAAGGAACCATATTGGGGTATTTAAAGTGTTTGAAAGAATTTTTAAGTTGTTAAGTGAGACTAAAGGAACTTCACACTTGGTGAAGGTGCATAGCACTAACACAATAAATGGTTATCAGTCCACCATGTCTAACCAACATAAGGACTGGCTAATCCATTAGCAAACAGCTATGGTAAAGATATTTCAAATCCGTTAATGGTTGACAATTTACCAAAAATTGTATGGTAGTCAACTCACCATATCTGAGATAGTGAAGAGTTGGCTAGCCCACAAGAGTATGGCTTGTGGTAAAGGCTATGGAAAACCATACATGGTAATCAATTCACCAAGGTGAGGTGCAATTCCACCAAAGAATTGGCTAGTCCAAAAGCAAACGGTTTTTGATAAAGACAAAATAAATCCGTTGATAGCTGATGGTTTACTTAAAATCATATGGTTATCAATTTACCATGGTCTTACACACCAAAACATTGGCTACTCCAGTAGTGATGGCTATTGGTAAAGAGACATCAAATCCATTAATTTTCAATGATTCACCTCTCACAGGAGTTTACACACCTGGAAGTGATGAGAATAGTATGAAACTTAAAAGTATTGATGTACAAGTAGTCATGGTTGCTGAAAAGATTAGATTAGATGATGGAAAGCTTATCAAAGTCAAAATTGCTGAACAAGTTCAAGTTTTGAAAGAGTTAGAGATTCAAATAATTCCAGGAGATCGAGATTCAATCCTCAGAAGCATATTCAGAAGGAACTTGAAGTTAATGAAGCATGAAGATCAAGTTAGGGGAGGATTGTTGGGAATTATCAAGAGAATATTTAATAAGAAGAATGGACTTAATTCTGCTGGTTATGTGGTTAAGTCTGTTAGTTATGTTAGTTAAGTCTTGTCATAGTTAAGTCTGCCAGTTCATTGTTAACTCTGGTAGCAGTATTAATAGTTTAGTCTGTTTGACTTGAGTAGTTAAGTCTGTTTATGACTTATAGAAAGTTTGTTAGAGATAAGTTAGGAAAAGATACGTAGTTATCGTTATAGAAGATACGTATATTCTTCTACACGTTTTGTATCTAGGGTTTCCTTAGTGTATAAAAGGAACCCTACGGCATTATTGTTAGTGTGACAAAACGTATGATTTGTGAAAGTTAATAGAAAATACGAAGTTAGTTTATATTGTGTTCTTCATTGTTTTTGTTAAGATTCCGCATTAACAATAAGCAAAGTGTTAGAGTTTCTTACTTAGATTGATTTGGTTTATACAAGTCGTCTAACAAGTTACAAGGCTACTTGGATCCATAATTCGTGTGGACCTACAAAAATGGCAGTCATATGCAATTTTTGAGGGGGAGAAGGGTGAATAAACTAAATGTCAGTTATCAAGTGGATCTACTTACCGTTGATGGTATTCTTATTCACTTGTTCAATCAAAAATGGCAGTCACATGCAATTTTTGAAGGGGAGAAGGGTGAATAAACTACAAGTTGATTGATGTTTGAGAAATGGCCATACGACTAATCGACATCTTCTCACGGGCTGTTATAATCAGTGATAAAGTGCTTCTAGTTAAATGCTTCATGTATACATCATTATGCTTCATGTACACTTCATTATGATGATTCTGATTAATCGTAACCATCAGGGGAGAGAAATGTATACACCAAGGACGCACAGCAAGTTCACGAGATCGGGATTAATTTCTTATGATACAAATTAATGATGATCAGTGTTTCAACTTGTTATCTTGGTATTACCATTTCATGTGTACGTCACGGGCCGATTAATCATAACCATCAGGGGAGAGAAATGTGTACATCAAGGACGCACAAAAAGTTCACGTGATCGGGCTTAATATCTCATGATACAAATTAAAGATGATCAGTGTTTCAACTTGTTACTTTGGTGTTATCATCTCATGTGTACGTTACGAGCTGAGGGGTTATATGTAAGATTATTGGAATGCATTTGGTGAGATGAAGATGTTGATATTCTGTTCCCCAAATGGACAATCTTGAAGAAGGTCGAGTCTACAGTCTGTTCTACAGTTTCCGCTGTGTGTTAGAAGACTAAAGACTTCTTCTTATTCTGGACATTCACTAGAAAGGTTGTCAGTTTGGGGGAGAGCACTAATTAGGGGAGAGTGAAAAGCCAGATTTAATCTCTAATTAGATCTGCTCACATTGTTCTTCTGCAAGTAAAGAGATGGCAGCTGAGAAGATTTAGGAAGCTAAAAGAAGTAATGTTGTTTGAAGACCACTCTCAGAGTTGCTGCATCAAGTTCATCAAGGTGGTGAAGAACAAATCTATCAAAGAAGAATTAAGGTGGTAATTCTTCATGTATCCTTTGTAAATACATAAAATCATAAAATCATAAAAACTCAAAAATATTTTTTCCAATTTAATAAAACTTTTATAAAACAAAATACAAAAATATAAACTCAACGAAATCCATAAAAATCAGAAAAATAGAAAATACAAAAAATTGTTTTTTCAAGGCAGGTCTTCTGGAATCGATAACATTTACGGACCTAGAAATGTCATTCAATAAAGACACGGGTATTTAAATGAAGTTCGAGCAGCAGTTCAAAAAGTTTTTTAAAACATGCCTAAGTGGCTTGCTATTACTTCAGATAGCAACCCGCGTTTCAAAATGAGGAAAGCACATCGCCAAAAAGATGGTTGTTCCTCCCACTGGGTGAAGTTCACCCGGGCATGGATTACTTTATATCCATGTTTTTCCTGATTTGATGTACGCCTCAGTGCATTATTTCTTGTAAAAGAAGAGAAATCTTCTTTGTATACAAATAGTTTTCATTCTATGATTCTTCTGAAAAAATTATTTGTGAGACACGTGGTGGTAACATGTTGGTTTAAATTCTTTCAGACTTGGATTGTGCATAAAATTTGTCACTCAATCAATGACTACAGCTCTTTAACTAGAATACGGGTCATTGATTGAGGGGGAGAATGATTTAAAATTTTATATCATCAAATGGGTTTCTTGGTTATCTCATAATTGTTAGAAAAGGTTTTGTAGTTAATGGGGTATTTGTTGAAGAGGAACTTACTAAGCTTTATCTCAAATGGCCAAATGTGATAGTTGCTAGAAAGATTAGGGCATTATGTGCAATTTGCTTATAGTATCCTAGCTTTATGTAACTGTAAGGTCCATTTATATCAATCTGGAATCCTCGTTTAAATCACCTGAATACGTTAAAAAACTAAATCTAAAAGGAGTTAGAAAACCCATTGTGTTTGATGTTCTTTAATACTCTACTGGCATTTGTATGTTCTGATTGAATGAGTTTCAAATGTTGATTGATTGTTGTTAGTCGATAGCTGCTTAATTGTTGTTGATTCAGTGCATGTGCACTCAGGATATGCTTAGGTATGTAACTATCATGTTAGAATCTTGTCACTAAGCTCCTGAGTTGAATGTTGAAATATGAGTGAATTGCCATGTTCATGATTGCTGATTGCTCTTCATGCTAGATAGTGGTTTGATGTATTTCCTGACTCTGGTTTGATTATGAGATGAATTTGGTATTATGAGTTGGCAAGCTGCTATGTGGTAGCTATTAATGAAAAAGTGAATCTGTATGTATGTATATCTGTGTTGATATTCTTATGCAGATTCCATGGCCAATATGAATGTGCCAGTTCCCGCTCTAACCATTTGATCAGATGTTCAAACTCTATTGACTGGCTCTGAATTCACCACAACAACAACATCGGCAACAACAACAACAACACTGTCTTCACCTCCACCACCTTCATTTCAACAAAGCAGTACTAATTCTGGTCTCGCTGAGTGGGGATCTACAATACTAGGAAGTTTTGTTGGTGGATGGATAATTAATGTTGACCACTGACTCCCTCAGAGAAGCGGGATGATCACATTGTCTGTGCGTAAAGGTCAACATTATTTGTGTCGTAACAGTTATCTGTGTACATTATAAGCAATGAATAAAATGTGGTTGTTATGTGTGTCAGTGTATGATATTTTTTAAATTCAAAGTCTTCCAAACTTATCATACCTGACACTAACATTCTCCCTCATAAATTAAGGGGGCGCAGTTGCATGTTCCATTATCAGCACATATTAAAACTGACCACATTTTCTCCCATAATTTCTAACTTATTTAAATCAATTGGGATCAAAGATCTCAAATGGTTTGAAATTTTTGATCGGGGGAGAGAATGTGATTTAAATATGAAATCTGATAAAATGTGATATTTTGGACTCATGTGTAGGCTCCCAAATATGTGCTAAACTCTTTCGTATATCGATGCACATATTGAGGGGGAGTAAATGGTTTATGATGGCAATTGTGGAAGAATACCAAAGACCGACCAATCTTATTTTATTGTACTGGAGTTATAAGGATGGTGAGGTTAGGTATTAGTTCCCATGATCCAGCCAGATCCGGAGGGATCTTCCCAGGTACAATCCTCTAGTTAGAATAGAAGTCCTTAGGAATGATTAAAAAGGAGAAAAGTGTATAAGGGAAGAGTGCCGACTGAGATGGAGCTAGTACTGGATCAAACCCAACAAGGTGCTAGTGATGAAGTCTCGGTAAGCGCTGAAGGGGTTGAAGAATGAAAAAGAAATGTAAAGATAAAGGGTGAAAAGAAAGAAGCCCTCCTTACACTTTAGGCAGAAACTGGGTCAATACATATGCTGTCAGAATCACTAAGTTGATTACTGACATTGAAGACAAAGTATCATGGACCCAGTGATACGCTACGTAACCCTCCCTAGCCACTCAAGGTCCCATAAAGGATTCTTGTTTCATTATCACGGAGTTCAATACATTTCTATCGTCTATCTTACTCTGAGTTAGATGATATTGAAAAGGTGGCAGTCCTCTCCAGCCTCCGATCACTAAATCAAAAATGCACTATTGAGTCTAGAGCCAAGAGATCATCCATAAATCTCATTAGGACACATTTCCAATATGCTTGCTGTTTCATACACCGTGAAAAGCAAGAAAATATATATAAAGAGTCCTACGCATTATCCTCGTGGTATTGCCAGAACATTCGAGTGATACGAAAGTATTCACAATGAAGATGGAAATCCTTCTAGAGCCAACCTCAAATAAGCTCTTGGTAGGTGACATGTGAGATCCTTCATGGATCAAACTAGTGACAACTGGAAAACAATGATGGGGCGATTCAACATTTGAATAAAACTTGTTCCAGGAAATGGATTGACTGATGCTTTTGGAAAACCTTTCAATGTGCTCACCAACTGAGTTTCGAGCACATTGATTGTGTAAATTTTCAGACAAAAGTGTTTATGATGAAAATGTGATTTAACTTATAAAACTCTCGTCGTGTTACATAAAATGTTTATCCAGTGACACGCGCGTGATTTTTCTAATCAATTTCTCATCAATCAGTGGGTATTTAATTCACTGATTCACTCTACCGTGCTGTCTGCTTTGAGACGTTCAGGTATGAGAACATGCTTAGTAAGATGATTCTAACATTAATTTGTTGGAAGACTCATGACTACAAGCTGGAAAGTCCTGTCAAGGAGAATCTTCTTTAAAGGGGATTCTACCTGATCACAGGTCGGTCCTCACAGAACTGAAGGTTAATCCAACCACACCGGGCGAATGACAAAGCCATATTCATTCCCCAACTTTATTGCTAACTGTTTTATTTCATATTTATATAAAGATGGTGATGGTGGTACCTGATTCCAGTAGAGACGTGTCAATCCATAACCTCATGCTCACACTTCACACTCACATTCAAAGATATCATGATAGCTGAATGACCTACAACAATGCTTCCGTAACTCTGATGACTAATATCATGATCCAGAAAAGTGTGAGCATGACGGTCCAATAGTCACTACATCACATGGAGGCAATACTACTAAGGATGATTTGGAGATTTACTGTGCCTGATGATCTCAAAGCAAGCTCAAAGATCACACAAGCCAAAGGAACATTAATCGCAAGATCATTGCTTGAAGTATAAAGATAGCCTTTGAAGAATCAAATGATACAAGCTAGAGCTAAAGATCTATATATAGAATGCTAAGCTTCAATCTGTTTTTTTCTGGGGTGACCTCCCTTAGGGGGAGATTGTTAGGATTAAGAAAAAGGATCGGTCACCCCGTGTATTTTCATGCTTAGCGTAGCTCTTAGTTTTGTTAGTATTAGTTTAGTTATTAGTTTATTTATCTTAGTATTAGTGGAGTTGGGTCGGGTCTTTACCCACTGTCAGCTCACTCCACAGCCCACACTGGGCAAATATTGTAAGTAGTATATATACCCTTTCCATGTTATGGAAAGGGTTGGTTGTTTCATTTAATACACACACACAAGGTGTGTTTCTCTCTCAAGAAACTTCCCACCTACCTCTCTCTCTCTAACTCTTACCATGGCTATCTTGTTCTTCCATAATCCAAGACCTCCTGAATCCCACACAATCAACATAATAATCGATCCTACATAATATATCAATGAAATAAAAATGGCAATCAAGTAATAAAAAAAATAACAAATCGAACAATATAACCAAATACGTAATAAACATTTATTTCTAACCATTATCATATTTTATTTGAAGATATATTCATAAACCTACGTAAACATTTATCTAATAATGAAAATCAATAATAATTCAAGTCAAACTTAAGTTAAACATTAAAGATTAGTACCTTTGCATGATTTAGTTACATCAAGTATCATACATGCTTACACGCATAGGCATGTGTTAGTGCAAGCAGTCTCGTTGGGGAGATTGTTAGTGCAAGCAGTCTCATTTGTTTTGATTGATGACAAACATGTAACTTGATACATAACGTAAAATGTACAAGTTACTTGTAATCATATCTTGTCTCAACATACATTCAACACCTCTCGAGTCCTCGCATGATACAACACAGGTTCGTACATGTTTGTTATGTGGCATTATGATCAAACCCTTAACAAACCATTTAGAATATTTAAAATACGGCTAGGTCATTATGTATTTTAAAAAGGTTTACCATTCTACTTAGAACCTCATTTCACATTTTACATATACAAGTATTCTTATTTGTACATCATGTTTTCTAAGTTTAATAGGATAAATACACTTTAGGTGTCAAACTAACATGATACATATTGGTCAACATATATTAGTTAAGCTAAGCTTGTATATACATGCTACATGATCACTAGGATACATGTTACAAACATATACACATTTATATTATTTACATTTTAAATCTTAAAATGGAAATATATATATATATATATATATATATATATATATATATATATATATATACATGACATCATGGCATACATCATTGACAAATCTTGTAGATTTAGAAAGATATTTTGTAATGATCTTGAAGAAACATAGTTGACTTTGGAAGATATGGCAAGATATGGTAAGATATGGAAAGATTTGCTAGCTGTCTGGTCCGGCGGATCCCTTTGGTATAAAGAGCGGATCCCGGTGGATCCCTTTTGTCAAATCCAAGGTTTGTTTTACATTTTGCCTATATATAGTAGCCCATTGTTTACCCATTGTTTCAAGCAACTAGAACACACATTCCCTTTATCATTTCACACACTTAGATCAGTAGCAAACCATGTAGATTCATACATTAATCATCCTTTACATAATGATCATAATTTTACTAACTTTCATTATGTTGTAAGCATAAACTGTTAATGATCCTGAGAAGCAAGCTCAAGATCATGAGTCATTATCCATAGCATACTTCCTGATCCACCAAGAAGGTTAGAAGATCTTGAAGTCATTATCCATCATAGCATTCCAACATATGAAGATTCAAGAGCACTTGACATCCTCAATGATTGAAGACTTCTAATACAAGAAGTTCATGTAGATTCTATATGCATATATGAAGATCCATCACAACAAGTTTAGGGAGCATGTGATCTTCATCCATTGAAGGCTTCTTATCAACGGAAGTTCATTTAGATTAGCCATTCATATCCATGACCCATTTATGTCATGGATCATCATTGTAATCTATTCATACTAGATTAGATGGTTTATGTGTTTGTGCCATAAAACACAAGGTTTCTATGTTGGGCCATAAAACAAACGGGAGTGGTTGTACCCTTGTGAAAGAACCAACGGGAGTGGTTGTACCCTTGTAAAGAACTCGACATCTAGCTTAGTGTCGGAAATTATATAGGCGACGTTAGGTTGGTTCTACCTCGAACTAGAACTTGGTATTTAGCTTTGTACCGGAAAAACTGTAAGAGACGTGTGTAAGGTTTTCTCCGCCGAGAAAGGAGCTTGTTGATCTAGTGAAGTAACTCTCGAGTTGGTTACTCGGGGAGTGGCGTAGGGCGGAGAGGAGCTCCGTGACCGAACCACTATAAATAATCGTGTTCGGTTTGCACTTTCTTTTACTTATCTCTTTACTTTTATGTTTGCTTTATATGTTTGTTTGTTTTGTGATATTTGTTTGACAACTTGCTTAAGTATATGCTAGTCGTAAACTACACGTAACATCTTTCATATTACAACAATCTTAAACGGATATTTGATACAACAAGTTTTCAAATTTTAAAACGGTAACGTATTCACCCCCCCCCCCCCCTCTATGTTTTCATAACATGATTCATCAAAACAAACTATCTTAAAATCCTTATCAATGATGTTACTCCAACTATCTTACAAAACAAACTTCTTCCTTATGGATTTATTTATCTTTCATGTAACATCATGTGCGGAAAATAGCTCAATTTACCTTATTGTTAAAAAGGAAGAGGGAAGTATTGCTTAACATGATATTTTGACTAAAAATGAAATTAAATGAATATGCGTGCCTCATTCTCAGCGGCTATGCTATCTTCTGGTTGTGTAACAGGTGGGACGGATAATATTCCATCTTTCAATATGTTAACAGGACCGCCATTCTCATCAGGAGATGATTTCATGGTTGCAGCACCTAAATATGACCAAGATTCACATAAGAGCCAAAAATAACAAAAAAACAATAGTTACAAAGGTCTTAACTGTCAGTACATCTATGCACTCAAATACCAAAACCGCCATTTTTGAAATAACTTAGATGATACAGAAAGAACTCATGATCTTACCATCCTTGCGAGAAAGTGAGCCTTTATAATAGTTTACATACTTGCATAGTTCAAGAAATTGAAGCAAAAAGTTCCTTGATAGTCTCTTATAGCAAATAATCAGGTTGGTAAATATAATTGAGTTGCTACAGCTTAAGCTATCAGGAGATGATTTCATGGTTGCAGCACCTAAATATGACCAAGATTCACATAAGAGCCAAAAATAACAAAAAAAAAAATAGTTACAAAGGTCTTAACTGTCAGTACATCTATGCACTCAAATACCAAAACAGCCATTTTTGAAATAACTTAGATTATATAGGAAGAACTAATGATCTTACCATCCTTACGAGTAAGTGGGCCATTATAATAGTTGACATACTTTCATAGTTCAAGAAATTGAAGCAAAAAGTTCCTTCATAGTCTCCTATAGCAAATAATCAGGTTGGTAAATATAATTGAGTTGCTACAGCTTAAGCTTTAAAAGAACACTAAATCTTGCTGATGAAAAAATCGCTCCACATGCATTCCTACATGATTGTTCAATGGAGGTGTAAAATGTAAAAAAAATACCCCTTAATAACTGATCTGCAATATGATTGACATATTAGAGAGAACGGGTAATCACATTTTTTGAAAGGCAACATAGAATAGGTTATAATTGTGAAAAATTATCATTAGGATTATTCTCGTAACATTACCATAACAGATTGTGCGCTGAGAGCTAAAGCCTTGGACATAAATGTTCCTTAAATAATTCCTCCATCTAGGATAATGAGTAATAACATTTTTTGAAAGGCAAGAAAGAACGGGTAATAACTGTAAAAAATTATCACTAAGATTTTGCTCGTGACATTATCATAATTGCTTGTGCGCTCAGAGCTAAATCCTTGAATATATTTGCTCCTTGCCTAATTCCTCCATCTAGGATAATTCATATTTGTCCTTGAATGACTTGTACCACCTGCACGCTGAATAGATTCCTTATAGAAAATTGATTGTGTCAATGTACCTGTAACAGTAAATTTACAAACAAACTACACTTGCACCTTTGTCTGAGCATACTTTACCACTTGTTCAAGAATATCTTGGATACCGTTAGGATAAAGGCCTATAGGTACCAACAATTTAAATTTGTGTTTATGCATCACTGGTGGCTGGAACATTATCAAGTTGGCAACCCCCACGATTCAAGACTAATTCCTTCAGCTCTTATTTCTACAGCTTTAATGGCTGTCATCATACACGCTCACATACTAAGCTAAATAATAAATTTACAAAGGTGAATATCTACACATAACTAAAAGGAAGAACTCATCACCTTACCATCCATGCGAGTAAGTGTGCCTTTATAATAGTTGACCTACTTGCATAGTTCAATAAATTGAGGCAAAAAGTGCCTTGATAGTCTCCTATAGCAAATACTCAGGTGGGTAAATATAATTGACTTGCTTTAGCCTAAGCTTTAAAAGAACACTAAACCTTGCTGATGAAAAAATCGATCCACATGCATTCCTCCATGATTTTTCAATGGAGGTGTAAAATGTTGAAAAAATTACCCCTTCATACCTGGTTTACTTCTCCGCATCTGTCACCACCGGTTGAAGAAGCAACACCCGATAATTTACCTAGTAATCCAAGGCCGCCAATAAGGACCCCTTTGAGAAGGAACATTGAATAAACATCAAGATGGGCTCTTAATTCAGCCTTTAGAGCCACCCAATCTGTAAATCTCTATCCAGTTTCAGATCACCCTATGCACAGTCAAGTAACAACAGTTCCAATGGTGGTGACGGCTCCCAAGCTGGACCAAGTTCAAGGCGTGACACACTTTATCATTCCAGAAGACTATCATATCTTCGACGGTCGTTGTTGTCGGCTGTTGCTGCTGATTTAGAGGCTGATGGAGGGCACAATAGTAATATAATTCCAAGAATAAAGAGCATAAAATGGATGACAATGGTGCATATAATAAATGGTTTCAACGTTTCTATTATAGCCTAAGCTTTAAAAGAACACTAAACCTTGCTGATGAAAAAATTGATCCACATGCAATCCTCCATGATTCTTCAATGGAGGTGTAAAATGTTTAAAAAATACCCCTTCATACCTGGTTTACTTATCCGCATCTGTCACCACTGGTTGAAGAAGCAACACCTGATAATTTACCTAGTAATCCAAGCCGCCAATAAGGACCCCTTTGAGAAGGAACATTGAATCAACATCAAGATGGGCTCTTAATTCAGCCTTTAGAGCCACCCAATCTGCAAATCTCGATCCAGTTTCAGATCACCCTATGCACAGTCAAGTAACAACAGTTCCAATGGTGGTGACGGCTCCCAAGCTGGACCAAGTTCAAGGTGTGACGCACTTTATCGTTCCAGAAGGCTATCATATCTTCAACGGTCGTTGTTGTCGGCTGCTGCTGCTGATTTAGAGGTTGATGGAGGGCACAATAGTAATATAATTCCAAGAATAAAGAGCATATAATGGATGAAAATGGTGCATATAATAAATGGTTTCGACGTTTCTATTAATGCCTTGCAAATTCCACACTTCTATTATTTTAATGCCAATTGTTGGGAATTAAACTTAAGCAGTTAGTACGGTTGAAGAATACAAGAACAGTTAGGACTGCTGATGGAAGAACAGTTAGGACTGCTTAAGAGATCAAGGTGAAACCGTGTGAAGATAAATATAGAAAAGATATGGTATATATCTTATTTGTATAGAATGATACGGTTAGATGTTTTACTTGTATAGGACTCTTTGCATTATAAAAAGAGATCCTTAGATTAGGGTTTGAGATATATCGAATACATCTAATACCGAATACCTAATATCCTTCATACGAATTATCAAGTGTTCTTCAAGTTCATATTGTAATCATTTGATATATTGAGGTGATAGTTTGGTTGATATCGTTTTTTGTTCTTATTGTCTTACTCAATCAATCACTAAACACAAACTCATATTCTTCTAAGTACTTGGTAGTAAATTTTGCGTGTTATCAAGTATATACTCAAAGTATCCCCAACACAACGTGTGTGTTTAGATCCGGTCAAGTGGTATCAGAGACAGGTTTTTGATACTTTGAGTTTAGAAGAACCAGAAGTATTTACTCACTAGCAACCAAGAAGATGGACTTGGAGACACCTCAAACCTCAATCCTTGCTAAACTCCCCATGCTGAAACAGAATGAATACGATTTATGGTGGCTCAGAATAGAGCAATATTTCATGGTGCAAGACTATGCATTATGGGATATTATTATCAATGGTGATTCCTTCAAACCAATTGCTGTTGAAGAAACACGTGCTGATGGCTCCAAAATCACAAAGTTTAACACTGAGCCAGTTACAAACGAGGAGAGAATAAAAAAGAAGAATGATCAGAAGGCTAGGAATTTGTTACTAATGGCAATTCCTAATGATCAAGTGTTGAACTTTAGCCATTACGAGTCGGCTAAAACTCTTTTTGAAGCAGTGGTGGAAAGATTTGGTGGCAATGAAGCTACCAAGAAGGCACAGAAAACCCTACTCAAGCAAAGTTATGAAAACTTCACTGCATCAAGCAATGAAACTTTGGACCATATCTTTAATAGGCTTCAAAAGATCATCAGTCAACTTACTGTGTTGAAGATTGTGATACCTCAAGAAGACATCAACATGATGTTTCTAAATAGTTTACCTGCTGAATGGAACACTTATGTTGTAGTTTGGAGCAATAAACCAGAGCTGGAGAAAATGACAATGAATAAGCTTTACAATAATCTTAACATTGTTGAGCAAAAGGTCAAGAAGAGCGGTAGCACCAGTTCCAGTTCAGGGAATATGGCTTTTGTATCTTCTTCAAACAGTTCGAATCATGAAGATGAAGAAGCAGTTGGTACTGCTATACCAACAGTTAGCACTGCTAGTGTAAAAACTAGTACTGCTGGCTTGACTGAAGAGACCATATATGCATTTGTGTCAGAACAGTCTGGTGGGTCTAAGATCTTTAATGAAGATCTTCTTCAAATTGCTGAAGATGATTTGGAAGCTATGGATTTAAAGTGGCAGTTGGCTTTGATAAGCATCAGGGCTAAGAAGTATTACCAAAGGACTGGAAATAAGATTACCTTCAATGGAAGAGATGTTGCTGGGTATGATAAGTCTAAGGTGGAATGCTTTAATTGTCACAAGATGGGGCACTTTTCCAGGGAATGTAGAGGTCCAAGACAACAAAGCAACCAGAATCAAGGGTTTAAGAATCAGCAAGGGTCAAGGAGAACAATTAATGTTGAAGAGCCTTCTTCCAAGGCTATGGTAGCTGTAGATGGAGCTGGATTTGATTGGAGCTTCATGGAGGAAGAAGAGGAACCAGCTAACTTGGGTTTGATGGCTTTCTCAAACACTGAGGTATATACACCTGAAAAATGTTCAAACTCTTGTCGTGCTTTAAAAGATTGTGAAAATGTTAAGAAACAGTATGATGATCTTAGAGTTGAATTTAATCAAATAAGTTTTAGTCTGTTAAATCATAAAAGAGGATTAGCTGTTTTGGAAGAACAAATTGTGTTTTATAAACAGAATGAGTCAAACTTTTCTGATGAGATAGGTATTTTAAAGAGGGAATTGCAAATAAAAGATAATAAAATGAGTGGACTTGTATATGAACTAGAGAAGCTTAAAAAGGAAAAAGAAAACATCCAGTTAAGTGTAGACACTCTTGAATATGCTTTAAACAGAGTTAAGAAGATTGTAGAGAGTCAAATACTTAACAAAGCTAAATCTGGTTTAGGTTATAAGTCAGTTGCACCCCGTTTTAGAGGAATGTTTGCTCCACCAGGAATTAATTTAGCTCATACTGGTTTAGATGAGTTTAAGGATATGGATTTTCCTGGATATGGTGTTAAGATTAGTGAGAAGCCTGTTAAATTTGTTAAGGCAGAAGATTCTTTTGTGAGTGCTATTGATAAATCTCTTTCTGAGGAAAAGATGTCCTCTGATAGGAACTCAGATGCACCAACTATTGAGGAGTGGACATCTGATGATGAGAATATAGAGGTTAAGGATAAACCTAATGTTGTTAAGGTAGAAGTTAAACATGCTCCTAAAGTGGTTAAGACTGAAAACATAAAACCAGTTAGGAAAAATGTTAGATATGCTGAGATGTATAGGACTAAGAACAGATCATCAAGTTCTAAGAGTAGTCATAGAAACTAGAATCACTCAAAATCTAAGAAAATGGATGATAAATTTGCTATGATTAGAAAAGTATGTTTTGTTTGTGGAAGTTTTCATCATATGGCTGCTTATTGTAATTCTAACCCATGGAAAAAGAGGGTTACTGGGAATGCAAGGGTGAACAGGAATAACAATGCTAGGGTAACTCAAAATAGTCCAACTAGATTGACAAACCCTAATGCAAATCATAAGATGTCACCTAAAGCTGTTATGTTAAAGACTGGCATCAAAACAGTTTCAACTGCTAGTCAAAATAAGTGGTTTAATAACAAGCAAACTGTTTCTAGTGCAAAACCATTTTCAAATCATGCACTAACAGTTAAAAGGCATTTTTATCAGAAAACAGCAATGACTAATCAGAAGTGGGTACCTAAGATTAAACAAGCAGTTCTAACTGCTAGGTTAGCAGTTTCAACTGCTAGACCACCAAATCCTACTGCTAGGCACTTGAATGTTAAGGGAAAAAGGGACAATGCTGTCAAGGCCTCAGCACATTGGGTTAAAAATTCTACCAAACCCAATGGTGTATCAAAGACCTCAAACAAGTTTTCTCATCTTGATGCACAAGGCAGATCCAACCCAGTGATGGTTTGGATCCCCAAAAGAAACTAACACCTTTATTTTGTGTGCAGGAACATCCCTCAAATAGCAAAGAAGATAGAGGATATTCAGACAGTGGATGTTCAAGGCACATGACAGGCAACATGTCATATCTTTCAGACTTTATTGCTCTGGATGGAGGACCAGTTGTCTTTGGTGGTGGTGTTGGAGGAAGAATTACTAGTAAAGGGGTAATTAAAACTGGTAACCTTGATTTTGAAAATGTGTATTGTGTACCAGAACTTAAGTACAATCTTTTCAGTGTATCACAAATTTGTGATAAACAGAACAAAGTTTTATTTACTGATACTGATTGTCTTATACATTCCCCTAATTTCAAGCTACCTGACGAAAGTCAAGTATTGCTTAAAATCCCTAGAAAGGATAATACATACAGTGTTGAGATGAATAAACTAGTTCCTAAGGTTGGACTTACTTGTCTTGCTGCAAAAGCTACATTGGAAGAATCAATGTTGTGGCACAGGAGGCTTGTTCATGTTAATTTTAAAACCATTAACAATATTGCTAAAAATGGGTTGGTAAGAGGTTTACCAAACAAAACTTTTCTCAATGACCAAACTTGTGTTTCTTGCCTTAAGGGTAAGCAACACAGAGCCTCATGTAAGCCAAAGACCCAGAACTCTATCTCTTAAGCTTTATATATGTTGCATATGGACTTGTTTGGTCCTACTTCTGTGAATAACTTGAACTTTAAGAGATACTGCCTTGTTGTCACTGATGATTATAGTAGGTTTTTTTGGGTATTCTTTTTGAAAACTAAGGATGAGACAAGTGACATCCTTAAGACCTTTATTGTTGAAGTAGAAAACCTAGTTGATAAGAAAGTTAAAATAATTAGATGTGACAATGGGACTGAATTTAAGAATAGGGTGATGGATGATTTTTGGAGAGAAAAAGGTATTAAGAGGGAGTTTAGTGTAGCTAGAACCCCATAGCAAAATGGTGTAGCTGAGAGAAAGAATAGGACTCTTATAGAGGCTGCTAGGACAATGTTAGATGACTCTAAGCTACCAGTTTCATTTTGGGCTGAAGCAGTTAGCACTGCTTGTTATGTATTGAATAGGGTTTTAGTTGTGCAACCTCACAATAAGACTGCTTATGAGCTTCTTAGAGGTAGAACCCCTGCTTTAAGCTTCATGAGACCTTTTGGTTGTCATGTTACTATCCCTAATACCAAAGACTAATTAGGAAAGTTTGATGGGAAATCTGAGGAAGGTTTCTTTGTTGGTTTTTCTCTGCACAGTAAGGCTTTTAGGGTGTACAATACAAGCACCAAGCATGTAGAAGAAAATCTGCACATAGAATTTTTGGAGAATAAACCAAATGTTGCAGGTGTAGGTCCAGATTGGATCTTCGATATTGACAGTCTTTCAGATTCCATGAATTATGTGCCTGTTACAGGTACAAATACTAACAATAATGCAGGTTCAGAGGAGGAAGATGATGATTGCATTTTCATACCTGTCATGGAAGAAAGTCCTGTGAATGAGTCTTCTACAAATAAAGATGATATTCCTTCATCAAGTGCTGTAGACAAAGAGAAAGATGCTGCTGAAACAAGTGGTCAGAATGGTAAAGAAGCTCAAAATCCAACGAGCAGTACCAATGGAGTTAGTACTGCTCAGCCACAAGTTACAACTGCTGAGCAAAATAGTGATACTGCTGGACCAAGTCAACCTCATCTTGATTTACAAGTTGATACTGCTTCTCAAGCTGATGAGTTTGATTTCTTTGGAGATGGTCTGCAAAACATGCCTACCAGCTATGCAGCTCCTTCTACTCCCCATACTATTGTACATAGGAATCATTCACTTACCAATATCATAGGAGATGTACAATCTGGAGTCAAGACCAGAAGGCAAATTCAAGACCCAGATCATCATGGATTTCTCAGTGTGGTTTATGAGGAGAAACATCATGAAGATGAGCATGAGTGTATGTTTGTATGTTTTCTATCTCAGGTTGAACCCAAGAATGTGTTAAAGGCTTTAGAATCATCAAGTTGGGTTGAAGCTATGCAAGAAGAGCTACTATGGGTTCTGGTTGATCTACCAAAGGGAATGAGAGTGATTGGTACAAAGTGGGTATTCAGGAACAAGAAGGATGAGAGGGGCATTGTGATAAAGAACAAAGCAAGATTGGTTGCTCAAGGCTATACTCAGGAGGAGGGTATAGATTATGAGGAAGTTTTTGCTCCAGTTGCCAGGATTGAAGCAATAAGATTATTTCTTGCTTATGCTTCATTTATGGGGTTTATGGTCTATCAAATGGATGTGAAAAGTGCATTTCTGTATGGTACTATTGATGAAGAGGTTTATGTTTCACAACCTCCAGGTTTTATAGACCAAGAGCATCCTGACAAGGTTTATAAGGTGGTAAAAGCTCTATATGGATTGCATCAGGCTCCAAGAGCTTGGTATGAAACTCTTACTAAATATCTTCTGAAGAATGGGTTTCATAGAGGGAAAATTGATCAAACTCTTTTTATTAAAAAGGACAAGGGTGATATTCTACTGGTACAAGTCTATGTAGATGACATCATTTTTGGTTCTACAAAGAAAGAGATGTGTAAGGAGTTTGAAAAGCTGATGAAAGACCAATTTCAGATGAGTTCTATGGGAGAGCTTACCTTCTTTCTAGATCTTCAAGTACAGCAAAAGTCAGATGGTATATTTATCTCTCAGGATAAATATGTTGGTGAAATATTAAGAAAATTTCAATTCACAGATGCCAAGGTTGCTAGCACACCAATTGACAAGGAGACACATTTGTTATTAAAGGATCACAGTGGTGAAGATGTGGATGTGCAGATGTATAGATCTATGATTGGGTCTCTGATGTACCTTACATCATCTATGCCTGACATTATGTTTGCTGTTTGTGCCTGTGCAAGATTCTAAGTAAATCCTAAGGTGTCTCATTTCACAGTAGTAAAAAGAATCTTTAGATACCTTAAGGGTCAGCCTAACTTGGGGCTATGGTATCCTAAAGAGTCTGCATTTGATCTTGTTGAATTCTATGATTCTGATTATGCTGGTGCTAGCATGGATAGAAAGTCTACAACAGGTGGTTGTCAGCTCTTAGGTCGAAGATTAATCTCTTGGCAGTGTAAGAAGCAGACTATGGTGGCCACATCTACTACTGAAGCAGAATATGTGGCAGCTGCAAGTTGTTGTGCTCAAGTTCTATGGATTGAAAACCAGATGCTTGATTATGGGTACAATTTCTTAAACACAATTATACATATAGACAATAACAGTACAATGTGTATTATTAAGAATCCAGTTCAACATTCAAAAACTAAACATATTGAAATAAGACATCATTTTATAAGAGACTGTGCTGAAAAGAAGTTAATACAAGTTGTTAAAATACACATTGATGACAACTTTGCTAATCTCTTATCCAAAGGTTTTGATGTAAGCAGATTTCAGTACTTGGTAACAGGTATTGGAATGCTTAATCCTTCAAAAGATTAATGTCTAAATGTTTTTGGTTTCTGTACTGTTAGTTGTGCTATTTGTATAGTTGAGACTGATTGAAATTTTTTACTACTGCTTGTGAATTTGTTACTCAATTGTGATAACTGTTAAAATAGAATATTGTGTATTGTGTTTTCTTTGGTTTTGGACTAACATTTCAGGTTAAGAAAAGCTTTTTTCTTTGGATTGTGCTTTGAAAAGTATGGTGGTTTGGATTGTCAAGTGTGAATGCTTGTCACACAACAAATGGTAATTGATTCACCATGTCTAATCAACAAAAGAATCAACTAGTCCAGATGAAACGGTTTCTGGTAAAGACTACTCAAATCCGTTTATGGTTGACAGTTTACCAAAAACTGGTTGGTTATCAACTCACCAAGTCTAAGTGTGAAGAGTTGGCTAGTCCATAGCAAACGGCTATTGGTAAAGACAAGTCAAATCTGTTAATAGCTGATAGTTTGCTAAAAACTATAAGTGGACAAAAAATGTTTTCGAATCCACATTAAAATTAAAAATTGATTTTATCTCTGAAAACTTTTTGCTAACAGTTAGTACTGCTGGGGTTAACAGTCTGAACTGCTGGCTTCACCAGTTTGTATTGATTGTTCAAAACATAGTTCCTACTGAGTTTATGCTCTGTGATACACCTCTCTCAGAAGGTAATACATCTGGATGTGTTGAGATCCGTTTGAAACTAAATAACTGAATTGATGGTAACTTGTACAAATGGTCATATTGGCTGCCAAGCTTGGATGTTATATGTTCTAGTTCATCTGATGGTGAGGATTCTTCCAAACAGGGGAGGATTAAAGTTTGTTCTAGTTGCTATTAAAGATGATTGATGATTATGAAATTCAGGGGAGGAATTAAGAGTCAGAGATGAATTATAAAGAAGTGCATAAAAAGTCTATTCATAAAAAGATGATTCATTACATACGAGCTTCACATATAAAAAAACCAACAAAACCTACACAACACAAACACAACACAACTACTCAAGCTTTCCTTTTCCTTTTCCTTGGATATCCGGCATGGTTTTGTTGCGGGCTCCTCTGCTACCCATGACGTCAGACACCTTCTTGCAAGGGAGTGCCAGCACAACTGTTCTTGATTTTGGAACTTGCTTCTTCTCAGGAACAGGCATTCTTTTCATTGATGATGCAGCTTTTTCAAATTCTTTTGTTAATAAGATTGATAGCTTTTGAAGATCATCATCGTTAGACGAGTCAGAAGAGGAGGATGAATCATCCACATATGGTGGAAGTTCATCGGTTGAAGGTTCTTCAGACGAGGTTATTTCAGCCTTTTTCTTTGAAAGATTGTTTCTTGAAGTTGAAGAATAGTTTAATGGAAAATAGTTTTTCCAACCTGAACTTCCAGAATCTGAAGAAGAGTCGGATGAGATTTCTATAATGTTTGGTGGAGAAGAATTCATTGTGAGTGAAAAGTTAAAGATTTGTGTTGAAGATTTTGTGTGGATATGTGAGTTTTTATTGAGTTAATGAAGGTTTAGTGACATTCAATGCGTGGTTGATATGAGGAATTAACTCTTGGGTTGGTATAAGGAATAAATTCGTTAATAGGATTAAATTAATTTTGGTAATTTTTGAAGAGTTGACCAAAAAGAGTATGATATGTGAAGATAATTCCCAAATTGTTTCGAGTTTAAAGATAAGTGTTTGAAAGAATCCACCCCATCAACATAATCAAAAGTTTAATTCAAGAAACTTATTGATTTGCATTGAAATCATAAGTTTAGGGGAGGATTGTTGGGAATTAAACTGAAGCAGTTAGTACGGTTGAAGAATACAAGAACAGTTAGGACTGCTGATGGAAGAACAGTTAGGACTGCTGATGGAAGAATAGTTAGGACTGCTTAAGAGATCAAGGTGAAACCGTGTGAAGATAAATATAGAAAAGATATGGTATATATCTTATTTGTATAGAATGATACGGTTAGATGTTTTACTTGTATATGACTCTTTGCATTATAAAAAGAGATCCTTAGATTAGGGTTTGAGATATATCGAATACATCTAATACCGAATACCTAATATCCTTCATACGAATTATCAAGTGTTCTTCACGTTCATATTTTAATCATTTGATATATTGAAGTGATAGTTTGGTTGATATCGTTTTGTGTTCTTATTGTCTTACTCAATCATTCACCAAACACAAACTCATATTCTTCTAAGTACTTGGTAGTAAATTCCGCGTGCTATCAAGTATATACTCAAAGTATCCCCAACACAACGTGTGTGTTTAGATCCGGTCACCAATGACAATAATGCAAGTAGACTTTATCAATCACTTGTTACACGATTAGGTTCGTGAAAGTATTGGATTGCTGAGTGCAAATCATTAGTATCTCTATGAAAATTACCATACTGTAATGTGTCTTCACTCTCCCTAAAAATGATATATCAACAAAAAAGAACTAAAGTGTTATACTACTTATTACAGATTTTAAGGGGGTGTTTGTATAGGTAGTTTCAAAATGACTGTTTTGGCCATTTGTACCTGTAATAGCACCAAATAGTATGTGATACTTCGTATAATCTATTGATTGTCTATATTGTGAAAGAACCTGACATCAAAACTACAAAAAAGTTAAACTAATATAAAATGAGTTATTGTTAAACATGGAACTAATATCTTGAACGAAGCCAACAATTAGAACTTAAACACATATACAGCATAATAAGCAATAATTAATTAAAAACAACTAATTCTCATACCAAACAATAATTAATTAAAAACAACTAATAAGGGTTTATCTACAAAATCAATTAAAATAAAAAACTCACATGCAATATGCCTTTTATTCTTATACTTGTGTTTTAGTGGCAGAGGTGGTGGAGTGGCCGGATTCGTTATATGGTAGTCAACGAATATATGAATAAGCTCATCAGAAACGTACTCCCTTACTTGATAAATCAATAAGCATTATATGATTTATCACCAGACTTCAAGAAGAAGAAATCACAAATCACAATTGTTATTAATGTTAAAATAAATCAATGAACAATTGAATGAATGAATGGAAAGAGATAAACTCAATAAAAAGATTTGAACAATTATATATATACTCCAAAGTAACTTAGATTACAAACCTGTTCTTCTTTTCCTTGTTGATCATGGGATTCCTCATTATGGATTTATAAATATATCCAGACAACTTCGTATACTCTTTTCACCAAACAGTATGTGATACTTCGTATACTCTTTTGATTGTCTATATTGTGAAAGAACCTGACATCAAAACTACAAAAAAGTAACTAATATAAAATGATTGATTGTTAAATACGGAACTAATATCTTGAACGAAGCCAACAATTAGAACTTAAACACATATACAGCATAATAAGCAATAATTAATTAAAAACAACTAATTCTCATACCAAACAATAATTAATTAAAAACAACTAATAAGGGTTTATCTACAAAATCAATTAAAATAAAGAAACTCACATGCAATATGCCTTTTATTCTCATACTTGTGTTTTAGTGGCAGAGGTGGTGGAGTGGCCGGATTCGTTATATGGTAGTCAACGAATATATGAATAAGCTCATCAGAAACATACTCGCTTACTTGATAAATCAATAAGCATTATATGATTTATCACCAGACTTCAAGATGAAGAAATCACAAATCACAATTGTTATTAATGTTAAAATAAATCAATGAACAATTGAATGAATGAATGAAAAGAGATAAACTCAATAAAAAGATTTGAACAATTATATATATACTCCAAAGTAACTTAGATTACAGACCTATTCTTCTTTTCCTTGTTGATCATGGGATTCCTCATTATGGATTTATAAATATATCCAGACAACTTCTATCTGAATTGAACTAATCACAATCAACGAAACCACTTTGATTAAAATCAAAAGATCATGTAATATACCTTTCTAAATCAACATAAGGATTATACTATATGAATAAGAAGACGTACCTTTTTTTCTGAATAAAACATCATAACAACTAATGATGTTAACAAATCATATAAATATAATAACTTCTTGAGCCAAGAATATATATATAAACATATATCAGCAAAATAACTAATATGTAAGTTGCATAATTATATTACATACCAACTAACCTGATGTTTTCTTTTTTTGGTCGAGCAATGAAGTAGAGAGGGGGCGGCAAAGATGAAAACATTTATATCATCCACCATAATCATCATCATCGATCTTTGCTGATTCCCAGTTTAGTAAACGGGATTAGGGCTGAGGGAAAATTAGGGTTTGTGGTGATAAAAGAATAAAAGTCGGATATATTAATTATAATAATATGGATGAATTGTGATTTTTTTAATCTTTAATTAAGGTTACCTAACTTGTAGGGATTCTCCTAATTATCTCATATAATTGTTTGCATAAGTTTATAGATTTGGGCTTGCAAGATATAATCAAAAAAATGTGTTGGTCTAGTGGTAATCAACTTTGTTGATGTTACCAACATCTTAAGTTCAAATCTTGCAAGTGGCAAACATTTAAACAAAATTTTGAATTTTTAAAAAAATAATACAAATTTTAATTAAAAAAAACAAAAAAATATATGGAGAAATTCTGCCTACATGGCATTATGACATGGCATATAAGCCTGATTACTGGGCAATCAGGCATTTGATGTATATATATATATATATATATATATATATATATATATATATATATATATATATATATATATATATATATATATATATATATATAACAAGCTTGGTTTTTCTATTCGATTGTTCGTTTCCTCTATGGTTGACTTTATTCTTGCATCCTGTTTGTGATATCCATATATTCATAAGACACCTTCCTTCTATAATCGAGATCTCATTAATCGTCATCTTCTTGTGATGCAGATAAATGGCACCCAAGCAAAAGTCATCTAGAGTCACACGAGGACGAACTACTAACATACCTACCCCAGCAAGAGTAGTGCGAGGCAGGACTGCTGAGAATGCCACCCCGGCAAGAACTACGCAGGGCAGAATTGCTGAGAACGCCTGTAACACCCCAACCCGACAAGGGTAAAGATGTCACGCAAATGGTTTCATATCAGATATAACAAATCATACATTCAAAAGTAATACAAAGATTCTCAAGGGTTACAAAGGAAATACTGAAATTACAAGGTTACAAAAACGGATACAAATTCTAACAATAAAATAACTTCTAATCATCTCTAGGCCAACATAACTGTCCAGCCTTCTAGGTCCAAAAGTCTCTTCACTCATACCCATCTTCCATCTAAAACCTGCCGCACACGAAAAGAAAACGTGCGGCTGAGCTTACAAAGCCCAGTGAACAGATATATAATAAATGGAAACGAAAGTAAACGGAAATAATCAGATGTAGCATAATGAATGAGACATAAATAAGGTACAAGAGTAAAGGTTTAGGTTAGTTATCCACCACGAGCCCAGAAACTCAAAGTCATAATCTCAAAGTCACATCTCAAAATCATAGTCTCACAATCAGAGGGGATACCTCTCAGGCAACCAGATAATATGAGGGGTGTCCTCATGTATCAACAGGGGTGGAGTAGCTAGCTCCCAAAAATGTGAAAGGCGTGTATTGCACACAGCACCAGTCACCTCAAAGTCATGCTCAAAGTCATAGTTAAATCCACTAAACATACATGCCTAGGATTGCAATCCATACGCCCCCACTCAAAGTCAATCTCAAAATCATAATTTCAAAGTCATCATGGCCATATCATAATATAAAAGGGGACGGCGTGAGAAATCACTCCCCCACACAGGAGTCATGCCAGTGGTGCATCACAGACACGGCCAGGTTACCTTCCTGGCTAGGAAACAGAAAGGTGGCTCGGGTATCAAACTAAGAGTCATATCTCAATGTCATCTCAAAGTCATATATCAGAAATGCATCTCAATGTCATATCAAAAGGTTCATACACAAGGAAACATAGAAATGGCCCGGGGAAATCTTAACTAAATCATAACTCATAATCATAATCAAGGTTCATCTCAAAAGTTCATTTTAAAACTTCCATCAAAGTCCATTTTAAACAATCCTTTATTTGTGCCTGTAATGAAACGATTCTTTAAAGAAATTTTCATAAAATATTCTTTCAAAAAGGGTTTTTCATAAAAATTAGTCTTCCAAAATAGCCTTCATAAAAGTTAGTAACATTTATATAAAATGGTTTTGCCTCATTGATAAACACCCTTTCAAAATAGTTTTTCCTCAAAACATTCTCAAGATATAATTAGAAAAGGTTTTCATAGCATAGCTTCGATTCAGAATTCATATCAAATGGAACTCAACTGGGGAGGTTCAAGCAAAGGGAAATCATAGCAATCGAATCAGAAACTAATGGATTCAGAATACGAGAGAGATCATGAGAAACCTTAAAAGAAAGGTCAGAATATCTGTACCTTATACCGCAAACGAAAACACAACAAAAGATATCAAGGTCGGAAGCAAACTCCATCTCCAGCGAATCTACACGAATTCATGACTGACTTATTAAGAATTTATTTAATTCGGATTACTTATTAGCTCATTAAATGTCATAACGGATCTTAGTATTTATTGTTATTTAATAACATGTTTAGGGTTTCATTCCATTTTTAGTAACTTTCCGATCTTAGTAATTTCGTAAGTTTTCCGATTTAGTAACTTTTAGGGTTATGAATGCCAACTAATTAACTTTAAGACTTAAGATGATCATCATTTAATTCAAGGTATGATATTACAACTTTTAATAGTTAGGGTTTAAAATGTCATTTTATCAAAGTTCAAGTACTAAAATGCAAATTACGTAATCATATGAAATTTCCTATTTGTATAACTTACCTCATTACTGATAGCCATGTACCAACACTCTATTTCGTTTTTTTTTTTTTTTTTTAAAACCTTAACTCAACGTACACAATTTGATAAAACCCATTTTGACTTTACTCCTTAAGACACACTAGAATTGAACCCCAGCCTAGCCCCTGCATTCGACCCATACACACCGTCTCATATACACAACTATACGACTCCGTTTTTGCACCCTCACGTACAGCATCTATAATGACCCAACATTCGCTCACATTAGACCCTTGCTTCCCTCCACTTCCGGCCCCATTTGATCACATAAAATCACACATTTGAACTACCCAATCACCCCATGCTTCCAGCCCATAACACACCATATTTACACACACAAAGCCACCTAAACGACTCTAATTTACCCATGCATTCAGTCCATAACGCACACGGCACACTCATTTTAACATGCACATGTTCTCTAACCAGATTTGTTATTAGATTTGCGTAATTGCTCACAAGTGAAAAAGTACATTACCAATTTTTAATGCATGTCAGTATGTCATGTGGCTTGTAAATTTGTATATATATATATATATATATATATATATATATATATATATATATATATATATATATATATATATATATATATATATATATATATATAACGAATCAAGAGGGTAAATTACATGATCTAACGTATTCGTATATTTTATGTCGAGTGAGAAACACAAAGGCGACACGAAAGAGGTACCTCAGTCGGCAGAACGATAGAATGCAACCAAAAGTCGAACCTAGAACTACAACTCCATCAATACTAATCACTTGCAAATCTGCTATGAACTTGAAGACAAACGCGACACAACCACAGCTTCAACAACTTCTAGCTCTAGCTTCTTGGTGGAGAGTACATACGAATGGGTGGTTTAGGGTTTCCTTCTTGTGTCAGATTTTAAACTGATGAAACATGAACACGAGGACCAGAATCTAAAACCCCTTCGACCCTTCTTTTGCACCTTGTTTTATTGGAGATAAAAGATGGCCGCCACTTATATTTTGATGCTAGGGTGTATTGTGTGTTTTGATGAGTGTATAATATGATAATATAGAAAAATTAGGGAGTTGGGGCTGAATTGATGGCCGAGTTTATGGGGTCAAAAGGAGACCAAATCATATTTTTTTATTTCCTTGTATCTATACTTCAACATGATATGTTTTCTAAGCGTGTGATTCCAAAAGGAAAGTGGCGTGATTTCTGGAGAGAATTAGGGGTCACATTTATCACAACTATTGACCAAATCTTCAATTTATGTGTATGTACAAAACTTAAGATAATTTGGTCCTATAGAGGACTTGTAAATCGTGTATCATTTAGGAATTAATATTAAACATAAGTTATAATTATTTAGTTTTCGGATTTAATTATAATGTGTATATTAATTATAAGGTAGAGTTATAGTTTATACTTAGGATAAAATTCAAAATGGTACAAAATTTATGGTTCAAATATTTCGGGTTTTACAACGCCGCCCCAACTAAGGCCGCGGCAAACCCACCTGTGGTGAATCAAGCAACTCTAGATCAGCTCGTCAATGATCGTGTGGCCGCCACACTCGCCGCTGCAAACAACTCAACCACTAACACCGGAACGTCAAGGCCAGTGACCAACAGCCGTGGCTGCATTTACTCTGAATTCCGAAAGATCATGGTTGGAGGTTTCGGAGGAACAGAGGGAGCCATTGGCCTGACTAGGTGGATTCAAAAGCTGGAAACCGTGTTTCACATCAGTGGTTGTAACGATGATGACAGGGTCAAGTATGCATCTTTCACTTTCATGGATGTCGCTTTGACCTGGTGGAACAACTACATGAAATCTGCCAACATGGATGTTGCTTATGCTATGTCGTGGGATGACTTCAAGGAGTTAGTGCTTAGGAAGTATTGCCTACGAAATGAGGTCAAGAAGTTGGAAGTAGAATTTTGGAACTTGAAGGTGCAGAATAACAACATGGTTGCTTACAACCAGAGATTCCAGGAACTGGCTTTGCTATGTCCTGAGATGGTTCGGACTGAGACAAGGTTGATTGAGAGGTATTTAGGAGGTTTGCCAAAGTCCATAAGAGGAGACGTGACTACCTCAAGGGCTGCAAATCTCCATGAGACCATGGAAATAGCCAACAAGTTGATGGACCAGGAATTGGAGGATGTCCTAGAAAAGAGTGCTGAAAACAAGAGAAACTAGGAAGACCACTCAAAGGATAGCAACAGCAACTCTCAAAAAAAAAGGCAGGAAGTGGCAAAAGCTTATGCAGCAGGTTCAGGTGATAAGAGGAGGTATGATAGGAATGCACCTCTTTGCAACCGCTGTAAGCTACACCACAAGGGACAGTGCACAGTAAAGTGTCACAACTGCATGAGAGTGGGACATTTGGCCAAGAATTTCAGGTCAAGACCCCTAGCCACCACACAAGCAGCACCACCCAACAACCATAGGGTGGAAGTCACCTGCTATGGATGCGGTGAGAAGGGTCATTACCGAAATGAGTCCAACAAACCCAGAAACCAAGGAAATGGTGGTGGTCATGGTAACCAGGGAGCAGCAGTTAACAATGGGAACCAGGGAAATGAAAGAGAAGCCCATGGAAGAGTTTATGATGTGGGCAGAAGGGAAGCCCAGGATGACCCGAACGTGGTGACGGGTACGTTTCTTTTAAATAATCGCTATGCATCAATATTATTCGATACGGGAGTAGATAGAAGTTTTGTGTCGACTTTTTTTAGTTTTTTAATTGATATTGCTCCAACAACCTTAGACAATGTCTTCGATGTAGAATTAGCTAACGGGAACTTAGAAAGGGTAGATATCATTACAAGAGGTTGCACTCTAAACTTGTTAAACTACCCATTCAACATCCACCTCATGCCAGTAGAGTTGGGTAGTTTTGACATCATCATAGGGATGGATTGGCTATCGAAATATCATGCCCTCATCATCTGTGATGAAAAGATCGTCAGAGTACCCTACGGGAACGAGTTTCTAATAATAGAAGGAGATCGGAGCGATCATGCACGCTCGTTAAGATTGAGCATCATCTCGTGTACGAAGGTGCAGAAGTGTATCAAGAAAGGATGCCACCTCTTTCTGGCTCATGTTACTAAGAAGAAAGAGAAAGAGCCTAGAGAGAAACCATTGGAAGACGTGCCAATCGTGAGGGATTTCCTGAAAGTTTTTCCAGAAGACGTACCTGGACTCCCACCGGCAAGACAAATCAAATTTCAAATCGATTAAGTGCTAGGAACCGAGCCTGTAGCGCGAGAACCCTATCGGTTAACACCAACAGAGTTACAGGAGTTGTCTGATCAGTTGGTTGAACTATCAGGGAAAGGTTTCATCAGACCAAGTTCTTCGCCTTGGGGAGCTCCGGTCCTGTTTGTTAAGAAGAAGGATGGATCCTTCAGGATGTGTATCGACTATCGGGAGCTGAATAAGCTAACCATCAAGAATCGATACCCACTCCCGAGAATCAATGATCTATTCGATCAACTACAGGGTTCATCAGTTTACTCCAAGATTGACCTGAGATCAGGTTATCATCAACTCTGAGTCAGGTAAAAGGATATCCCGAAGACTGCATTCAGAACCCGATATGGCCATTACAAATTCCAATTTATGCCGTTCAGCTTGACTAACGCACCATCCGTATTCATGGACCTCATGAATCGGGTGTGTAAGCCGTACTTGGATAAATTCGTAATCGTATTCATCAAAGACATCCTGATATATTCTAAGAATGAGAAAGAGCACGAGGAACACCTCAAGCTAATCTTAGGATTATTGAAGAAGGATGAGCTATATGCCAAATTTTTGAAGTGTGAATTCTGGATATCAACTGTGCAGTTTCTGGGCCACGTGATCGATAGTCAAGGCATTCACGTAAATCCCGCAAAGATCGAGTCAATAAAGGATTGGGCAACACCCACCAAAATACGCCAATTCTTAGGACTTGCCAGTTATTACCGTAGGTTCATTGAAGGTTTCTCCAAGATAGCGAAGCCTTTGACTAAACTGACACAGAAGAATGTGAAATATGACTGGGGAGATAAGGTGGAAGAAGCTTTTCAACTCCTTAAGGAAAAGTTGTGTAGTGCACCTATTTTGGCCTTACCTTAGGTAGTGAAGACCTTGTGGTTTATTGAGACGCTTCACAAAAAGGTTTAGGAGCCGTGTTAATGCAGAGAGAGAAGGTGATAGCATATGCTTCTCGATAACTGAAAACCCATGAGAAGAACTACACAACCCATGACCTAGAGCTAGGATCAGTTGTATTTGCACTTAGAATTTGGAGACACTATCTCTATGGCACGAAATGCGTGGTGTATACCGACCACAAAAGCCTACAACACATCTTGAACCAGAAGGAGCTGAACATGAGACAGCGCCGATGGTTGGAATTCCTTAGCGACTATGATTGTGAGATCCGTTACCACCCAGGCAAGGCAAATGTGGTTGCCGATGCCCTTAGTAGAAATGAGCGGATCAAACCACTCCGAGTCAGATCGTTAGGAATGACGATCAGTTCGCCGCTTCCAGCGAAAATTCTTGAGGCTCAGGTAGAGGCACTCAAGGAAGAAAACCGACTGCGTGAGAAGATTTACGGAGTGCCAGAGAGTTAGAATGGCTTCATAAAGAGATCCGATGGAGTTTTATGTTATGGGGACAGGAGTTGGATCCCGCTATACAGAGGAATTCATGATTTGATCATGCACGAATCCTACAAATCCAAATACTCCATCCATCTAGGATCTGACAAGATGTACTTGGACTTGAAGAAGCTATATTGGTGGCCAAACATGAAGGCCGATATAGCTGAGTACGTCAGTAAATGTTTAACGTGTTCAAAAGTCAAGGCTGAACACCAGAAACCATCTGGTCTGCTTGTACAACCTGAAATTCCAGAATGGAAATGGGAGCGCATCACTATGGATTTTATCACCAAGCTGCCTAAGACGTTGAGCGGTTATGACACGATCTGGGTGATCATTGACCGTCTCACTAAATCCGCTCATTTCCTCGCTATAAAGAAGAATGATAGCATGGACAAACTTGCACGACTGTATGTGAAGGAAATTGTCGCAAGGCATGGTGTGCCTGTTTCTATCATCTCTGATCGAGACAGTTGTTTCATGTCTAACTTCTGGAAGTTGCTTTAGGACACATTGGGAACCGACCTCGAAATGAGTACAGCTTATCATCCTCAAACTAATGGTCAGAGTGAAAGGACCATTCAGATGTTAGAGGACACGCTGAGAGCCTGTGTGATTGACTTCGGAAATGGTTGGGATAGGCATTTGCATTTTGCCAAGTTTTCCTACAATAACAGCTACCACACCAGCATCAAAGGCTGCACCATATGAAGCACTTTATGGTCGTAAGTGCAGATCGCCAATATGTTGGGCTGAAGTCGGAGAAAGTTAACTTACCGGACCAGACCTAGTCCACGAGACTACTGAAAAGATTATGCAGGTCAAGAGCTGAATGCAAGCGGCTCGTGACCGTCAAAAGAGCTATGCCAACAAGAGGCGAAAACCCCTTGAGTTGCAAGTGGGTGATAAAGTGATGTTAAAGGTCTTGCCGTGGAAAGGCGTGATAGAATTTGGTAAACGTAGGAAGTTGAACCCTCGTTATATTGGACCTTTTGAGATTCTTGGCAGGATCAGGCCGGTAGCCTATCGACTCGAATTTCCGTCTGAACTCAGCGTTGTACATGACATTTTTCATATCAGCAACTTGAAAAAGTGCTTATCTGACGATAACGCTGCCATTCCCTTGGATGAGATTCAGCTTGACGAGAAACTGAATTAAATCGAGGAACCGATTGAAATCATGGATCGGGAAGTTAAACGACTAAAGCAGAGTGGTATCCCAATTGTGAAGGTCTGTTGGAACTCTCGCAGAGGTCCCGAATACATTTGGGAGCGAGAGGATGAAATCAAGCGTAAATATCCTCATCTCTTTTCGAACTCATCAAGTAATGTGAATCCTGGATTTCCCCATTAGCTGGGGAGACTGTGACAAATGGTAATTTTCACACTTTAAGTTAATAATAAATATTTATTTATTATTTTTAAGCCGAGCATTTCTATGCGCAATTGCATGTTTTTGAGCATTTTTGGGAGCTGTCCCGCATAATGTAGCTTACAGTCACTGCTAAAAAAGTTTATTTTTGTCAGTAAGCGTAAATTACTCTATTTCTGATAGTTACTGACAAGTTTCGTAATTAATTGAGAAGCTTTCTCGTATTTACTGAAAAGCAACCCCACGCGCGAGCCGACAGCAAAGTATATATGGTAGCAGTCAAATAAATGCATTTTTGAGCAAATAATAATGTTTTATTATTATTCTGACGAAAACGTCAATAAAACTTTATTTTGCGTATATGTGTCCAAAAACGCCAAACAGGGATTTTATGGTAACATTTAAGCTTAAACCGACACACGATACACCAACGAGGAACAAAACTATTTCCCCCTTGCTCCTTGTCGTTTGCCGCCACCTCACACACCAAGACAAAGAATTTTTATACTAATATATGCATTAGTGGGTGATGACACATTAGGATTTGTTTTTATACCCTAATTGTTACACACATTCTATTACACACACATTTTTATCCATCTAACTTACCTAGATCATTTTTCCCTTCCAAGAACCCTCAAACTCTCAGCCTAACATTACAATTCAAGATCAAAAAAAATCTAGTGAAGTTTGAACAAATCGGGGTGTACTTTTAAGTGTTTTGGGGTAATCGGAACATGTCTTGGGTAAATTTGGTGCAATTTGAAGTGTTCTTGGGTTTTTCTACCACACGACTTCTTTCAAAACTTTGTAAGAATCTTCAAAACTTGTTCAATCTTGTTCATTACATGTTCTTGTGATGTTTAAAAGTTTTACCAAGTGCTTATTATGTATGTTTTACTAAAATGAAAAAGCTAGGGTTTGGTATATAATTTATGGGTGCTCGACTTTTTAGTGATTTTTATACAAGTTATGATATTTGTTGCTTGTGTGGTAAATCTTGTTGCTTGTAGTACTAGTTTGATGATACAAATGTGGTTAGTGCTAATTACGCGAGTTTAAGACGAAATATACACTTGTATGTATATATATATATATATATATATATATATATATATATATATATATATATATATATATATATATATCGGCACACTTTTAAAAGAAAAAATTATTAGGGTTTTGAAAAACATAAAAATTTGGCTCTAGTGGAGAAATTAGTGCTTAATAGCTTATTGAATAAGCTATAGCTTATTGTGTTTTGGCTTATTTGGGTTAAAAAGGGTCGTATGACACATATTCGGCCGAGCCCAATATGTTTTGGCCTTGGTTGACCATTTGACTAAATGGCTTATTTATAAGTGCTTATTTGGCTTATTTAAAAATTGTTACGAAAACTATTCGGACTAAAAGGGCTTAAAGGTTTAAAACTAATTTTGGGCTTATGAACGTCTCGACACCAAATGGGCCGAGCCCATGTGGTTTCGACATTAGTTTGACTTTTTGACCAAACGGCTTATTTGATATACTAAATTGATTTTTAGAAACTTAACGATATATATATATATCGTAACTTAAAAAGGTTAAACGACTTTTAAGCTAAACTTGGACTTTTTGGACCAATATGGACTTTTCGGCCCAATAAATAATTCGGGTGACAAAAATGAGTTTTGAGTATTTTTCGACCTTTTATAAATATTTGGACTTATTAAAACGTTATATATCGATTAAAACCATTTTGGACTCGTTTTGACACCTTAAGCCCAATAAGACAAATAAATGGCCTTTTCAACCGAAAATTGTAGTTGGTGACTTTTTGTTGACTTTTGAAAGTATTATGACTAAACGTTGACTTTTGTATCGAGAACTATAATTAAGAAGTAATCGTAACAATAAGTACAGTTATAACGACAAATATACATTTTGGACCAGTTTTGCAAATATAGTTAACGAAATGGATTATTTGAGGAAATTGCAACACTTGGAAAAAATAAAAAAGTTTGAATAAACAAATGGGTCATGCCCTATTTTTCTAAAATTTCGACACTTTGAATATTTTCGGATGAAAATAGACTAAAAGACGAAACGGATTATTTTTATTATTAAAAATATTAATTCTTCTAAACTAATATTTTTAGACCTTATAAGATTTGTGAATACACTTTTGGTATTTATACTTGTACATTTATTTAATTTCCCAAACTTAAATACTTATAAATTTCTTTATAATTATCATTATATTATAAATAATCATAATATTTATAATATAATAATACCCTACTATCACCATTATCATATTAATTATTCAATACCTATTTAATTAATTATAAGTCTTAATTAATTATATATATATATATATATATATATATATATATATATATATATATATATATATATATATATATATATATTACTTACGCATTCTGCGACGACAAGCACTAACCACTAAGCACGAAATTTTCATCGCACATATTTTCACCGTACACTTTCACCATGAGCCATCACCAAAGAGTCTTATACGATAAACTATTTTGAAATGTACCTTACCACACAACAAGAAAGAAATACACGAGCACTTAACGCACGTAAACCTTTCAATTGAGTTAAAACATTTAAAACACGAATATTTCGCTAAGACTTACCATACTGATCTAGGTCGCGTGTCGGAGCGGTTGCACTGTGTATTTGTTGACTAGCAGATTGCTATTGTTATTAAGGTGAGTTTATAGCCCCATTTTTATAAGTATTGTTTTTATAAACCTTGGGGTGAGAAACATGCAAAACTGTTTTCATGGACCAAATTAAACTTTGTTTTTATACACACTTGTATGTCGATAACCTAAGTATGCTTGAATCTCATTGCGCCCACTATCATCAACCGTCAATTCCTACTGGGAAGCGCGTATGATATAAATAGATCTATTGGGGGTGACTCCGCCGTTCGGTTGGCCCGGCAGGTCAAAGCGAACGTATACCATGTCGGAATTTGTCGAGTGTCTGGGGATTAACACCCGCGGGCACCCTTTATTTGCTATGCCAGCTTGGCATGTTGTTTGTCTAGTTTCGGTTGGATGAGCTTAGTGTTTGCATACCGAATTATTGTGATTGCTGAATTATTTGCTATGGTCCATATGTGCTTATTTACTTTAAACCTATGAACTCACCAGCGTTAGCTGACTTTTAGCATGTTTTTCTCAGGTATTTGAGAATGTGTTTAATGAAGGCAGGGCATGGTAATGGTCATAAGTTTGTGGGAAATGTTTTTGCTTGTGCGTTGAAATATGAATTTGGGACCGACTTGTTAAATGGGCTTCATTTTAATTGAATTGAACTTGATGTATGACAATTTAACTTTAGAAATGTAAACTATTTTAAAACGGATTTTAATCCGTTCTCTATATCTTTGTGTTGTGATTATCGATTTAGTAGCACCCAAACATGTATGCTTCCGCAAATCCTGATTTTGTGGGCGTTACACATACGATGCTGCATATTGGTTAAATGAAAAATGTTATGCAAATGTTTTGTTTTGGATACATATTTTTTATAACTATCGTCATAAGGTGGTATATTGAGTGGTATTTTGGTATTGCAAATTTCATGGGGATACTCATTTCACGGCTAGCTTTGTTATTAATTTAACAAAATGACTACGGGGTTTTTGTACGGTATTGCTCATTTGGAATTGAAGTGACGTTTCAAGGGCGTACTTATTTATCTTTGAGATATGTTGTAGGTCTCAAGATAACTTGTCTAGGCATTTTTCATAGTGATTAAGACTTTACAATCTAGTTATAACTGATGCAAGGAGTTACGTTGTAGTGCTCACAGTGTATGGCTATCACTTTAAGGAGTTACGTTGTAGTACTTAGTGTCACATGAAGTTGTGGATTGTTCAAGAGGCGAATTAGTACAAGCATTAAGTCACAAAGTTGGGGTGTTTACTTCTTTTTCAAGTTGGTCATATCGGGTTATCTCCATATGTGGTCATTACTATTAGCCGGTGAATTAAAAGGAGGTTCAATTATAGGTTGGTTTGAGAGAAGTATATTGAGAGTATTTTTTCGACATATTCTCACGGAATTATGCTTAAACAAGCCATGGCTTAATATTGCATCAAGTAAAAAGGTAATTCTACGGCATGTACATAACATTATGATGCTTCCGATAACTCGCAACCATCAGGAGGGAGAAGTGCATGATCGAAAAAGTAGTGTTTCGTCTTCTGTGATTGGATTGATTGAGGGAACTGGGCTTAATACAGAAGAGGTACCATTAATGTGTACATCGGGCCTTATTACCAACTTGGATGCAAATTTATGTGAGTTATGTTGTTATGTTACTCCCTGAACGACAACTACGGTGCTATAGTCTAGTGTCTACTTTCTCCGCTACGTGTTAGAAGACTAAAGAGATTTGATGAAAGAGAGTTGTCAATTCAGGAGGGAGCAAATTAAAGAAAAAGGCTCACTAGTTAGGAGGGAGTAATAACCTAACTAGATCATTACAGTTGAAGTTCAGAGCTACAAAGATCAAATGCCGAGATCGTCAGAAGAGTGAACTTCAAGTCTGCCTTAGTATCTAGACTACAGAGACTCTGCACTTCAACAACGTCAACATAGTTTATTATTATTGTAATTTACTTTGTTTATAGGTCTCATTGTAACCATTCATGTGTGGCGATATCTTGGAGGGAGATTGTTAGCCTCGCTAGTTTGTGAAGATAACGTCTTACACGTGATTTGGACTAGATTCGTAGTAAGTAGTGCTCGCAGGGACTACTATTGTACAATAGGAAAACTTATATTGTATTGAGCCTATAAATACCCCTCATGACTCTCCATGAGGGGTGTGGGAAATCATTGTGTAACTTTCATTGTTCTAATCTAATAAACATTGTGTTTTCTTTCACCCTTTCTCTACTCTTTCTCTCACTAGAAAGATGAAGCCTTTCATGTTCTTTGATCAACCTCGACCTCTTGAACTACACAAATATTACATATTTTCGGTCCTACACCTTACATGCTTAAATCTTTGAGTATTATGCAATTAGACACATATCTCTTCACACTAGATCATAATTTTCTTTTAGGGTCTCTAGTGTCACAATCTAATAGGTCATAATAGTTGCAAAATGATTTTAAATCTCCCAGAGTTTTCATGCACACATTTCCTAAATCACCATCTCGCTCTCTTCCAAATAATCCACTCTTTTGTCTAGGAAATATTTCTTCTACACTTCTCTATATTCTTCACTTATTACCTACACCTCTCTTCTTTTCAAACATTCTCTAATCATTTGAAAATTCTCTTCTTACCCAACAAATGATTATTCATACCTTTTCACACAATCCCAACATTTTCATAAACATTCTCTACCAAATCACTAAATCATTCCCAAATCATTATTGCACAATTCTTTTCTTTCTTAATGGCAATATGATTCTCACATAATCAATCCTTTGATTATTTCCATCCTTTCATCTGGGAAAAACAGAGAAAACTGGAAAGACTCTACACCCCACTGGCGACGGTCTCAGAAACATATGGGCGGTCCCTTATATATACAGGACCGTCCCTTATTTACAGGATCATCCCCAGTATAGGTGTCATGAGCTGGTTCACTGTTTTTCTTTTCCTGAATCGTTGAAAAGTATTTTGAACCTTCCTATACCATGCTTTGTCCAAAGTTACAACCATTTCTCACCTCCTTCCTCACCACATCCCTCATCTTTTCACTTCCCATGACTCTCAATTATAGTTTCTTCCTCTAAAAAAGCCTAGAGTAGCAATTATTCCACTAAGTGCATCCATACTCAAAGTTCACACTACCACCGCTTCTCTTGTCTCACATCTACAACCTATTCTCATCTCTTGCATCCACTTCTTCTTGTTAACACACCCAACAAAACTAGGATCGCATGCACCTTCTTTGATCATGCCATTGTAAGTGCAAACGGTCCTTTCATTATTTCCACTCACACATTTCTTTTCATCCTCTTCAACATAAGCCCAAATTAAACCAACAACTTCAAATATGAAGCTCGTATCTTCCTCATTTCTTCTCATCATCACATCATCCTTGCCAATCTTGGCTTAAAATATTCTCTCTTCATTCCGGCTCATTTTTCCCCACTTTCTCACTTCAAATAGTCATCTTCATTCTCATCTAGGAGCATATCATCTTTACCCTATATCACCTAGATATTAGAAACTTATCTTGGAAGAAGTTAGAGAATGGTGTGTCAATCAATAAACAAATCACTTTCTCGTTTATTAAAGTTGGTAAAATTAGTTAAATAATTAAAACAAAGGATGTTGATAGCATCTTAGTCCTGAAACATGTGTCTTGATCATGTCTATCATTTAGGGTGTCACTATGGAATCAATAACTGTATATATCTGCGCCTGTCTACTAACTTTGTTTTATAGCATTCCTTCATTGCTCGATTCTTTGGTAGCCTAAACAAGGGGGAGCATTTGCAAATGTCAAACTCATTTGCAAATCATTGACGCATCTACACATTTCTTGCTATATGTAATCCACCTCTATAACACTATCACTTGAAATACTTTGTTGCTTGAAACTAACCCTTGATGTAGGTTAAACTTTTGCAATATATTCGATTCATGGATCCGCTAAAGTCAATATGAAAGGATTATAGGGATGCAATGAGCTAGGGGGAGCTCAGAGGTATTAGAGTAAATGGCATGGCGTTGGTTAAACCGTGATGATAGAAGGCTTCACTAGGATGATGCAAGCTCACTTCTTTGAATGATGGGATTTTGGATCGTCAAATACATCGAGGGATCAACCACAATCAACTAGGAATTTTCTAACAAAATCGCCTTCAACCTATATGCTCAAGTCTTCCTCTCAAGTCTTCTTCTCAAGTCAACTTCTCAAGTCTTCCTCTCAAGTTTTCTTCTCAAGTCATCTTCTCAAGTGTTCCTCTCAAGTTTTCTTCTCAAGTCTTCTTCTCAATTCATCTTCTCAAGTAATTCTCAAGTCATCTTTTCAAGTCATCTTCGTCTTCTTCTCAAGCCTCTCCTATTTTCGCCGATCTTCTTTCTATCTCTATATTGGCGACACCTTTTTGCTTCGACAAAAGGCGGAGAATGAATGTAAACAAGTAACTTATACACTCTACTATGAGTTACAGTTTACATATTTTTTCATCATCAAAAAGGGGGAGATTGTTAGTGCAAATGTTACGAAGTTTAATCTATACAGTGTCTTCATGTTTTAATGATGACAAACATGTAACTTGTAGTACATAACGTAAAGTGCACAAGTTACTCATTTACACAAATCATCAATGCATGCACACATCAATACCTCTCGACGGCTCAAGTCTGAATCACTTAAGATATGTACAAACAATACTTCAAACTTGTTAAGTGATCAAAGAATAATTTTTTGTCCCTAAACCTCACATTTTTATAAATGTGACAAAACCTTTTTACAAAAATAAATTATACAAATTATTTTTGTATTTATAAAGAAATGTTTTAATAAGAAAAATAAATTTGAAATTTGAATTTGAAATCCCCAAGAGCTATTATTCCCGCCCAGATCATTTAAATTTTCACCAGATAACATTTAACCACTAAAGGACAAAAACTGCCGGGAAGGTCCCTTATATATAAGGGACCGTCCAATGTTTAAGGGACCGTCCTCCGCTCCTCGAGCTGT